>JADBJO010000879.1:17500-27273 GCA_016801955.1 Conus betulinus
GATAATCACGTCCTGGTGAGGATGAGAGAGATCTCTAACTTTCTTGAAAAGCTTAGTTCCCCACCCCCCCCCCCCCCCCCCCTCCCCCCCCCCCCCCCTCCCCCACCCTCGTATAGTTCAGGGAGGGGACAGGAGATATAGAGAAGGAGAAGTAATTGGGAGGAAGGAGGAGGAAGAGGGGAGGGGGGGGGGGGGGAGAGTGGGAGCAAACTTATCCTCGTTTAGCGAATAAAAGTACACTCAAGCAAAAGTTGTTGAGTTGTGTGAAGGGAACTGAAAGTTGGCGGGAGAGTGGGGTGAGCGCGCGGGTGGGGATGGTGGGGAGAGAGGAGGAAAGTGCGGAAGATTGGTACTGGGGGAAGGGTTGAGAGGACTTGTATGTTCTTTTGCTTAAACAAATCAAGAACAATCGCCCAAAAGGTGCTGAACTTGTAGGGCTGTCTTGACAGACAGAGAGAGCGAGAGCGAGCGAGCGAGCGAGCGAGCGAGCGAGAGAGAGAGAGAGAGAGAGAGAGAGAGAGAGAGAGACAGACAGACAGACAGACAGACAGACAGACAGACGGACAGACAAAAGAGAAAGAGATGAGAGCTGGTGATGGTCATGGTGGTGGCTACGCTAAGAGCATGGGGACTGGGAAAGGGAATGGCGCGATGCCTCATCAGCGGATATTGTATATGATATTTGCCGATCATCTTTTTGTTTGTATGTCGTGTGTGTGTGTGTGTGTGTGTGTGTGTGTGTGTGTGTGTGTGTGTGTGTGTGTGTGTGTGTGCGAGTGTGTGTGTGTGTGTGTGTGTGTGTGTGGGGTGTGGGTGTGTGCGCGCGCGCGCGCGCACGCGCGCAGAATATGCTCTCACTCCTTGCAAATTTTTCCATTTTTCGGACAGGGTATGAAAAATAAGAGCGGGGATGGGTAGATGTGCCGGAATCCCGTATGAAAGAACAAACTGGAGAAGAAGAAGAAGAAGAAGAAGAAGAAGAAGAAGAAGAAGAAGAAGAAGAGAAGAAGAAGAAGAAGAAGAAGAAGAAAAGAGAAAGAGAGGAGAAGAAAACACAAAGAGACGCTCACAGCCAACATGCAAATGACGATCGAAATAGAAACCCACACACACACACACACACACACACACACACACACACACACACACACACACCACACACACACACACACACACACACACACACACACACACACACACGGACACAGAGTCACAGAGAACAGAAAAACAAAGGAGTCTATAAAAGATTAGAGGGAGAGAGAGAGGTCAGACTATTATAGACATGAAACCATCTTATAACTATACAACGTAGTTTGTTCGTTAAGTACATGTGGGTACCCGACGATTTGAAATACAGACTGAACAACGGGCTTCCAAATCAATGACCCCTGTGTGTACAATTCAAAATATCAGACTCATTTACGCACCAGAACAGCAGACATAAGCATTTCAATCGAGACCCTTGACCTGCCTTTAGAAAAAAAAAAAAAAGACCTCAGTCCATGTTTGGTAACATCTATCCACACGAGACGCAGAAGAAATCTATGGTGAAAGAGCTTGACTGCAGACACATACTTAAAGCCCTTGTTACACTAGGCGAGTCAGTCGCTCAAGTGCTCGAACACGGTTCCTTTTTGTGGTCACTGTTTGCTATACGTCTTTTCGATTTGCGGTCACATCAGGCGAGTTCTCAAGAAAACAATCCGCAGAATGTTTTTGGAGCATACTAGCTTCATAACTTGATACGGGGCTATTTTTCCAAGAAAAATGGATATTAGCTTTCAGGAACACGAGATTAAGCTGTTATTACTGAGAATCAACACTGTCTTCCTTCAGATAATATCTGTTTTCCCCTGTTCTCCTTCCCGCTAAGGATCACTTGTGTTCCCCCTTTGTTCACAAGGAAAAACAATCATTATCGCTGTGATCCCTACAGTGCAGAACTGTTTTTCCCCCAATGTCCACGGAGAAAACAGTTACTGCCCACAAGGAAAAGAGTGAAAAGAGTGAAACAGCCATCATCATCAGGGTCAGAACTATCTCTTTTTCCCTGTCATTTCGATCCTCTTTACGCGGCTAAAGTAAACAGCGATCGTGGCTGTTTTCCCAGTTAACGACGTTTTGCTCGTGATATTCCCTGCTTTCCTCAGCAAAACAAGGGCGACAGTTATCATCCTGAAGAAAATAGGGTGAAAATTGTGATCCCCAGAGGAGAACAGGGAATCCAAAGGCAAACAAGTGTTTATTCCTGGGAAAATAGTGTGATTCTTGGATGATAACTATTTTTCTTCTTCTTTTTCTTTACTTTCCTCGACGGACCATAACTTATTTTTTTCTGAAGAAAACAGTTAACATCATCCCCTTATGCTAATGTTCTACCTTACGATGGATCGGTCCTGCGACTTGTACTCAGACTCATTTATCGCTTCGGTGGTTCACTCACTCTATATTATCTCTGCAATACACGTTGAGGTCTGACGTCGTTCCTTTCATAAAGTGTACTAAAGTACGAACAAAATTATATTCATTAGAGAACCTGAAAGCAAAGACCACATCTTGTTTGGGGCTGGAACTGTGTTGAAGAAGAACGACAAAAGCAAGAGAAAAGTTTGTGCCCAGAGGAACTCCTTGGTTTTACACGACCGTCAACGTAGTGCTAACAGCATGATCACCTTCGCTGTGAAAAGTTTGTCGCCTGAGAACTGAATATGTTTGAACTCAACGTAGTACTAACTGCATGATCACCTTCGCTGTGGAAGTTTGTCGCCTGAGAAGTGAACATGTTGAACTCAACGTAGTACTAACTGCATGATCACCTTCGCTGTGGAAGTTTGTCGCCTGAGAAGTGAACGTGTTGAACTTCCCCCTACCGGGCCAGCGCTTGCTCTTGTGCCTGCTTTCCTTTCTGCTCACATCTGTTCATATATCGAAAAGGGAATAAAGAGAGTTCGGTGGAGCGGAAGACTCGCCTCGGGTACATCAGCTCTAAGGGCCCGTCATGCAATCAGTGTCAGTGTTCCTTTTTCGAAAAGATAAGTTGAAGCCACCAGCACACGAATCGTGTGTCATAATAAGGGTAAGGTTGAAATGAATGAACTTCGAACCGTCTGCTTCAAACTCAGCAAGCTGGTTGTGGAAAGGGCAGACGTTACCACTACCCCACTCAGTTCCCAACACACAGCACAAACCCATACTTCACAAGTGGCGATCATGGAAAAAAAGGCCCATTTGTCTGAATCAGAGATAATCTAGAAGTCACTCAGAAACGCACACATCTGGACTAAATTTGACCTGCCCTTTGAATAACGAAAAAAAAAAAAATTCCCTGCAGGGGAGTAACAAATGTTAGAGACTAGGAGTAATTTCACATGTATTTAAAAGAAATGGAATATCTGAAATACCAAACTTTATGTTACAAGAAGAAACCAATCTGTTTTAAAATTCCGTCATACATAAAGGTGATTGCAGATACTAATTTTGATGATAATGCTCACATTACGATCATTTTGAAAAAGAAAAATTTAGACAAAAGGGGTGGGTGGGGGTGGGGGATAGGAGGAGATAGTGTTGGAACAAGAGAATGTAAGAAAAGGGCGGCGGAAAAGAAGGGGGGGGGGGGGACTGTGTAAAAGGTTAGCAGAATAGGAAGGGGGGGGGGGGGGGGGGGGGGGGGGGGGAGGAATTAAAGACGCACATTTGAAGCGGTCTGACTTACAACCGTACAGTATCATTAATGGACTTTTGTACAAGACGAGTCGTCAATGGAACAAAATTGGTAAGGAGTCTACAGAGCAAAACAAGAAAAACAACATTCTTACTATATGTAGGGGGTACACCTTCATGAAACCAAATTATGTTGTAAGGCTGCAGTAAAACGAAATATTACAAGAAAGCATTTCTGTGAAAATGCATCTCTTCACGGACAGGACAGTTATATCTGTTCTTACTAGAGCCTCCATAGTATTTACGTTCAGCGGGAACGCTAAACTGCTCTTGTTCAACAGATCTCGGATCCGCTGTTCGGACCCAATCTGTAGCATGGACCCAATCTGTAGCATGGACCCAATCTGTAGCATGGACCCAATGTGTAGCATGGACCCAGTGTGTAGCATGGACCCAATCTGTAGCATGGACCCAGTCTGTAGCATGGACCCAATCTGTAGCATGGATACGCATGAAAAGGTGATGGGTTTGTTCTCGGGCCACATTTGTTCTATCAAATGCCTTCCGGTTTTTGGTTGTTTGTTTGTTTTTGTTTGTTTGTTTCTGACAAGCACCCGAACGGTCACGGGTGAAATCATAACCTCCTCTGCGCCAAACGTCCGAAGACCTCTATCATGACCACGATGTCCTGTGGACTGCATGCTCCAAAACAATGTTGGGAGAACCACCTGTAGTAGAAGAAAAAGTTGATCTCCAAATGAAACTGAAACGAGCTTCAATATTTGTGTGATGCACGTTGAAATGCAGTTGTCAGTTTGATCAGCTGTTCAAAACAGCTCTCAACAACGTCATAAGTGAACATTTCCTCATCAGACAATGACGTCAACTTCAATCAAGGAAGGAAACGTGAGGTGATGACGTGGACAACTCTGATTGCATCACGTTAGAACGAGCTCTGGGACCGCACGATATCATCGGACTGTGTTGTAGGATCTTTACCCACAACGGACACAGATATTCGATCTGCTTGCAATGCTTGAATTTTCTTCTTGCTTGTTTCGTCAAGGAGGTTCTCAGTTTGTCTCCATTAGTTGACTTGTCTGTCCGTAAGCTAAATTACTCAAAAACCATCGAACTTCTTCTTCTTTTTCTTTTTTTTTTTTTCAGACTTCATTATAAGATGCAACGTGGCCCAGAGACAAGCCTATCATATTGCAGTACGGATCCGTGATGCGAATCCGGATCAAAGGACAGATCCACTATCTGTTCGATCTTGGTGGAAGTCTGTGCTCTCGCCGCCAGCACCGTTCTAGTTCGCTCGATTTTTCTTTTGCCTTGTTTTTCGACCCTGAACACAGATGAAGCATCGCTGTACAGGATAGGCTATCGCTTTCTGTTATGTCTGTCTGGGTTGGTTTGTTGTTGTTGTTGTGTTGTTCTTTTTTACAGTGTTGACTGGCAGTCTGTCTAGTGGTGAACCTGGAAAACAGTTGTGTGCACCTTAAAACCTTTCAGTGTCTGCTGCCCCAGAATCTCAGCATTTGCCAGACCCCCGTTGATTGACCTGTCACTTTCTAGAATTGCTTGTATCGTTTACCGGCTTGAAACAATTCTCTTCTCTTTTTTTTTTTTTTTGACTCGCATGTGGAAAAAGTGGGTCTCGGCAATCACCTTGTTTTGATTGTCCACGTGCGCGCGCGCGCGTGTGTGTGTGTGGTGTGTGTGTGGTGTGTGTGTGTGTGTGTGTGTGTGACAGACGTAAATGTTGGCCATTTTCTCAGCAGTTACAAACACTAGCATAAGCAAACTGTAGACAACGATAAAGAATCCTGAGACATTTTCAGACCCCCCCCCCCCCCCCTCCCCCTCGCCCTCCCCCTATAAAGATATTATAGAATCTCACATGTTATAAATCTACCGTAAATGCTTTCATAATTACAAACCTTAACGTTTTTTTTTTTTTTCAAGAATCGTGATGCGTTACAATTGTTGTTGCATGCATCGGTAAGTTATGTGTAAATGATGTTTTTTGTGCAAAATACTGGAAGGAATAGGAGTTTGAATTCGATAACAGATGGCACCATTCAGTGCCACTTCTGTCAAACAGTAGAACAGATATGCTATATACAAGCAGATAATCCAAAATGAACGGTTCAAAATGAAACCGACGTCGTCGAATATTTGAAGTCTGATCTAAAACGCGTGCATGACGAAAATCAGATGGGCTGTTTTAAACTGGCTTGCCTGCTAGGCCTTGCTAGAGGCCTCCGTGTTCACTCTCCACTCTCCTCCCTCGTCTCTCTCTCCTTTCCTGCCAACTCCCCGTTTTCGTTGCGAGTGTCTGCTGTCCTTATCGTTTCCACTGCCCATATGGAAACAACGCGTTTTATGTACCATATTGTGAATGAGCTTTATTATTGAATCAAAGATAGCCTGCTGCTGACCTAAGCTTTTTTGACACCCATTATTTTTTTTCGCGTTGTTGTCGGCGTCGTAGTCGTCGTTGTGTAGATTTTCCCATTTTCTTATTGTTATAGTGAGCACAGCTCTTACTGTGTTGTGCTGATGCAGATGTTCAGCTTTGGCGTTAAGTCTCGCTGTATTGTTCCAATGTCGACATATAGAGGCTGACAGAGTCAGTTTTACGTCACTTAATTTGAGTAGCAACACCTGATTATTTGCCGATGTATCTTGCCATGAATTTAACAGAATACTAAAGGAGACGAAGTAAAACTCTTTACAGAATTAACCTTCGACGGCTGTAAGTCCATTTGAATTGCGCCGGGAAGGGAAGGGTATAGAGCGCGCAAGGTTTGCATCCAGCTCCCAGACACTATTTTTTTAACATGTGATTTTTTTTTATATCTGACTTTATTTCATTGTTTTTATGGCAGGGATGGTTAGAGGCAGGAGGACCATTGACAGCGACAACTGATTAAAAGAAGACGAACATTGATTATCTACAGCTCCTGTCTGCGCCGGTGGTAGGTTTTTCATGGCGCAATCCAGTGCCAGACAGCGTGGCCCTGTAACGGGTTGTTTGCCACAATACCTGCACATGTGGTTTACTTTCTTAAGAGGAATCATGGCCTTTTAAAAGTTTTTATACACAGTGTTTGTCTGTCCTTTTTTTCACCCTTTTTAAAAAATCTTTTTTTCTTTTCTTATTTTTTTTTTTTTTTTTTTTATTATTTGTTTCTGTTTTTGTGTGGTCTTTTTCTTTGCTGGTTTTTGAAAAAGTAACGTCTTGAAATGTGGGTGGTTGCATCAATGCTCGTGTGTGTTTCCAGTGGTGGTTTTAACCACCTGAATAGAGAGGTGTTCTTTGTGTCTACGATTTTTTTTTTTTGGTTCTTGGACTTTCAGTTCAAAGCGAGGCGAGATCACAGCATCATTTGTGTGTATAATTATAGCGTTCGTCAAGATCTGATTGATTCTTCTTCTCTCTCTCTTCTCTCTCTCTCTCTCTCTCCTCTCTCTCTCCTCTCTCTCTCTCTCTCTCTCTCTCTCTCTCTCTCTCTTTTAAATTCGTTCTGTGCCTATTTTCGTATTTATCGGTCTGTCTGCCTACCAAACCAGCAATGCGCCCATCCGTTCGTCTGTCCGTCCGTCGGTCTGTCTGTTTGTCTCCCTGCCTGTCGATCTGTATCTATCTCTGTCTGTCTGTCTGTCTGTCTGTCTCTGTCTCTGTCCTGTGTCTGTCTGTCTGTCCTGTCTGTGTCTGTCCCTGTCTCTCCCTGTGTCCCTGTGTCTCTCTCTCCCTCCCTTCTCTCTCTACTCTCTCCTCCTCTCTCTCTCTCAATCTCTCTCTCCCTCTCTCCCCCCTCTCCCCCTCTCCCCCTTTCCCTTCTCCCCTCCGCCCCCCTCCATGCCGCTTTCTTGAATTGGAGGTGTTTTGTCAATGATTGATTTTTTTTTTTTTTTTTTTTTGGGGGGGGGGGGGGGGGGGAGAAAACGTATATAGCAAAAGGAAGTAGACGAAGAAGACAGACAGACGACGACGCAGAGAAGAAGAGTTACAAGACAAAGAAGATGTAAACTAAAAGAAGGGAGAAGAAAGAGGTCTGAAACTTGTGGAATCCCATAAAACACAGGGAGGGCTTGATATACAGCGGAGAGGAGAGATAGAGAGAGAGAGAGAGAGAGAGCAGCTTCAAAGAAAGGTTTTAGATAGCAGCAAGTTAATATGTCCGTTTCTAAGCACGGGTTAGGGGAGGTAGAATGTAGAGTTGGATGAATGACGGAGGAAGAAAAGACAAAAATCTCGGGGGGGGGGGGGGGGGGGAGTCAGGGGGGGGGGGGGGTGGGGGGGGGAGAGAGAGGGAGGGTGGACGAGAGGGCGGGAGAGAGAAAGAGAGCGAGAAGAGAGCAGAGAGAGCTTCAAGAGAGTTTTACAAGAGTGGCGTGAGAGGTGAGAGAGAATGTTCTTGATATAGAGCAGACTGATAAGTGAGACTGAGATAGAGAGGGAGAGATGAACAAGACTGAGACATGAAAGCGAGGGATAAGCGAGTACACTGAGAGAGAGAGGAGAGGAGATAAGAGAGAGGGAGAGACAGAGAGGGTTAGTATAGAGATGATGGTGGGAGGGTGTTGGGACTAGAACATCTTCGGCTTGTAGACTGTTAGCATGAGAGATCGAGAGAAATACATTTCTCGTCTCTGTTTCATGGCTAGTTTGTTTGTTTGTTTTGTTTTATTTTTTTTTTTTTTTTCTTTTTTTTTTTTTCTGATATTTTTCCTCTTGAGTTTTTCGTTCTGCTGTTTGTTTTCATCATATGAGTGTGATCGATATCGATCCAAGAGTTATGATAGTTCCTCAGCTGTTGAGATGCGTGAGATGTTGATGTAGCCCGCAGTTTGTCCTGTCGGTTGAAATCAAGGCCAGTTCCTTTCGTCTTCTTCTTCTTCTTTTCTTTCTTTTTCTTCTTCTTTCTTTTCTTTCTCATCTCTTTCTTCTTTCTTCTTCTTTCGTTCTTTCTTCTCTTCTTTTGTCTTCTTCTTCTTCTCCTCTGTTCTCTTTTCGTTCTCTCTTCATTTTCTTCCTCTTCTCTTTCTCTTCTTTTCTTTCTCTTGTCTTCTTCTGTCTCTTTCCTCTCTTTCTCCTTTCCTTTTTCTGCTTCTCTCTGTCTTTCTGTTCTTCTCTTTCTGTGATCTTTCTTCTTTTTCTTTCCTTCTTCTTCTCCTTTCTTTCTTTCTCTCTTTCCTTCTTTCTTCTTTCGTTCTTCTTCTTCTTCTCGTCTCTTCTCTTTTTCTTCTTCTCTCTTTCTTTCTCTTCTTTCTCTTCTTCTCTTCTTCTTCTTTCTCTCTTTTCCTTCTTCTTCTTCTTTCTTTCTTTTCTTCTTCGGCTTCTGTCCTTCTTGCTTTCTCGGCTGCTGCTGCGCGGCTGCGGCCCTGCTGAAAGGCTGCGGGTCGATTGTTTTACTTGCGGCTTGCGGTCCAAATTGCCCCCCCCTCACCCTGTCGGCCCAAGACGACGAACCCACAGACCTATCCTTCGAGTTTCTTGACGGGCTTCTTCAAAATCTGAAATGCTGCTCCGCAGTATTGCTGCACTGCATCATCGTACATCTGGCCAGGTTATTGACGGCCGGAGAACATCATTGGGGCCTGGAACAGTGGTTGGAGGTGTCGTGTTTCTGCTGGGTCTGAGATTCGCAGTTGCCACATGGGACATTCGATCGTGTGCGCATCTTAATTCAGACAGCTGAGGTAGGGTCGGCAGTTCTGCAAGTGGCCAGTTTTTCCAGCAGGTCTGAGAGAGGACCCTGCTGGCGCTGGTCAGTCTGGGCGGATGGATGGATCAGCACCACTGTCTGCACCCAGCCTTCTCATCCACTGGTTTGGTGTTGGTGCTGATTGGTTGTTCCACCGAGGAAGCACACGGGTAAGTGTTGGAGTGAGAGAAGTGGAGAATTAAGTCGGGTTCGTACGCGACTCCGCGCGCTTGTGTGTGGTGTGTGGGGTGTGTGTGTGGGTAAAGTGAATGTTGTAGTGGGGTGTGTGTGCTGTGGGTGTGTGTGTGTGTGTGGAGCCATGCGCGCCGGCGCGCGCGCGCGTTTGTGTGTCTGTTGTGTGTGTTGAGTGTTGTGTGTGTGGTGTTGTGCGTG
>JADBJO010000879.1:35833-43592 GCA_016801955.1 Conus betulinus
GTGTGTGTGTGTGTGTGGTGTGTGTGTGTGTGTGTGTGGTGTGTGTGTGTGTGTGTGTGTGTGTGTGTGTGTTTCGTAACTTTCTTTTTAAAAATGAAGTGGAGATCTCAATGAAGAAACTCGGGCTGATCAGATATATTGACGTTTAAGAACTTGTGAGGTTTTGTGGAAATCTGGACTGCAGTAAGGACCCAGCAGCATGCAAGGACTATTCGGCCTTTGCAGGCAAAGACTATTCGGCCTTTGTAGAGGGGGGGGGGGGGGGGGGGGGGGGGGGGGGAGAAATTGAGTGTCTGACTTCGTTTTCCCACTCATCAACATTGTCCGAGCCCCAGGTTACTAGCAACTTCCGTTCAAGAGAATTGTTCAGTTGACTTGTGTGCCATCGTGGGTAAACCACAAGGCACCGGCTATCTCTGGTCTGCTATACAGCGCGGGTCGCCTTACTTCCGGAACAAAGCCTTTACTTGTGTGTGAACCACCGCGTGTGGGCTTCAAACTAAACAATGTGACACTGTCAGTGACGGAGTGTGGTGGACAGACAGCCGACCTGTCAACAGCGGGCAGCCACAGGGCCGATCAGATCAACACTACAGTGTGAATGCAGTCAGTGTGTGCGCTCAAACTCCGTTCAGCGAAAGGCGAAGAAGACGCTGTTCCTGTTCCCATCTCTCATCTTTGGTAGAGGTTACCGCTCTCCCGAGTCCCGTTCTAGTTGCGATAGTTTTTGTTCGTGTGTTCTTGTTCTTAGTATGTATGTTCATACTTCTATACGTTTTCGTATTATTGTTATTACTGGTCCCAGGAGCCCCTTAGAGTCATGGGGTCATACAATGATACACGCTGCACCAGGTTTCCCATCTGACGGTTATGAATGAATGCTGGATTAAAGTAAAGCTTTCTTCGGTTCTCTCAGTAATGTTTGTCCATTTGTTTTGTCAACCCAACCTGCCTTGCCCTGCCCCCCCTGCCACCCCCCCCCCCCCCCCCCCCCCCCCCCCACCCACCCCACCCACACCACGCTCCTGGTGGATGATCCTGGACAGATCACTTGATTTTGTCCCACGTCCCGATCACATCAAGAGAGAAAGAAAGAAATGCACCCGAATGCCGGGTGGGACTTGGAGAAGTTCTGTTCTCAACTGCCAAACCAGGAATCCAGCACCACCCTTGGCAGCCTGTGTTGTGTTCGCAAAAGGTGTAGGCACGCACAAGGCATTTTAAGACTTCAAGGGACGTGACTACTCCTTTGATTGCCCCACCTTGGTCAGCAGATCTTCATCACAGACACGCTTGAAAATCGAACCACAATAATTCATAGTGAACCACAACAATTATGTCCGATGGTTCTGCCAGCTTTGTCTTTGCAGCCTCTTCAACATGGCTGATGTCGAGTATCGCATCTCACTGCTTGGAACTGCATTGCATTTCTGCTGTCTGTGGGCAGAGAGGCAGAGGGTTGGCACAACCGCAGGTGAATACTGAAGTATGGATCCGAGAGCGAAATGTTTGTTTCTTCAGATGGCGCAAAACGACGAATACAATGCTGCTGCTCCATGATCAAACAGTAACACTGTCTAAATACTCCAGATATTGACGGCGTGCAGCACCAGTTTCCCTAGCACGTACGCAGACCCCGGGTGCACATAAACAAGCATGGACAATTCCGATTGAAAAAAAAATCGTAGACGTGCTAGGTGAATTGGTGCCGCAAGCAGCTTAGGATCTGTGTAACATGCGTTTGACTGTTTTACCCTGACACAGACGTATCGTTCTTTGTTTTAGTAGTCATAGTTTCGATTCATCCTTTTACAAAAGACATCTTTTCTTCGGAATGGTTTTCGTTTTTGCCAGTGTAGCTGTGTAGACAGTTCGTGATAGGATTTCGGTCTTTGTTCCAACTTAACTGATGTTCGCGTTACCATAATTTAACACAAAACTGAAACTCGTCAGTATGGTTTAGTCAAAACACATAGTTGCATCGTTTCCCTCGACTATTTGATCTGAGTTTCACCGTCCTCATTCTTCCTCTTCCTTTTATATTCTTTCTGAGATCAACACATCTTTCTTTCTTTCCCTTTTATTGGGAGAAATAACTGATGGAACAAGACTGATGGCAACACTTCGCAATACAAACAACCATTTATCATCTCGTCTCCTTCACTGAATTTTTGCTTCGTGACAGCGACACGAGAAGTGTGTCATGTAACAACCAGTTATTGGTTGCTGAGTACTTCGTGCCACTGTACTGAACACTTTCCTTAAAAAAAAAGATCATTGACAGTTTTTCTGTTGAGTTGTTTCCAAGGAAACGGCAACCATAGTAATGGGGTTGAAGTCACATTCGATTTGGTAACGAACTTCGTAAAATTTGTCGAAAACAAAAACAAGTAAACAAAGACCAACACATCCAATACGGCATGTTTGTACAGTCTTTAGTCAGTTCGAATAATGAAAGCGTGTAATCAGATTCTCAGTTGTACAATACTTTTAACTGAGAATGTTATCGTTTAAATGGTAAGGAGGACGCAGCGGTGGGGGGTTGGGGAGAGGTAGGGACCGGGGGTTAGGTGGAGAGGAGGGAGGTAAGCAGAAGCGGGTGGGGGTGGCGGTCCCTTTTTTTGTAGAGTGCGAAAAATCACGTTTTATTATTTTTTTTTCTTTTCTTTTTCGTTTTTTTTTTTTTTTCTTTTCCGTTTTTTTTGTCTTTTCTTTCTTTTCTTTTTTTTTTTTTTTTTTTGTAACGGATTTTTCGTTTTTTCTATGTATGTACCGACGCATGCACACATTAGGGAAGGTAGGTAAGTACGGCCTGCAGGCAGGCAGGGAAGGCAGGCAGATAGGCAGACACGCATGCAGGTAGGGTAGGTAGATAAATAGGTACGTGGGTAAGTAGGCAGGCCGATAGGTAAGAAGACAGGCAGGTACGTGCCGTGCAGTTTGTCCGGGCTTATATTTCCGGACTTTTGAAGGTCAATGTCTCTAAAATCGGCCCGCTCTTCAGAATTTAAGATTTCAAGAGGGGAAATGTTACATTTTAGCGCTGGGTGGAGTAGCCTTAATTATTAGCTTTTTTGTGAAAATTGTTTATCATCTCGTTTTCGACCGCATGTTTTTTCATCATACCATGGCTGTTCAATGTGCTGGTGGGCCGCAAAATGGATTTTGAACAGATCACATTTTTGGAATTTGTGGCTTGAGTGCTTTACTGCAGTCTAGTTTTCAAGTGAACTTTTTAAACATTTCATTGAAAATACTACGAATTGAAACGATCTTTCTTTTTCATCTCATTACATGGAATACCTAGCGAGGACAATTTGGAAGTAGGAAGGTTATGTCTCCACAATCCATCCTGGCTTGAAAAAAAAGTTTTCCCCGCTCTCTCTCTCTCTCTCTCCCTCTCGTCAGCCAGACCATCTCTCTCCTCTCTCCTCCTCTCTCCTCTCTCTCTCTCTCGTTTTTCATACTTTTTTTTGCATCTCATTACAGCTGAATAGCTTAGCGATTGACAATGCTTGCAGAAAGAATGGCTATGCCTAGAGGGTCTTCAATCTCTGGTCGAATCTCCCTGTTCTTTTTCTTCTTTTTTCTTCTCTCTCTCTCTCTCATCTCGCTCCTCTCACCTCTCTCCGCTCCTCCTCTCTCTCCCTTCTCCTCCGCTCCCCTCTCCTCGTGGCATCTCCCTTCATCTTCTTCTCGGTCTCATCTCTCCCTCTCCTCTCCTCCTCTCTTCCCTCTCCTCCACCTCCCCTCTCTCCAATCACCCTCTCCTCCCGCTCCTCTCATCATCCCTCCTCTCTCTTCTTTTCTTCTTCCTCTCTCCTCACTCTCTCCCCTCCTTCCTCTCTTTCTTCGGCCTCTCTCCTCTCTCCCCTCCTCTCCTCTCCTCTCTCTCTCACTCACTCTCACCCTCTCCAATCCTCTCTCTCCTCGTCTCTCTCGTCCTCTCTCTCTCTTCTACTGCCCCACTCTCACCATCTCATCTCTCTCTCTCTTTTCATTTAAGAATGTGTTCCATTCTGAAAAGTTTCTCAATGTCAATAACAGATAGCTGGCACAGAATACAATTACGCACGAATTAGGTGAGAACTTTAGCTTTTAAATGCGAACAAAAGATGGGTTTGAATGTGAAACTCCACAGCCTCTCCTGTGCTTGCATGTAGACATGTTACTTGCTGACGAACGATACACGGCGGGGTTTCACTGTACTGCTTATCCCTGCAAGTGGCGGACCAATTGTTTCATTTTTCCTCTAGTTAATCTTAGCGCCCCGCACCAAATGCGCTGCGTGTTCTCATCAGATGATTAACTTGTACTTAAATCAGTTGCGAAATATTCATCTCGAGGAAGCATTGAAAATTAGCCAGAATGAAGGCAAATGAAATGTTAAGAGAATACATGTATAATGATTCTCTGATGAATATTATCATTCATCCGCATTTTTTGCAGAGATCCGTAAAACAATGACATGGACATCATTTAATTGATTGGATGGTCGAGTCGGTCTCTCTCTCTTGTTTTTTTCTTCGTGTTTTTGACAGAGATCGGTAAATACAATGGTCATCATTTGATTGAGTGGGTGTCAGTCTTTAAGGTTGTTTTGTTGTTGGGTTGTTGTTGGAAACCTTACTGCATTACATCCTGTGCTTGGGGTGAGGACACTAACGCAATGTTCACTCTATTTTATTTGGTTACTATGTGATTTGATACCACACAGGAATGAAAGTGTACTATTTGTTTGCAGGAAAGTAAGAGGGAAATTGTTTTGTTTCCTTGTTGGCCTCTCCCCCCTTTGTTCAAAAGACCTCTTTGGTAATGACAATAAAATCAAAGTGTCAAAGGTCGGGGCCTCTCTCTCCTCTGCTCATCCCTCTCTCTCGTTCTCGTCCTCTAACCACACCCACACACACCACACACACACACACCACACACACCTCACACACACACAACACACACACACTAGCACACACACACACACACTCGGGCACACACACACACACGGGGGGGGGGGAAATACTTTTTTGTTTCCATCGCATTACATGAACTAGCTTAGCGAGTACAGATTGGAAGAAGAGGCTATGCCTAAATTCTCAATTTTTCCAGGATCGAAATAAAAGTCTCTCTCGCCTCTCTCCCTCTCCTCTCCTCTCTCTCTCTCCTCTCTCTCGCGATCCGCGAGCGCGCGCGCGCGGGCCTTCTGTCTTGGGGCTGTGTTCTCTCCTCGCATCATCTCCCTCTCTCTCTTGCTCTCTTCTCTCCCTTCTCCACTCCTCCTCTCGTTCAACGCTCGCAACCCTCCTCTCTCTCTTCCCATCTCTCGCAACGCTCCCCCCACGCGCTCCGAAACTTCTCCCCTCTCGGACGCTCGCCCCGATCTCCTCCCACCCGCCCTCCAGTCCTCCCGATCTCTCTCTCCACATCTCCCTCCGCTCCCCTCTCCCCCCCCCCCCCCGTCTCTCGCCCTCCACTCTCAGGACCCTAGCTCATCACTCCCCGCTCTGTCGCTCCCTCCTTCGTCACCCCCAGAATCCTTCAATCCCTCCTCGCTCCCAGCAGTGGGGTGGACGCTCGCAATCCCCTCTCCAACTCCTCTCATATTCTATCCACAAAAACGTCAATCTCTCCACGCCCCCACAAAATCCTCTCACCCCCTCCCATCTCAAGCTCCCCCTCTCTCGCCCTCTCCTCCCTCCCTCCTTCTCTCTCGTCCCTCTCTCTCCTCGAGCCCTACTCCTGGGGTTTTTAGGGGTGGTGGGGTCCCTCAGTCATCTCGACCTCTCTCTCTCTTTACGTGTCTGCTCCCTATCTGCTCGTTTTCGTTCTCAGTCGTGTCTGTCCCTTTTTCTTTACCTCTCCTCACACGAGCCTGCGGTCGTGAGGGACGTAGGCCGAAGGAGGGGGCAGTGACATATATATATATTTTAGCTGTGTTTCTCCTCTGTCCCAAACCTTTCAGTGTTCATACATCTTTTATGGCTTCTGCTCCTGCGCAGCTACGTAATTGATATGGCCGTTTATTTCATTGTTTCCTTTTTTTCTTTTTCTTTTGAAGCGTAAAAATCGATTGAAACATACCAGAACCTCATAAACCAACATCGCGCGCGTAAACACACAAACCACACACACACACACAACACACACACACACACCACACACACACTCACACGACACACACACACACACACACACACACAACACACAACACACATACAGCCGCAACACACACACATCATAAAATATAGAGCGCGCGCACGCACGCACACACACACCACACACACAAACAACCACACACGACACACCCACACACACACACACACAACACACACACACACACACACACAACCACTTTTTACTTCATAACCATCTACAGTCTATGATTCCAATTTTTTTCTTATAAAATAGTGTAAATGAAAAATGACCGAGGATATAAACAAACAAACAACAAAGAAGTGAATAAATGAAATAGATACAGTGCCGTGCAAGGCAACGTCTTAACGCCAAAGCCAATGGCCAAAGATGAACCTTAAACCGACGGTAACCAGACTGCACACTAACGGAAAAGCATCGTATATATATTCGAACATTGCTCAGGCAGCCGTAAGTCCTCTGTGCATTTCTTGTGGTCTTCTACACTGCTGTATGTGTGTGGATACTTGATAGCCCCCAATCGGTTTAGAGACGCGTGGCTATAATATATTTTGGGAAAAATTCTAATGCAATCCCGCTCGATACACCAAAGGTTCTGTTCGCTACCCCATGGTGTGTAGTTATAAGACAAGATTTCGCCCCCACCCCCCGAACCCCCCGCCCCCCAGTCGGGTAGGACAAAGTCTACCTCATCTGCCCTTCAACGTAATGTGGGTGAAAACTGTACAGCTTGGATGGAAATGACTGATTCAGTTATTATGCTTCCTTGTTACTAGGTCGTATAATTTTTTTTTTTTGTTTTGTTTTTTTTTTTTTTTTTTTTTTTATTAGGGGAATTCCGTAGCGGTTAATTGAATGATGCCAGAGAGACTTATAGTACGGGACAAAGGGAGATCAAGCATCTGCTAATTCGTGCAACGAGTCCCGTGTGTGTGTGGTGGTATGTGTTGTGTGTGTGTGGTGTGTGTGTGTGTGTGGTGTGTGGTGTGTGTTGTGGTGGTGTAAGTGTGTGTTGTGTTTGGCGTGCGTGCGTGCGTGATTGGTTTGTGTTGTGTGTGTGTGTGTGTGTGTAGTGTGTGCGCGTGCGTCCCGGTGTGTGTGTGTGTGTGTGTGTGTGTGGTGGGTGGTTGTCTCGTGTGTTCTGTGTACAGTGTGGTGTGTTGCGCGCGCGGCGTGCATGTGCGGAGTGCGTGTTTGTGTGTGGTGTGTGTAATGTGTGGGTGTGTTTGAGAGAGAGAGAGAGAGAGAGGAGACAGAGAGAGAGAGAGAAGAGAGACTCAACCTTTTACCACCAATCCAGTACCAAAATAGGGAGGGAAAGGTTGAGCAAGGATGGTGGTTTGTAGTAAGCAATTTTTTGTTCAAGTTAAAGCCTATATGGGAGAGCGAGGCAAGGCAGTGGGTGAGTGGCAAGGGCAGCCCTTGCCTCACAGAAGTCCGTATATGTTTGCTATATGTGGAGGCATCACTTGTCCCTTTCGCATTAATAAAACGAGACTTCCTTTCAATGAAAACCAGATTTGTTTTTCTCTTTACCTTATTGGAAGCTGCTTTCTTTCTTCTGTGAAAGTCGGGGATCCGGCTCCATACCCAAGTGCACAGCGACTGAAAA
>JADBJO010000879.1:46407-56407 GCA_016801955.1 Conus betulinus
TCCAAAGAAGGAAACTATTTTGACCAATCCTGAAGGTTAATATTGGGGGTCTGTTAAAAAAAGGAACAAAAGAAAATGTACTTGGCAGCGAGATTTAGGTAGGAGGTGAGGGGGGGGAAGGGGAGGAAGAAGATGTAGGCTACATTGATCTGAAAAGGACTCCCTCAATCAGACTGCCAGTAGAGGAACACACCCACCAACTATGATCTCTGATGACATCTCTCATCGCAGTGAGGTTTTGGGCGATCATGAAGACTTTCATCTCTGACGACTTTTCATCTTCCAAGTCATAGGAAGCATCTGTATAGATGCGAAAATAGCGCAGTGTCTCCTGAAGAGCCAGAGACGCCTGAGTAACTGTGGAGAAGTGCCGAGGCTGCCTCTCTCACCATTGTATATTCAATGTGTGTTGGGCAAGGTGACTACAACCAAATGATTCTGCACATCAAAACCACATACAGCTAGTTCAGAGAAGCCTCTGTGCAACCTGCATTTTTACTGGCTGCTCATGAAATCAGAATGTTGGAATCAGCAAAGCAGAAATCCAACCAGCCGCCGTGGCGAAGTGGTAGTGCATCGCTGACTCCGGTTGGGAGGGTGTGGGTTCGCAATCCCATTCAGAGTTCATGTGGGTTTTTCTGCCCCAACGGATCCTACCCAGAGTTGAGTTTGCTGCGAGACTCAGTTGGGGAAGAATGGGGACCACACAGTCGAGTTTCATCCACTTTAATGGATGCGTTTCTGAAGTGTTGCTCAAAATTCCAGACCAACACTGCAGGTGCCTGTATCCTCTCGGGCGGGTTGACGCCGGGATATATTAGAAGAGAAAGGCAGCCTAGAGTACAGCCCTGTCATGTAGTCTGCAGACCGAAATGGAAATCGTAGCATCATCATAATCATCCTCATTCTCATCGATCAGCATTAGCAAAAAAAAAAAAAGTCTCAAATTCTATGGCACCTTCAGGGCCCTTGCTCTCATGGCTGACCTCAGTTTTGAGTCTCTCCATGTCTGTGGCACTGGGTTTGGTTCTGTTCGGGGGTCCCGGTATCGGCGAGTCCATGGGGGCTGTCGTTGGACGGACCGTTGGTTGGGTCGGTGTCCTCTGGAGGGAGAGCTCACTCACGCCGGCTCCGGCGCGCGCGACTAAGCAATTATTGTCGTCAGTAGGGGGCCTAGTAGGTGTGTCCTGCGTATGTTAGATCAGAACAGGCGCCACTGAACACCACCGAAGTGACCTCGCGGCAGTGCAGTGTCTCCTCCGGTGGGTTGCCCTCTTGACGACTTGACATTGAATGCTCCCTGTGGATTTGCCGGTGCGGGGCTGCAGGTGGGGGCTGGCGGGCTGTGGCTTGTGTGGACGGGGGTGTGGTCGGGATAAATGAAAACATGAGTTCGGCAACGCGGAGCGGCGTAGGTGCACTGCCTCTGAGGTGGGCGCAGAAGGTTGGGACGCAAAAAAAAAAAAAAAAAAAAAAAAAAAAGAAGCAGAAATCCAGGAACTTGGTTCTGGGAGTAGAAAACATCAAGTAGTACACGTATACAGTCTGGGGAGTCGGCGTAAAAAAAAGCAGTAGAAAGATCAACAGTAGTACCTGTGTACATACAGGAATGTCAACAAAGAGAAACAGCAGTAGAAACATCATTCAACTGTAATACATGTGTACATACAGGAAGTCAGCCAAAGAGAAAAGACTGTAGAAAACAATCAACGTAGTACAGTAAGCCTCCTGTGTTTAACCCTGGAAGTCAAACGAACATCTGCAAAAAGATCACGCAGTAGTACATGTGTACACACAGGAGAAGTTCAACAAAGAGGAAAAGCAGTATAAAAACATCTACTGTAGTACCTGTGTTAACTAGTTGGGCAAACAGCTTTGGAGAAAAGCCATAGGAAAACACCCAACAAGCGTACCTGCGTACACACTGGAAGTCAGCTCAGAGAAAAGCAAGACCTTGCGCTGCAAACTGACTACCATGGACCAACATCAACTGGCCTGCGACATACTGCTATGTTAAGTAGCCTCTCAGCTGGAAAAACCAGTGATCCAAATTCTCAGAGAAAACGAAACCAAATCCACTGATGAACCCACCCTTTGTATCAACATAGACAGCTGTCAGCTTGCAGAGTGTGGGTGAACTCCAGCTTGCTGTGGCAAGGATTAATGTCTCAGACTTCTGCCTGGGAGGTTGTCGGTTAGATCCGAACCATTTATTTGTCAACCTTTCTGCCACGCCAGGCTTCCTTTCCATGGTTGAGTTTGCTATGGGCTCAGTTTGGAACTATTGGAATAACACAGTTGAGTTTTTCATCCACTTAATGGAAACATCCCCAATAATATTGCTCAAATTTTCTGACTAACACTGCAGGTGTCTGTATTCTCTCAGACCTGTGTTAACTCTGGGATGCACGATGCAATAAAATGTAGAGTACAGCCCTGTCATGCATGTTCAGGATTGACAATGGGCCATTTTTGTCACCTGCATCCTCATCGGCCAGGATTTTAAAAGATTTAACAAAAACAAAAAAATGAAAGGAAAGAAAGATTTGACTGAACCATCCAGGTATTCAAGAATGTGTACTCAGTCAAAAAAACAAAAAAAAAAAAAGGAAGAGAACTGAGGCAAGGTGATTTGTCTGGCAGCAGTCACGCAGGTACACTGGCAACAGTCATCAAAGACCCCTGGAATCTTGGCTATTATGTCAAGTGCTACCATGGCGGATCGTAAGATCAAGCTGTGAGGTAAAGCGGGGGTGGATGCCTGAAAGGCAGGTGGAAGAACAGCTGGATACATATGTCATTGTAACAGACCACTTTGCCCTGTCACGCATGATGAGGACAGATGGTTGTGGAGACCCTTGCGTGGCCAAGCATGAGGGCACTACCTACTACTGAGGGACAATCTGTCACAAAATCAGAACAGGAATGGCAATGTTGACGGTCTTTCCAGGGTTTATCAAAACAAGACAGGATTTTTCAGTAAAGCCAAGAAAAGTGATCCCGCACCAAGTATTAGGCGAGTTTAAAAGATTAAAACAAAAGGGAAAAAAAAAAGGCTGGCTTGTGGATTTGCAGATTCTGAGAGCATGAAGCTTTCATGGTCAAGGATCTGACCAAGTGTAGTAGAAACCCTCCATTGAAATGTGCTTTTGTTATTCCTTACATGTTCTTTGATTTTCTTCCCTACAAAAATCCTGTTTTAAGATGGAATGGATTTTCTTTTTTTTTTTTCCTCTCCCCTTTTTTTTTTCTCTCTTTCTTCTTCTTTTTCTTTCTTTTTTTTTGTTTGGTTTGAGGGGGATGTTGTTGCTCTTTCTCTCCCCCTCCTCTTTTCTTTGTGTGTGTGTGTGTGTGTGTGTGTGTGTGTGCATGTGAGGATTTATGCTTGTAGTTACAGACAGGGTCCACCGCTGTAATTTCAAAATGCTGTGTTTAACTGCCTCTATCTGAACATGTTAGTATTGCTGGTGATGTAAGTGAAATGGTAGATACAGCTAGGTCCCTACCCCTACTTCATAGGATAGGGTCTTCCATCCACCAATGTCACCTTTAAGTGGGAGTGGAGACTCACCTGAATGTAACAAGTGTCAACCTGAACTCCTTCCAGGTGTATGTATGCCTTGCCAGAATAGCGAATATTCACTATGATTTTTATCAGAATGTTACTTTAGTACCGTTTCCTGTAATAAAGCGAAAGAAGAGCTGGTTGCATCTGTTTGTTGATGAAACCAAATCCTTTTTTTTTTTTGAAACAAATCCCTACAATGTTCACAATCAGTTTGAATGACATGAATTACCATAATGTTGATCCCCTGTGAGCATTTACAATTATGTTTCACAGAATACAGTCTATGTGCATTGTGATTACAGAATTAGATACTCTTTTAACATGTTTTGTACCCTTTACACAATCATTCATGCTTTGTCTTAGCATCAATGTTTAATTTCCATGCAGTTTTAAACAAAGGACAAAAAGTTCCTTACAACTGGAAATGATTGCAAACGTATGCTATATGCCTGGGACTAAGAGAAGATGTGGTCATATATCCCAGTCAAAATTCAGTTTGGTAAATGGAATAAACTTACAAAATCAACTGTAAAGTCTTCAGCTCTTTGACCTCAAATTAAGATTCATATCTTTACTTGCATATATTGATTTAAGCAGCTTACTCGATTCCACCTAGAACAATTTTTTTCCCTCAAGAGGATATAAGGAATATGGTTTTTAAAAAAAATCTTTTTTGCTCCATTCCATCATACAAAGAAAAAATGCAAGTATAAAAAACTTAAAACCCCATGATAAAAAACCCCAGATGATGTAGGTTGATTGAGTGATGGTCTTTTCTTTCCACCCATCCATGTAGATGGAATGAATGATAGAATATCCTGGTCATCCCTCTCATCCATGATAAGGAAAGGAATGAATTTCATCCAGGTTCCCGTACCTGTCCATAAAAAGAATAGGAATGAGGGGCAGCCAGCTTGCCTCCACTTACTCCGAAGAAAAATATGGAAATGAGGGCCCGTCAGCTGCCGTCTGCCCACAATGATAGGAACAATTACCTCCCTTCCCCAAACCCCAACAAGGGTCAAACCCAGACCAGTGCAAAATCTGTAGAAAAAACATGCGTACCAAATTAAAGCTTTGGTTGAAATACAAGCATGTGTGGTGCATGTCGTCTGCTGTTTTCTGATGAAATTCCCTTGTATCTTTAACAGCGATTAAAAGTTTAGCGTAGATCTATGTGTTTAAATGCGAACGCGCATCGAAAGTAGGGGACACTCGAAGAAAGCAATGTTAACAGAAACCAAAGCTGAGGCCAGAGAAGTGGCTGAGGCAAGCTCATGCTTCGCGGATCAGTCAGTCAGTCATTCCCCTGACCGCTGGGGTCGTTGGGGGGACGTGATGAGGCAGCCGCCGTTTCTCTGTTGGTAGCTGTCGTGAGGAGATGTGGCTTCGCGGATACGTCTATTTTTAGCAACGGGTAAACCAATCTGTTCACTAAAATTCTAATTTCTTCAAATACATAGGCTTACCAAATATTTTTTTGAGCTTGAAGTACAACATGCCACTGCACATGATATTTACTAAAACTATTGGAGTTCTTTTTGAGGGCAGTTAGAGTAGTTAAAGTGAAATGCCGAAGATGCATGGTTCAAACCGGAAGTTCGTCATGAGCTAAATTTAGTCGTCTTCTGTTGCCACAAGTCCCCACTTGTCCTCCAAGTCACAATCCGCAGTTTATTTTTGTAACCCGGTTAGACTATAAAGCGCTTGCACACTTCCAGAACCTGACTGATCTTGATGCAGACGGGAGACCGAATACTCGATGTGAGCATTATATACCTTTGTTCATGATCAACATGCAGATCAGCTCATAGCACTGGCTTTGTCTTAGCTGTGCGAAAACCAACCACGCCTACTTCGAACCAGAATACTGTATTATTTTGATATTTCATTAGCAGGCTTACTAGATTATGTTTGGCTGCATGGTCATTGGAGCCATATGTAACACTTATCATTTGATAATCCACAGCTGGCTTTAACTACTTTGACGTCCGTATGAGAAGATAATTTATTGATGGAAGGAAGCTGAATTACTCGCGGTGTTTCTTTCCATCAGTAGATTATCTTCTCTTCCGAAGTAAATGTGGAATACATAATAGCTAGGCAGTCAATAGATTGGACCCTTATCATAGCCCCATTTGTATAAATGCATGCACAGACTTGCGCGTGCGCGCACACACACACACACACACACACACACACACACACACACACACACACACACACACACACACACACATGTCCAAGCACACGTACACACTCACAACTGAAACACACATAGTATGTTTGCAGTGGACTGTAAATCACACACACACACACTTGGACACAAACACACACATGCTTGCTTGCATATACACACATGCATAACACATGTAGATTCCCACCTTCCTTCTACCACTACCCCCCTCCCCATCCCCCGTCCCTCCCCAACCATCCATCCTGTTCATTATTTATCATGTTTGTGTCTCTTTTCTCTGTCTGTCTCTCCTGTGTGGCTCCTTCTTTCACTGTATATGCATATAGAGTAAAAATGATATTGATAACAATCAGCATATGGCCACAAAATGTGTAAATTTGATCTATGTGTGTACCATAACAAATATAGAATCATCTTACTCATCCCTCATGCCCTCTTACATTACTGAAAACCTATACACAGAAAAGAAAAGTTGTTACTGAGAGACATGTGAACAAATTGGTGTCATCAGCAGACCACAGAAAGAAACGAAAAGCAGCGCAATGGCCGCAGCAGCAGCAGCAAAAGCGAAGGCAAAGTGCAGATATGGCAGCAAATGTTATCGTAAAACACTGCTCATCTGGACGAATATTCTCATCCTGGTGATGATGATGATGGAGACACAGACACGGAAATGGGTATGTGTGAAATGACCTTGCCTGAATCTTCTGTCAGTCTAGCAAACATAATCATATGGGTAAAAGGTATAAAATGACGATGTGATACTAACATATTTATTTTGTGTCTGTAGTAAACATATAGATCAAAGGTGTGAAATGAGGTCATATCGGTCCCTTTTTCTATGTCTATAGAAAACATGTGGGAAAAAACATACTCAAGCAAAGAAATAAACACTATTTTTGCTCTTTGCAGGTGGACGTCTTGTGTTTATTATTTACTTTTTTTTTATATCTTTTAACATTTATCCAGAACTATAGATCTTAGGTCTTTTTTCCCCCCATTTTAGTAAGCCATTAGTGAAAATATAAAAAAAAAAAAAAAAAAGAAAAGGGGTTATTTTGTTTCTTGAATTAACACAAATTCTTTTTCAGTAAATGACTTGCTTCTTGGGATGCAGCATGATAGAAAAATATAGGAAAATGTTACGCAAAGTTTCAGAAGATGACGTAAAAGTAAAGAGAGCCATTGTGCAGATTTTGCAAGTGAACAGCATGGACAAAATCCTGTTGCAGCCCACGAATACTCCCTACAACCGTTACTGCTATGATCCATTCATTGTGTAGGATGACATTCAGATTGAAAATCAAAGAACTGTGTGATGGTCTGTAAATGTATGTTTTACTCAAATAACACAAGACAATTAAGAAAAAATAAAGAAAGAATTGGAGGGAGGATTGAATGATATGTGGATAGAAAACGAGTATGTCATTGTGTGTGTGCGAGCCTGTGCGTGTGTGTGTGTGTGTGTGTGTGTGTGTGTGTGTGTGTGTGTGTGAAATGCCTTTTTTTGTGTGCATTTGTTGCACCTACTAAAATTTCTTTGACATGACTTTTTATCACCATGGATGTAGAGAAGGAAACAGGAATGAAAGAAGTGTGTGTGTGTGTGTGTGTGTGTGTGTGTGTGGATGGACAGATGCTCAGATGTTGTAGACCCTCAAATGTCTTAGTGTCATTGTGAAAAAAAAAAAGTATTAAAAAAATCCATTTAAACTTTTATCTGTCTATTACAGATGATATAAAAAAGGAAGTAAAGAAAGAAAACCCCACTACAAAACCTGTAAGTTTTGCCGTTACTGCTTTTTGCATATTTTTTATAAAATGTATTCGTAGTGATTAAGAAGAAAAGAAAAGGAAGGAAAACCACCTCACACAGGTGAACAGCTACTTTCACATGTACACATACATAAACATACACATTCTGTCACTGTATGATTCAGATGTGTGAAATGAAGCTAATGCTTGTTTTACACACGCACACATGCAAACATGCACTCTCTCTCTCTCTCTCTCTCTCTCTCTGCCTGTCTGTCTGTCTGTTTCTCTTTCTTCTCCACACATGTAGACTATCACTATTTGTATTCAGTTTCTGTTTGAAAATTGAGAACACTGTTCCCTGCATATTGATAAACACATGAAGTTGAACAGTTCACTCCAACTGTCTTCTTTGTACTCTTATTCATGATGATAACATCGACAGAAGAAAAAAAATCAACACAAGCCTTTTCTTTTTCGAAATCTGCTCAAGTATTATACATCATCCAGCCATTGTTTGTCCATCCCTCAGGCAGAAGGTTTTTTTGATCTCTGTTTGTTTGTTGATGAAGACCATGTTACTGGTGTGGACAGTCATGGCCTGATATAGAAATAGACTGTAAACAACACATAGTCCTGGTTTACTGTAAACAACACATAGTCCTGGTTTACTGTAAACAACACATAGTCATGGTTTACTGTAAACAACACACAGTCCAGGTTTACTGTAAACAACACACAGTCCTGGTTTACTGTAAGCAACACATAGTCCTGGTCTCTACTGTTAACAACACACAGTCCTGGTTTACTGTCACAACACATAGTCATGGTTTACTGTAAACAACACACAGTCCAGGTTTACTGTAAACAACACACAGTCCTGGTTTACTGTAAGCAACACATAGTCCTGGTCTACTGTTAACAACACACAGTCCTGGTTTACTGTACACAACACATAGTCCTGGTCTACTGTAAACAACACACAGTCCAGGTTTACTGTAAACAACACATGGTCCTGGTTTCTTCTTACAGCGCTTGGTCCACGCCATCAGCTCAGTGGATGGAGAGGGAGATGATCCATGGAAAACACGACTTCAGAAACGGAAATCAGAAGAAGAGTCAGCCGCTCTGGCGGAGGTAAGAAAATAAATGATTGAAAGGATGACTGAACAAAGAACTGATTGACTGAATGACGGGTTTGTTGACTGATGAATAAGCTGATTGATTAGTCAGTTGAGAAACTGATTGACTGATTGATTAACTGGCCTCCTCTTAGCTGTGTGTGGCGACTTTGCGCAACGCTGAAGAAAAAGACATGTTGATTACTAATGGCAGACAGCCTGATCTCTTGGGACCATTCCAGAAGAAAACCCCAAAATATTGTGAAATAGTCTTGCTGCAGTACAAGACAGTTGCTTCAACTGTCTCATACCTCTTAAGAGTTTCTATAGGGGAGATAATGATCAAAGCATTTATTGCGTATAGTGTTGCAAGGAAGAGCATGGGTGCCTGCATGAACAGGCACTGTGGTTAGGCTGTTTCTCTACAGTTCTTATGTTCATTTGTTTATTACTCTTTTATTCAGGTCTTTTTTTTTTTTTTTACTGATCAATGATCAATATTTTGTGTGTGTGTGTGTGTGTGTGTGTGTGTGTGTGTGTGTGTGTGTGTGTGTGTGTGTGTGTGAACAGTTTTTAGTATAGTTTGTGTATGTTCAGGTTGTGTGTCAATAGTCTATAGTATAATCTGTCTATGTGCTCTGTGTGTGTGTGTGTGTGTGTGTGTGTGTGTGTGTGTGTGTGTGTGTGTGTGTGAACATTCTCTTGAAGAGTGTGTGTATGTGTTCTGTGTGTATGTGTGTGAACATTCTCTAGTATAGTCTGTGTATTTGCTTTGTGTTCTTGTCAGCAGTCTACAGTAGGCTCTGTGTATGAGTGTGTCAACACTCTACAGTACAGTCTGTGTATATGCTATATATATGTGTCTCAACAGTCTCCAGTATAGTTCGTGCATATGTCCACACCTAAACCCCTTCGAAAATTGTGTTAGTGATTTAGTAGTTCATTATATGAAATTATGATAACAGACACCAAAAGCAGACAAAATAGAAGTTCCATTTTGTTTTATTTCATTCCCAACTAGGTCCTCTGCTTAAAGAAGCGGAAGACGGAGAATGGCGCCGTGGTGACGAAGGCGGGCCCATCAAAGGCCCCGTCCGTCAAGAAGACCAAGAACATCAAGAAGTTCAAGGTCAGGAAGGAAAAGTGCAAGTACTGGAGCAAGTGTTACCGCAAAGAGAAGGCACACCTGGCCGAGTTTTTACATCCGGGTGAAAAGGAGGGATGATGATGAAGGTCAGACCCAGTCTTTTGTGTGTGTGTGTGTGTGTGTGTGTGTGTGTGTGTGTGTGTGTGTGTGTGTGTGTGTGTGTGTGTGTGTGTGTGTGTGTGTGTGTGTGTGTGTGTGTGTGTGTGTGTGTG
>JADBJO010000879.1:61407-111407 GCA_016801955.1 Conus betulinus
TTAGTGGTATGAGTTATGTCAGAATAATTTCTTTGTCTCCGTGACATCGTTTAGGACCTGCCCAAAGACATGACGCTGGACGGAGAACTGTTCGGGGGCCGGGGTCAGTTTCAGTCGACCGTGAAGATTGTGAAGAATGCGGAGTCTGACGACTACAAGAAAATCAAGTATCATGTGAGTGTTCTGTGTATTCTTTCTGATGCCTGTCGTTTAGCTCCAGTTTTGATAATGCAGTGGTGTATTCTATGCATTTTGAAAGAAAGCTATGTTTTTCTTCATTTTTCATTTTTCATCTTTAAACAAGTTGTGTTTCCTAGAGAAATTTTAAAGTGATATAGTTGCAAAATGTGGCAGCTGCAGGTGGAAATCTAAACAAATTTTAAATGTAATTAATAGCAAACCGCCAAGAAAACGCAGACCAACGAATCACAAGACAAAACATGACAGGCTTCGGCCTCTTGAATCAGCGCCCATCTTGCGCTGAAGTGAATGAAGATAAGTGATTACTCGTTCATTTTCGTTGTCCTGAGTGTTTTGTATCTTGCCTGAAGAAGACCCAAGAGGTCGAAACGCATCGTGTTTTGTCTTGTGATTCATTAGTCTATGTTTTCATGGCGGTTCGCTATTAATCACATTCAAAATTGTTTTTAAGTGATAATTGAAGAAAAAAAAAGAGATCCAGAACACTCTCTCCACCTGTCTTCATCTCCTCACCACCTCTTCTCCCCCCCCATCTTTCACTGTTGAAGAAGAAAAAGAATCCAGAATGTGAAAAGAAAAGAAAAAAAAAAAAACATGACAGAAATCTTCACATCTTGCTTTTCCTTGCACAGTTGTTTTGCACAAGCACGTTGCCGGCACAGCTTGCCACAGCTTGCCACAGCTTACCACAGCTTGCCAACATTTTGCGGACCGCTCTGTGGCTTGCGACAACTGGATGATTTTGATTTTAACATCTGATTGGTACTTCTGAAAGCATTTCAGTGTAAATTTGCATGTATACGCGGGACTTGAGGAAAGAAAAGAGGCTTTGTTGGGACGGCTGTAAGGAAGATGCGTTTGTTTCACCAGTTGTGGGGGTTGATGTGCAGGTCTTTGACACCCCCCAGTCTGGAGGCTAAGCCGTTTGAGGAGAGAATACAGGCCATCAAGGATTACTTTGAGGAAAAGAAGTAAGTCGCTGTCACAGGGTGTTGGTAGTGTGCGTTTCTTTGTAGAAAGTTTGGTGTCACTGTGACAGACCGTTGGTAGTGTGCGTTTCTTTGTAGTAAGTTTGGTGTCACTAGACAGGGCGTTGGTAGTGTGCGTTTCTTTGTGGAAAATTTGGTGTCACTAGACAGGGCGTTGGTAGTGTGCGTTTCTTTGTGGAAAGTTTGGTGTCACTGTGACAGACCGTTGGTAGTGTGCGTTTTTCTTTGTGGAAAGTTTGGTGTCACTAGACAGGACAGGGCGTTGGTAGTGTGCGTTTCTTTGTGGAAAGTTTGGTGTCACTAGACAGGGCGTTGGTAGTGTGCGTTTCTTTGTGGAAAGTTTGGTGTCACTGTGACAGGGCGTTGGTAGTGTGCGTTTCTTTGTGGAAAGTTTTGGTGTCACTAGACAGGGCGTTGGTAGTGTGCGTTTCTTTGTGGAAAGTTTGGTGACATTCGAAGGACGGGTACCATGTTGATCTTTAAGGACATCGTCTTTTGAGAGTGGTTCAGAGGGGTGACTTTGACAGACACATGTGTGTAGTCAGGGTGGCCACATGCCTGGCTTGTCGCCTGTCCTGAGCGACATGCTAGAGGTGTGAGACCCAGTCCAGCGCTTCATGTTGTCTGCGGAGCACTTCTGCAGTCTGTCTCCAGAAGACCTTTTGTTGACCTTCAGTGGCACTACAGTGCCAGGATTGATGCTGGACTGGGTGTTCTGGGATATGCAGATCAGTTATCTTTACACAGCAAAGCCGCTGTTTTGTGAGCAAATGTGTGTGTGTGTGTGTGTGTGTGTGTGTGTGTGTGTGTGTGTGTGTGTGTGTTTCGAAATAATGAGCCTGCTGTTTCAACCATTTCTTACCATTCAAAGAAATGAATAAATGTTTCAGCTATATCTGATATGTACGGACCAGAGGGAAAAAAAGACTTTATTACAATTTGATATCACGTCAATGACAGTTGTTTGAACATTTTATAAATGATCATTTTAACTGTCTTTGGCCTGATTCTCATCTTTCTTCTTTCTTTTTTTTTTTTTTCCGCCTGACCTTGCTCACAGGCCCAAGTATGGCGTGTTTGTGGAGCACACCAAATGCACCAGCAAGAAACAGCTGGACGACATGCTGAAGTATGTCCTGGATCGTGGCGGCGAGGGACTCATGATTCGGAAACCCAAGTCCAAGTATGAGCGCAGTCGCTCCTACACTCTGCTGAAGATCAAGAAGTTCTACGATGCCGAGGTACGTTGGCTGCGACTGGGTGCCCGTGGAGGTGCAGGATGTTACAGATCTACATCTGTCTGAAAATATGTTCTGGGTTTGGAGATGTTCCCATTAAATCATTAAATGATTTATCACATCATTCATGGAAGCAGTCACATTAAATCATTAAATGATTTATCGCATTCCGCCTTGGCTTAAGGCTGTGTCAGGCCAGTTGACATAGGCTAGATCACCAAGGCTACATCACAATGTTGTTATGCTGTGCATAGTAATGCGGGGATTGTCTTCAGTTGTGACAAGCTCCTAGCATAACATTATCAGTCTCCAAAATCCCCCGAAGTCGGAGTGTGGCTGCTCACGTGGTGGGGTAATCAAAAACGGTCACACATGTAATGTTCTCATCCCCAGCTGATGCATTTTTACCATAGTGTTCAAGTACTTCAGCTGTTCATATGAGCCCTGGAATCTTTTAGCCAGGGTACGACAACAACAACAACAACAATTACAACAACAACAACAACAACAACAACATCGCATTATTCATGGAAGCAGAGCAACAGGAGACAGCAGCATGTCTCTAGGTGTAACATAGTGACTGACTTGTGACTGGTATCAGTATTTAGAATATGCATTCATGTATACACACAGAAGACGCATGCACGTGTGTAATCACACATATTCACATGCATAGTCACCCGTGCGTGCGCACACACACACACACACTCACACACACACACACACACACACACACACACGCACGCACACACACACACACACACACACACACACACACACACACACACACACTCACACACACTCACACATATACATGCGTGCGCACAAACACACACACACACACACACACATTCTCACATACACTCACACATATACATGCATGCACCCGCACAAACACACACACACACACACACACACACACACACACACACACACACACACTCACACACACACACACACACACAATCTTTACATTACAAACAAATCTTGATAGATGTCCCACTGTTTTTACATTTTATGTTTTCTATCTGCAATGTGTTACTGTCTCCCACACGGCCTGTGTCTATACAATCATACCTTTTTCACTGGCAGGCGATTGTGATTGGTCATGAGAAAGGAAAAGGCAAGAACCAGTTTGTGTGTGCGGAGCTCTACGATGCAGGATGGCTTGTGGGATTGAGTTCTCAGTTGGATCAGGGTAAGTGGCGAGAGAAACCAATTCTGCTTTGCAGGTAAAAATGAGAGTGTAAGTACGAAAAAATATTAAACTAAAACAAACACAAACAAATAACAACAACGAAAAAGGTAGTCACTGATCTTCAAGATTGATTTTTTTTTTTTAGATGAGGGAAAAAAAAACCCCTTTGGGTCAATTTTGAAAAACGACTTTTAAGCATTGATCTTTTTGTAGTGCATGTGAGAGCGATATGTTTGCTATACATTTGTCTGTATACACTTACTAACATGTACGCTTTGGTACAGTCTGGTTTTTTTTTTTTTTTTTTTAATGATTACTTAATTCATGCCTTGCTTCTTGTTTTGGTGTTCATTTCATGTGTGTGTGTGTTTTATAAGCATGCGCGTGTGTGTGTGTGTGTGTGTGTGTGTACATGTGTGTGTGTGTGTGTGTGCGCTCGTGCGTGTGTGTGTGTGTGTGTGTGTGTGTGTGTGTATGTGTGTGTGTGTGTGCGCTCGCGTGTGTGTGTGTGTGTGTGTGTGTGTGTGTGTGCGAGTTTTGCATATCCATCTGTCATCCTTGTATTATTGTAGACAATATATGGATTTCTAAGTCACAAAAAAAGAAAAAATCGGAATGTGAAAAAATGGCAAAGAACAGCTGGTGCAGCTCCTTTTGGAAGATGCAGGTACTTCTCCATTCCATTAAAATGTGTTGATCTATGTGATCTATTTATCCACATGTTCATTTATCATGGTCGTTAAGTTACTTGCATCAAGCCGATTCTAAAAAAAAAAAAAAAAAAGACAAAAACAAGAAGCAATCCAGGACGATCCTGAGCAGAAGTTGTGATCACTTGAAGATCGACCAATCATCACGTTGCTATGGAGGAGACAAAACCAGCTCAGATCGTGTGGTGCATTCTGTTTCAGCATGTCTGACAAGGACCGAAAGAAACCGCCCAAGAAAGGCTCCATCATCACCTACAAGTTCCAAGAGCTGAGCAAAAGCGGGAAGCCAAGGTTTCCCACCTTCCTGGGAATCCGCATCGACATGACGGAACCCAAAGATGCTGAGATCAGACCGGTAATCGATGACGATGACTCTTGAACAAAGAGGATTCTGGGCTGCTGACCTTCTGGTCCACAGAGGAGAACCATCTTTGATGATGCTGTGAAGATTTTGCAATCGGGGAAAAAAAAAAAAAAAATCGTCGACATTTCGGTCATAGACTGTCTTCGGGTCGTTAGATTCTAAAGTAGTTTTGAGGTCATTGCAGCGTGTTTTGATCTGTGTGTTGTGGTTGTTTTGGATTAGATGTCTGATAGAGACAGCAGTCTATATGTGGAATAGTATTTATTGTTCAGGTTGTAGGACAGTTTGTTAGACCTGTGTGTATGTTTGTGGCGTTACAACGATTGGAGTCGAGTGATGGATGTGTCGAAGAAGCTTTTAAACTTTTGCATGTTTTAAGAACGCTTTGCATATTCTAAGAGGATATTGTAAGATGTGGTGTTTTATCTTCCTTTTGACTAGATTTGCACTTGACAGTTTGTTGAAGAGTTAAGTAGCTGACAGATTCATTTAGCTATACTTTCATGTCGTATCATTGTACGTGCAATTGTCGTTAGTGTCAGCATTTGTATAGTGCTGTTGGATGAAGGAAACGGGTTCCCAGACCATCAGTGTTGTGTAGACCTGCCTTTGAATATGGCTTTGTGATACGTGTATTGACAGTGCATTCACTTTTAATTATTTTTAGTCTGATCCATCAGTGTGTGTGTCTGTCCCATTTAAATAATCTTTTGTACTGATGTGTTGATGTTGAACCAACAGCCGGTGATACATGTCTTGTTAAGGTATCTCACTATATAAGGCAGCAATATGTGATACTTTATTGTATGCTTTTTTTTTTTTTATTATTATTACTGGGTGTGCCTATCTAATACATTGTTAACTTTTTTTTGTCAAGAAGTGTGTTTACTGTATTCAGATTCACCTGTTTGTTGTTGAGTTTTGGGTACAGTATCATGATTGGAATGATTGTAATGTTAATGCAGAGTTCAAGACAATTGTGCCATCTGGGTCAGCGAGTATTTCATGCTTGCATTGCTTGCAATAATGATATAATTACGAATTTTTGTCAGGGTCATATGAATATGTGATATACTTTCAGTGATCAAGACTTTTCAAATGAGCGTGACTGCCTACAAAATGATTTTTCTGCTAGAATCATTAAATGCGTATGAATATGAAATGCATGCATGAATCATTAAACACCTATGAAATGCGTGAATCATTAAACACCTATGAATATGAAATGCGTGAATCATTAACACCTATGAATATGAAATGGATGAATCATTAAAAACATATACATATGAAATACTGGCTAAAACATATATTTTTAAGTGTGATAACAGCTGTTTGAAATTTCTTGGTGAATCTTTGCAGCATTTGGAATATTCTTCTTGGTCTTAAGTGACTCGTAGTGTGATCTGTGATAATAGCATTGGTATTGCTCTGTGATATCAACTAATGCAGGTTTTAAAGAATTAAAACAATAATCATGAATCAATTCTGCACAATTAACAAAGCTACGCAGAACATCTGGGCATAATTTCATGGAACTTAAACCTCTCAACTATTTATCTATGTATTGTTCATGATCTTGTTGAGGGTAGTCTGGATATTTGTGCTTGACTTCTGGTGTGCGATGTACATTTTTATCAGGGGACTGAAGTAGGGGGGATAAGCAGGGTCCTCTGCTCATCCAAATATTCAAGACCACTGTAGGTTGACGTGCATTGAGGAAATTTACTGCTGATTCTGAAACATCAACTTGTTGCCTGCGAAATTGAAAACTGCTTGTTTTGCTTAATTTCAGTATACCTGCTGAGCCATTCTTGGTCGCCTGGTTCAGGAGATGACACATAGAGACCCTTCCTTCCATAAATGACTTCACAAAAGAAAAAACGATGAATGGGCAGAAACACTGTTACCACAGATCTATAGAGTGATGTGTTGTCTGCTAAAGAAGCCTTGGTTGTCCTAAGATCAGTATTAATGGCCAATCACAACACACTCTGTATTCCGATCTATTGTGATGCTGCTTCATATAGACGTGGGACAATCCTCAATCTCCGCTACCACAGTCAGAACACTTTTAACCTCAATTTTGGTCTTGTCATAATTTTAATTACCACTGTTCACAGACTCATAAACATTGACACATTAGGAAGGACACCATACCAGTTGGGCCGTTTTGAAAACAATGGTGTTTTTTCTCCTTTTGATTTGCAAATATTCGACTTGCCTCAGCACAAACAATCGATGCTCTGTATACTGTGAACTTTGTGACGGAAGTAAAGTTTCCCAGCTCCAGTCAAAACGGCTGTGTCGGCCAGGTTCACTCAAGGCCCAATGAAGTGTACTGGCTGCAGCTGACACCCTATCCCTCCTACTACAGACTCTGGGTTTTCTACAACAGGTGATAGTGTGATGCTGCGAAAATAAAGGCCAAAGTCATTTGCTTGTGTTTTCTTGTGGAACACACTGAAAACAAAAATTCAAACACGCGTAGATTCCCCAAAACTCTAGCTGTTGGTTTAAAACTTGTACAATGTGCATGGGATTACTTACAGAAATACACAGAGCATGAAAAGATGTACAGAAATCACGAAACACTGGCAGCTGAACAACCACACGACAATCTAAGCTTCTACAACCATGTATGTTTTATTTTGAAAATCATTGGTGAAAGACTGCAATATAGAAACATTCACATAATCATGTACAAGCTCTGAAAAAAACAAAAAAAACAACAAGTATATCGCTACTACAAACCAGCAGATATGTGCTGTGCAAGATATTGGAGCCAGAGACGCCACGGGATACACGCAATATATAAACCTATCTCAAGGACAAACAGCCACATTTCTTTACCAATCACAATGGTATGTGATGTTTTTGTCCCCTTTACTTGGATGTTTTTACATGTCGTATCCATCCTGTTCTAATCACAACTAAAGCTCTTATGAACGTCATGAAATAATATCTATATGTTGCAGTAATTTCTGAGGAATCTGTTTTGAATAAACTTTCAACGGGTTGAGCCTGTCACGTCATACCTACAAGCATTTCATATCTGCAAGTATACAGAAGAAGTGTAATCCACTGCCTGATCTCAGATGGTGTTCGTAAATGGAACAAAAAAATGAAAGACGCCCTTTGCATCATGCATAGCGCTGACATCGACCTAATGCAGTAGGTCAGAAAATCTGATTGGTTACCATTGTGTGTTATTCAAACACACACACACACACACACACACACACACACACACACACACACACATGCACACACACATGCATAACCACACAGAGTCATATGCACTTGCGCCTCGTTGAAGACACACAATCTACTCGTCTATCTATCCATTCTGGGAAAGGAATGCAACAGACAAGGAGATCATTACCATTGTTATTATTATTAGTGCCATACACAGTCTGAATCAGATGAGCCTCATGTTAAAACACTGTTCCATATAAAAAACACACACACACACACACACACACAATTAACACACACACTAACACACATGCATGCACACACACACACACCCTATCCAGTACTTCCTTCTCATCAGTAATAATTTTTACAGTAATTTTCAAAGAAACCCCACCCCCTCCCCATCCACCTTGGGAAGATACATTTAATTGCTTACACAACAAATATATAGATAGATTATCAGAACTGATAACAGCAATAGTATATGTATGATAATAATTATAATAACAGTACTGCAGACAATGATAACAGACGTGTTCAAATCAAAACAAAAAACAAGACAGCCAAAATGTATGCAACACAAAAAAATACAAGAAAGAAGACAAACAGAAGGCGTAAATGAACAAAAAGAAAAATCATTACAGGTTAAGAGAAACTTGCATACGATGGAGAAAAAAAAAAAAACCCAATTAAACAAGAAAAAAAGATACCATACCAGTCCAAGGGAAAGTACAGACTACAAAAAGAAGAAAACATCTGGTAAGTTCAATGCATAAAAAGTTTTTAATAAGCCTATGAAGTAAGCCCCATTTCTGCTCCACAGGAATGAGAATCCTGAGATAAACAGACTGCTAATACAGGAAGAAGAAGAAAAAACCAAATGACTTGAGCATGTTTACATGTAGGCTTGTTTGAGCTCGGTCGACTCTACAAGGTCCTGAACTTCAGGGCCTGTGAGCACAGCCAGACAAAACAGGTTCTGCCCTGAAGGGAAACGAACCATACAGACACTGCTGTCAACACAGTATGTACAAACACAGTCATCATACAACGAACTTGTACACCGACATCCGCCAGGCTGAGGGTGCCAACCATTCTGCTTGATTTTTCAGCCAACCATTCTGCTTGATTTTTCAGCCAACCATTCTGCTTGATTTTTCATCTACAGTTTTAGAAAACAAATTAGTGTAGGAAAAAACAAAACAGTTCAGTAAAACAACAACGAAAAAAAAAAAAAACCCTCCATAAACAAACTGTACAGGCATCAGACCGTACAGCTAGTGTCTGCTCACATGTTGTAATTGTACAGCAGAGAGAGAGAGAGAGAGAGAGAGAAAGAGAGAGAGAGAGAGAGAGAGAGAGAGAGAGAGAGAGAGAGAGAGAGAGAGAGAGAGAGAGAGAGAGAGATTTTTAAGACCAAAGACAGGTAAAAAGAAACACACACACACACACATCCTACAAGGACAGAAAAACAGTGGGTGATAGTCAAGAAAGAATTTAATAAAAAAAAAAAAAAAAAAAACCACGAAAGAAAAAAAAAGGGGGGGGGGGGGAGTCTAAGAGAGTGATCAAAAAGAGGAGATTACAAGTGCAGAATCTCTGAAGATGGGGATATAATTTACAACGGAAAGAACTCCCCGACATCCCTCTGCCAGTACTGAGCATATACACATGACATTTTCGTTAGTCTACAACAATAACAAAACATCAGACGTACGCAGAAGTACAGCTATTATGCACATTCTATACTTTCTATGCAGCAACAACAACTACAAAAAAAGATGTAAAAAGATCTTATGTATTTAAGTACATATCATTAATGTACCTTAGAAAAAGCTTGCACAAATAATATATCTGTGCAAAGCTATCCAAAAAAAATGCTGTTTTGTTTCACACACTGCTCCAAGACAAATGCTTTCTCTCCCTTTGCCCTGCATCGACTCCCTTTACAAGTATAATACATGGATAATCATTTTCTGTCTGAGGAAAAAAACAACCATTCTAAATCAGCACTTTCATAAGTTTATTCTATATTCCAAAAACTTATTCATGCATAGACATGCCCACTATTTACATGTTCACCACATATAAACATGCACGCACGCACACACACAGATAGACGACGCACACACACACACACACACACACACACACACACACACACACACAGAAGATAAAAGAGCCCTATACCACTTCCATGCTAAAGCATCACTTTACGAAAATGAGATAAACATCACTGGCAAGTAACCTATCAATAAGTCTGCACAGAAGTCATGCCATTCTTGTCAGACTGTCATGAAATCATTTTAGGAGAATCTTTCTTTTCTGAGATTGATTATAATCGCACATTTTGAAACCTAACTTTTTATTACTTTGCATTAGCTTGTTTTTTCCTGTTATAGAGATTTTAGCAGCTTTGAGCAGTACTACACACACACACACACACACATACTGTGTGTGTGTGTGTGTGTGTGTGTGATAAAATACATGTAAGTGTGTGTGATAAAATACATGTGTGTGTGTGTATATATGTGTGTGTGTGTGTGTGCATGTGTGATGGTGACACAACAGTTTGGAAAGTTCTTACATTTCCAACTCAGAAATGTACGTATATCAGATGAAAGACGACTTCAACCCATAACTTCTTCTTCAATGTTTGAAAAAAATGTTTATGACACCATATACTCAAAAATGTATCAATCACATGGTTCAGAATGTATTCAGCTCAATGGAATCAAAAGATGATTGCAATTTCAAAACGTCTTTAGAATTAAAAAAAAAAAAAAAAGCGGCTGAACAAAACGTGACAACAGAAAGATTGATTTCTTTGAGAGAAGATCTGAAAACGACTGATTGGAGGAAATAACGAACCAAACCAAACCAAAAACTAACCCGCCTGCTCTCTATTTTGTTCTGCTCTTAAGTGAAGTTCAGACAGTCTGAAGTTCACAGCTAAATGTACATCTATGTACATGATGCTGTGGCAATACATTCTGTACAAATACTTGCACAACCTTGAGTTGGCCATTCTCTGGTATCCCAGGAAGATAAGTCCCTGTGTGGCAGTCTCTCAATACTGGATGTGACAGTAATTTTGGGCACACACACACACACACACACACACACACACACACACACACACTCACGCACTATCTCACACACACACACACCACACACACACACACACTCACTCACTCACTCACTCACTCACACACACACACACACACACACACACACACACACACACTTTGTTTAGGCAAGAGGATTCAAACTTGTGCAGGGAAAACAAACCTTTAAGAGGCTGAGACTGGGAAGGCAAAAAAAAAAAAAGGAGAAAAAGAACAAAACAAACAAAAAAATGAACAGCTCCAGTGCCAGACCTGTGATGTTAACATGGACACTGACCAGTCATGATCAGGGCTGACCACACATGACCTGTCATGATAACATGGACACTGACCAGTCATGATCAGGGCTGACCACACAGCGTCCACCATCAGCTTCATTCCACACAGGCCTACACTTCTCCGTCCTCCGTACAGAGAAACAGAGACGCATCACAAGGTCACACCGGTCACTGGCTGATGACACGTTGGCAGCTTCACACGTGTCTATGAGAGGTCTGTCATGCTTTATTCACCAACCACATCACCACTTTATCAGGAGATTCTTCAAGCGCGCGCGTTTTGAAAGGAGGCACTATGCTTTGGAACACTTGACCTCGTTTAAGCCACAGATAATCTATTAGTAATTTTCAGACAAACATTTGCATGAAAACCATCTCTTTTATTTCCACACGTCTTTCTAATCACTCACAGCTGTTACCGACAGCACTGGAAGCGAGACTGCCTTTTCAATGTATACATTACACACACCAGCACACACACACACACACACACACACACACACACACACACTAAACATGGTATTGCTGTACTTAATACAATCACGGTCAACTAACACAACAAAGGAAGCTAAAACTAATAAGTCATTCTCAAATCACACCAGTTCCTCCACTTGTCTGTACAATGAAAACTACCAACAATTCTTTAGGCTAGGGAACCAGGAAACACCGTCTTGGTGGGCATGGAAGTGGGAGGGATTGATGAAAATGGCATGGGGGGGAGTCCAAGAGCAGCGCATTAAACCACAACGTAAAGCCCACTCAGACATGTTACCTTCAGTACAGAGTCAACTGGTAGTATGTCTCTGAGAAGCAACATGTGTTACATATTCAAAAACACAAGCTACTCATTACACAAATGGAATGAATCAACGATTCAGCTGTATTATTACGGTTTCATTGATGATTTCAAAAAAATACTGTACAAACTATAGTAAAAAAGTGTACTCACTCACATACACACACACACACACACACACGCATGCGCACCTGCACACATTTTTTTTATGCATCTGGATAAGGGAGAAAAAGAAAACAAAACCATATATCTTCTACACCATCCATGTACAATATGCATCAAGGATAGAAAAAGAGACCCCCACCCCCTTCCTTGAACGGCACCCAAAAGACACAGAAAACAAAATCGCGACAAAACAAAATATAATTTGCTGGCTTAACCAAATATACCTATCACTCTGATACATGGGAGAGACATTTATCTCTTTCATTTTTCAACAACATACTGATACAGCATAAATGGTAGTTAAGAAATGGCCATCTTATTTTTATTTCCCCAAGCATATAAAAGAGAGGTGGGCAACAGCTGATCTGACAGTCTAGGAGGCCCTGTGGATTTGTTAGAGTTTTTTTTTCTTCTAGCGATGCAGAGAAAGAGGAGAAGCATTATTCATCCAAATGATGACAGGGAGCAAAGCAGCAGGCCATCGTTTTCTGCTGTCGTCCAGGGGTACGGTGGTGGTGGGGGGTGTGGGTGTGGGGGAACCAATCCCAGCACATGCGCACATTTTTATCTGTGTTCTCTGCATGTGAAACTCCTTAATGCATCAGAAGAATTCCTTCTTGGAGGGAAGGGTGGGGTGGGGGTGGGGGACAACCAAACCAAACCGACAAACACATACACAAACAAGAAACAAAACCAAAATACACTTGTACACATGCACAAACAAAAAAACAAATTTCAAAAAACAAAAACAACAACAACAAACATCGGTAAATAAATAAACAGATATATGCACCACCATGTATGTGAGAAGGTACATATAGGCTTGGCTTTGCAGGTGAAGATTATGGAAGAAGTGGCCCACACTGACTGCAGGTGCCCTCATGGATGACAAGACCAGTGCAGGATAGGCAGGTGCCCTCACGGATGACAAGGCCAGTGCAGGATAGGCAAGTGCCCTCATGGCTGACGAGGCCAGTGCAGGATAGGCAGGTGCCCTTACAGCTGACAAGGCCAGCGCAGGATAGGCAAGCCTGGCCACAGCGGCTGCAGGTAAAGGTCTGATCAGGGTTTGATGTTGCAGCATCACGGTTCTTCCTCTTTGCGCCGTTTGTCTTCAAGGATGGCTCTGTTGGCGTTTTCAAAGGAGGAGACAGTTTTAATAACAGTGTGATGCCAGGTCCTGTGATCTGCAGCTAGGGAGGACCACTGGCGGTGGTCCATATGACAGGCATCGGGTTTTTTTTTTTTTTTTTTTTAAATAGTCTTTTTACCACTTCTTTGGTTCCCCTCTGTCGCAAAGGCCAGTGAAGAGTTCACTATACAGGGCGATCTTGTGAGCATGTGAACCCCGTGGACACATGTGTTTGTGTGAATATGGAGGGCACATTGACAAAAAAAAAAAAAAGAAGAAAAAAATGTTTGCGCTCATTCTGTGTCTGTTAACTGTGTACTGTTGGATAGACATCTTTGCACCTCAGGTGAGTCAAGGCTGCGTTTCTTTCATGATTGTATATCCCTAATACACACATAAATGGCTACTTGGGTTTACAAGTAGGTGGACTGCAACACGCAGTCATTTTTGTGCACCCGGAATTTTGCTGTCGATGAACGTGTGCCCCTGTGGATTTTCCGGAAAACTGGTGTCTTTTGAAGCTTTTTTTTTTTTTCTTCTTTCTTTTTCAACTGAAATCTGAACACTTCTTTGAAAAGATAATTCACATTTCTTCAAGATCAGAATCAGCTGCTAGTGGCCAACAACTTGAACCTTTTAGTGGGAATTTCATTTCACTGTTTTTTTTTTCTTTCTTTACTTTCTTTGTGCCTACACAGGCTGATACTCCTCCAGACACTGCTTGTATAGACAGGCAGTGGAGTTTTGTGTGTATGACCCGTTTTTTTATCTCGCCATTAAGGCAGCCATACTTCATCTTCAGGGAAGGTACATGTTATGTGTAATGTGTCATCCATACCAATGGCCAAACTGGCCTTCTCCTCTGTAAGTTGGTGATGAGATTTTACATGTGTGCAAGATGTTATGCGAGCATTCACACTCAGAACCTCGGTTTATAGCCTCATTCGAAGGACTGCATGGGGAATGGAGTCAGAATCAATGTTAACTCCGAGAGAAAAATCCCCCTGTACCAAAATTTGAACCTGCAACCCCAGGATCACAAGTCCGGTGCTCTACCAACTGAGCTCTTCCGGCCCCCTTCAATAGTTGTTGACCTCCTATTGTATGCAGCATGGAGAAGAAACCTGTCACTAACCTGATCTGAAAACTGGCCATCGCATGTCACTTTAATTAGCTAGGTCCAGAACCAAGGTGCACCTTTCCTGATATTACTGAACTCTAATCCCATCCCAAATGTCTCTGTGCACAGATCTGGAACCACTCGCAGACCTGTTTACCCTAAAACTGCTATTGGTGTACTTTTCAACTTTAAACGAACATATTTTCTACACAACATCTTCAATATTTTTGTATAAGCGACAGGGTGGGAGCTGGGGGGGGGGGGGGGGGGGGGGGTGCAAGGGGGTGGGGGAGTTATCTACAAGCATCACACAGGGTAGACAGCAGAGGGAAACCTGATCTTACAGTATCTACCATTGAAAAGGTTTATCCAAATACAGATTACTTTCAAAACTAAATATCAGCATATATTCTTTGGCACAAATTCTGGCTCTCTCTCTCCAATTTCTTTTTTTTTTTTTTTTCAATGTTTTAGAGCCTGTAGTCCCTGCTAGTGTTCCAAGTCATCCAGACAGGAGTTCACATGCAGGATTTACTGAGAGTTTCGTGCTTTGGCCATAGTGCACAAACAATGGTTACACACCACAGGTACAACTGCTGCTCAAGAAATTCATCATGAGAGTTTTTTTCTGTCGTTTTTTTTTTTTTTTTTTTTTCAGTCTGTCATGTTTATCACATTTTTGCCAAACGCATACAAAGTGGTGAAATTGTATGGGTAAACAGGTCTGCACTTGACAAGGATCCGTCGAAAGCATTGTTCAGACAGCTGTCATCAACCATAATGTTGTCAGTGCATACATTGCACACACCTACCAACTTTCACTAAGGTTGGAAGTAAAGACATCCACAAAACAACAAACACCAACCCCAACACGCATCAACCTTAAGTTAGGCATGAATCACACAAAGAAACAAAATAAACAAACAAACAAACAACAACAAAAAAAACCCAGCCCAGACACAGCAGCACACTTGTAGGTCACCTGCCAGCCCGACATGGCTGCAGCAGCTTGGCATAATCAGCGAAACAAACTGTCAGCATGACCCAGCCATCTTCCAAGTCCTGCTCCATGGCATTCACTATCCCCTTCACCGTCAGTTCCTTAGGGCGTGGAAAACAACAACAACAACAACAAGAAGCCCCCACCCCCGCTCTCTAATGGATGGGCCTCTTTCTTAAGTCTGACACCTTTCCACTAGTAAATGACCCACACAACAGGAAAGGCAGGCAGCCATGTGGGGAGTACCAGGAGAAACACCAGGTCCTCCTTCGCTGGGCTGCTCAGAGCACAGATGACTGACAGAAAGAGGAACACACATCTCTTCAGGGACAGATCAAGGATGGCAAGGTGGTGATGGTGTTTTGGACCCCCCCAAAAAAAAAAAAACAACAACAACAAACAAACAAAAAAAAAACTCTCATGTTCTGGCTGTTTTTTTTTTTTTTTTTTTTTTTTGGTTATATAGCACAATGCTTCTATTCAGGTGTGGTCTGGGCACCTTTGAAAAAAAAAAGAAAAAAAAAAAAAGAGAAAAAAAGACCTTACACCTTTTCTGCCAGACCAATTGATTCACTCTTCATTTCTCTTTAAAATGTTTCAACAAAAAGAGCAGGATTCATGAAAAATATTTACAGGTTAGTTGTGACCATCGTAATTATCTGAGACTGTAGATCTTCTTTCATCTGAGTAAAAACAAGACTATACTCACACAGATATTAAACTTCTTTTTTTTTTCTGAATAAACACAGGAATATATTGTATTCAAGGAGATTATTCTGTCAGCGATCATGTACAAACTGCAGAGGAACACCACCCAAGCAAACGCCGAATGTCTGGAATGAGGACACTGGTATGCTTGGTGGACTCAAATCTTTGATCACATGCACAGCCTGCTTCTGACGCCTCATCCCCGGCGTTCACATCCACCTGGTGCCACGGAATGCATGGTGCTTTTCTTTCTCATCTCTGTCCTGGGACTATACACACTACACCCAGCGCTAATTTACTACTTGAATGAAAAAGAGAAATTCATCAAAACCATACATAAATGAAATGCTAAGCAGTAATTTGAGAGAACATTTACTTGCTTTTTTTTTTTCTAATAGTCTAAGCCAAAATACAAAATAAACACACAAAACAAGGAACAGGACCAGAGGAAGAAAAAAAAAAAAAGGGAGAGGGGTTGGGTGGGCATGGAGCGAGAGTAAGAAGAGAGCTGGGTCTCTTTTACGACATGCCACGCATGGCAAAGTATTGGCATGTGGGCAATAACAGTGATGTGGATGAGATTTATACATACACAGAATGAACACTATGTTTAAAAAGGAGAGGGGGGGGGGGGGGGGGGGGGGGGGGGGGGGGGGGGGGGGAGGGTAAAGGGTCTGTCGCTTAGAGTGGCCGACAAACATCTGACCCCAAGGTAAGTTATTCCACCAGGGTAAGGGGAGGAAGGGAGAAAATGGAAGGACTCTCAGGGAGAGTGTATATCCACTCCAGCACAACACTCACTATGTGTTCTGTGTGAACAGATTTCTACAGTGAATGGCCCTCTGCCTGCCCACTCTATCTTTCCTATCCCCCTCCCAAATCTTTCTTCTTTTTTGTATTACCAGTTCTTATAGAACAGGGAGTACTTTACAGTGGGAATGAAAAAAAAATGCAGTCTGTCAGTCTGTCTGTCTGTCCGTGGTCAAAATGTGTTCCACTCGCTCCAGACAAAACTTCTGGGCCGATCTCTCTGAAAATCTGTAGGTATGTTCATTATGGGTCACGGATGCCTGATGTTTTATTTTACCAGAATAGCCATTACTAACCGCTATAACGGCCCCAAACAGTTTTTCTTCTGTATGGAACATATCTGAAAGTACTTCGCTGATTTCTTATCTCAGTGACGAAATGCATTATGATGCATGCTTGATTGTGACCTTTCTTTTTATTATGATGTGCAAGTTTGATCGTGATGTTTTTTTTACACGCGTATTCAAGATAGATCTAAACTGGGAGTACGTTTATATGCTTTGCATGTTGTTTTTCTGTTAGAAGGGGGGCCTTGCAGCTGTTTCCATAACAGCTGCTTACGACTGGGGCAGCTCTCTGAACTTCCGCTTTCCTCCCTTATCCTTTGATGTCACTACTTGCTGGTCACACTGAGGCGTTCCGTCCGATAGACAGAACAGACCCTTTTCCATCCTCACTGTCAATCAAGTTTGAAGTTCATTCTGCCTTTGTATTGATCTAATCTGCATCACTGTCACTCACCAACAACGCGATTGTGGGTTGAAGGAACCCACCTTTCTTCTAACCCCCTCTCCGCACCTCCTGAGCCCCAGCCCTCTGTCTCCCTGCTCCTAGTCTCCGTTCTGATCTGCTCCAACTTGTACGTATGTCTTTTCCACTCTGCCTTTCTCCTGTGTCTGAACCATCCAAACTTGTTCACATCTGTGCTTATCCATGCCATTCTCCTGTGTCTGAACCATCCAAACTTGTTCACATCTGTGCTTATCCATGCCATTCTCCTGTGTCTGAACCATCCAAACTTGTTCACATCTGTGCTTATCCATGCCATTCTCCTGTGTCTGAACCATCCAAACTTGTTCACATCTGTGCTTATCCATGCCATTCTCCTGCGGAGAGCCTTCTGGGAAATGCCGCTTTTGTGCATTTTCCATGTCTATGATTTGCGTCTTGTGAAGAAAAAAATATTGGTTGGAAATTCCCTTGCCTGTTTCGAAGTGTGTATTGATACATACTTCATTTTATACTTGTGTCTTGTATGTCTCTTTGTGCTCTAGCAAGTTTTCACTTATGCTGCAGTCTGTTTCAGCCTTTTTGGTTTTAACTCTCAACAGTTTTTGCATGAATTTTTCGTAACATCCTGCGCATTATTTCTAAAATGATAGTATTTTTGTGATGAACATGTCTATTTTCGGGTTTTTTAGGCGATACATTGCTTCAGATAACAGAAATGTTGCTTTAAATACCATAATTCTGGGAAGAAAACCATCAATCACCGGTGATCGAAATTCAAGGGAAAGAACTGAAGAGAGATAATTCTTAGTTTGAATGGAGCTTGTCCCTAACCACATTCTAAAACAAAAAAGACAAAACAAAAGGAGAGGGGCACTGGGGAGGGGAAGCATCAGTAACTCAATAAAACACAAAGTTGTTACAAGAAACAAGTACTAAAAAAAAAAAACACAAAAAAAGGGGAGGGGTGGGTGGGAAGAGAGGCAACAAGAGCAATGACATTTATGGACACAGAAAAATCACAGCTGTGGAATTTTCAGCAGAGAAATGGGAAAGGTCATCACAGGTCTTGCAGAAGGCATCGAGTGTCAGACCCATCATCCAGGGCCGCTGGATCTTCGTCAAGGCACAGGATGCACACAGAGTCTGCATCGCTATTGTTTTCTTTGTCACTTTCCTCCGCCCCTTCCCTGGAAGTGGGTGTCTCCTCAGGAGCTTTCCCCGTGTCGCCTTCCCCTTCTTCAGCAAGGGAGGTCATTTCAGTGCCATCGGCTGACTGACAGAGTTGCACTGGCGGAATCTTCGCTGATGTCTTCTGGCAACATTTCTTCATTAGCGCCACCTGGATGGGTGTGGGAGCTCCCTCGACCGAGGTTCTCCGTCATCTCAATCTGACCGGAGTGATCTTCGGCCAAGAGTGTACTACTATGGTGATGGTGGTCGTCTTCCCCTTCAGACTCTGATTCGCTGGATGTATCACTGGAAATTTGAATTTCCAGTCGCCCGGAATGTTCATTGAAATTCTGCTGCTCCCCCTCCCCTTGCTCTGAGAAATCCATGAGACTGATCAGGTTCTGAACCGAAGGATCCCCGCTGTTGTTTCTAGCATCAGCCTGCTCCACGTCCTGACTCTCCTGCTCAGCGGGCTCCGGATCCCGCGCCTGCTGCGTCTGAGCCAGGTACTCCCGCACAGCTTCATCATAAGGTCGGGAAGTCAGCATCGCCTCGTGATATGGGGGTGGGGGTGCCCGGCGCCGGAACAATTCCGCCTGCAGGCGGCTGAGAGGGGTGTCGTAGCGAGGTCCTCTGTGGTGGTGCTGGGGGTGGCGGTGGTAGTGGTGGCGCAGGTAGTAGAACTTGCAGGCACAGCCAAGGGAGAGGACAAGCAGAAGGGAGCACAGCAAGGAGCCCACCACAGCTGCCACGATCACTTTACGTGAACTGCCTGTAGAACATCAGGGAGGCCATGAAAATGACACCATTCATGAAACAGACAAAAAAAATCAAAGAGCATCTGTCATACAAGAGCCATACGTGCTACTACACATCACTATGAATATAGTGAACAAAGACAACGTAGTTGCAGATACTTTAGTCAATACACGTAATAAAGTCCACATACCACAGTTTTTGACAAAATATAACAACCTTACACATTCACAAAATACTCACACAAACATTCACATACAAACACACACACATACATAGTATCTATTTCAGTTTTACTACAGCACAACAAAGCCCACAGGGCCCTTTTACAATTAACACATCTCTTCAAATGTTTACGTCCATATACTTACACAAGCGCATGCAAACATACATTATGCACATAACCACATTCACAAAGAATTCAAAAACACAGGCGAAGAAAAGCACTGAAGATTAATCTTTCCTTTTCATATTCCTTTCTTCTCACTATGAAAAAAAAAATGGAAAGGTAACCTTCCAAAAACAAAGACAGACAGAGCTTTTCTTAAGGTGAGTACTTAGGCCGTCTCTTTTTCTCCACTACAATACCAAGATAAATCAACTGTCAAAACTGATCCACAAAATTCCCACCTCGGCTGCATCCCTCCTCATCACTGTTGTCGCCGCAATCGTCGTGCCCATCACAGATGAAGTTGTAGAGGATGCACCGCTTGTTGGCACAGAGGAACAGATTGCGGCTCTCAGAGCACAGCTGTTCATCTGAAAACAGATTCCACACTGGTGTCCGTGCTATCTGAGTGTTCACTGTAATATTTCAATATGCAATACAATTGCATGGTGCTATCTACGTGTTCATTGCAACATTTCAACACGCAATGTTATTGGTTGGTGTCATCTATATGTTCACTGCAACATTTCAACGGGCAATGTTATTGCTTGGCGCAATGTATATGTTCATTGAACATTTCAACTTGCAATATTATCACTTAGTGCAATCTATATGTTCATTGCATCATTTCAACAAGCAATGTTATTGCTTGGTGCTGTTCGAATGTCATCATAACATATAAACAGGCAATGTTTTTGCTTAGTGCTCTCCATGCGTTCACTGTGACAGGCAACATTTTTGCTTAGTGCTCTCCATGCATTCATTGTAACAGGCAACGTTTTTGCTTAGCACTCTCCATGCGTTCCTTGTAACAGGCAACATTTTTGCTTAGCGCTCTCCATGCGTTCCTTGTAACAGGCAACGTTTTTGCTTAGTGCTCTCCATGCGTTCATTGTAACAGGTAATGTTTTTGCTTAGCGCGCTCCATCCGTTCATTGTGACAGACAATGTTTTTGCTTAGCGCTCTCCATGCGTTCATTGTAACAGGCAACGATTTTGCTTAGCGCTCTCCATGCATTCCTTGTAACAGACAATGTTTTTGCTTAGCGCTCTCCATCCGTTCATTGTGACAGACAACGTTTTTGCTTAGCGCTCTCCATGCGTTCATTGTAACAGGCAACGATTTTGCTTAGTGCTCTCCATGCATTCCTTGTAACAAACAATGTTTTTGCTTAGCGTGCACAACTGGAAGGGTAGGACAGATTTTTCTTTTAATTTAGGAGGGTACTACAAATGATTTTTTTTTTAACCTGTACCACTGGGAGGGTACAGCAGATTTTTTCTTAACCTACGTCACTGGGAAGGTAGCAGGAGGGTAGGACAAATGATTCTGTTTACATGCCGGTTACTGGGAGAGAAGGACAGATTTTTTTTGGTGTGTTTTTGCCTCCCAAGTGGAAGAGTATGAGATAGACATGACAGATTGCACACAGAGAAGAAGAAGATTGCACACAGAGAAGAAGAAACAGACGCAGAAGAAAGAAACAACACAGGCACCAAAGAACAACTCACTGCAGTGTAACTCGTCAGCATCGTTGGGGCAAACGCTGGCTCCGCTGCAGCGGTCGTGCTTGAAGTAGCATTTGTTGCTGAGCTCGTGCCCATAGTCCCCGCAGCTGTAGCTGTGTGTTGGGCACATGTCTGCACAGACCATGTTCATGATGATCTGGCTGTCACCAATCACCTTGGGGGTGAAGGCCGAGCAATGACATGCAGGGTTTTAACGTCGAGGAGTTGTGCTTTCAAACTTGCACACTGAGGCCTCGTGGGACAGGTATGGTTAGATGTATTACAGCATACATGATCTGGTCCCACTGTAGTGATGCTTTCTTTTTTATATGCTGGTCGGTGAGAATGAGGATGATTAAGATCATGCTACGGATTTCCATTTCGGTTCGGTCTGAGACTACATTACAGGGCTGTACTCCACACTTCCTTTCATAATATATCCCGGCATCAACCAGGCCCGAGAGATACAGGCACCTACAGTGTTGGTCAGGAAATTTGAACAACACTCTCAGAAACGCATCCATTAAGTGGATGAAACTCGACTGTGTGGTCCCAGTCTTCCCAACGGAGTCCGCAGCAAACTCGACTCTCGGTGGGAGCCGGTCGGGGGCAGAAAAAACCCACATGACTCTGATGGGATTCGAACCCACGACCTCCCAGCCGGGAGTCCTTGACACTAACCACTTCGCCATGGCGGCTGGTAGTGATGCTTTCTTAGGGAAACAGACACTTCTGCTCTCATACATGTCTTAGCATGCCAATGCTGAAGCATTAGTACAGATGATTCCTTTTCCTCTTTGTTTGATGTGCATACACCACAAGCATGAAAGAGGCATGCATTAAGTCAAAGATGCCAACAGATTCATTTTCAACTGATTATTTTTTAGCTAACCCTGCAAAAACAATCCCATAAAACCGCATGAAGTTCTGCCAAACTGTTTTCCAGCTATCTGGTGGAAGTTTTCATATCAATCAAGTTTATGACTGCACTTTTTTTTTGTAGCCCAGCTGCCCACGCAAAACTACTTTGGGACTGTCCAACTTTTCGGAGCGAAAAGGTAACATCCTGAAAAAAAAAAAAAAATCTATAATTAATGACAAGGCAGCCAAACTACTGACATCCTTATGCAGATAAGACTGGGCTATGCTTACAGCGCCAGCCATTCTGCCTCAGGCATAGTCCCAGATCTTCACAAAGGCTAAAAAACTGAATATAACAAAACAAACAAACACACACACACACACACACACACACACACACACACACACACACACACTAAAAGGCAGACAGAGCAGAGCAGACAGCTGGTGTCCACTCTGAACAGTGTGTACAATCTTCACTACCTAGCCACCAGATCACACCAACAACGCTGGCAAGTCATACATTATGACCAGAAACAAACGAAAAAAAAAAAAGAATGAACCAGTTTCCAGAACACGGGCAGGAGCATGGTCCGTCCACAAACGCAGAAAAGCAGTTCACACAAAGCGCTATGGCACAGTGGTCAATGTCACAGACTCCAGGCTGGGAGATCATGGGTTTGATACCCTTCAAAGCCATTTATTAGTCGGATTTCTTTTTAATAATAATCATCATTATGGGATTTATATGGTGCAAAATCTTGATGAAATCAACTCTAAGTGCACACACACACACACACACACACACACAAATCTGCACACACACCACACACACACACACACACACACACACACACACAGACTCACGCAGACACACCCACATACAATTGCATATGTGTGTTGGCTTTAAACAAAGGAATAGAAAAGAGAATCATGTACAAATTAAATATTAACCCATAAATATTATTATATATACACACACACACATATGCTGTGAGCCATATGGCTCAAAACACAACTAATTTAAAAAGAGAGAAACATTATTACAAATCTTGCTGTATGCATCCACCCCCACACATACACACCAGCACATAAGGCCAACCAAAACTATCAAAAGAGAGGGGAAATATTTGCATCTCAGGTTCCCATGCCGAATGGGTACAGGCTGCAATGGGAGTAGTAGGGAAAAACCCACACGACTCTGATGGGATTCGAACCCATGACCTCTGCTGTCAGGGAAAACAACTCTTCAACAATGTGTACTGACAACATCCTGTCATCTTGGCTAATTTCACAGTCACTCTTCCACACTGTATACTGACAACATCCTGTCACGTTGGCTAATTTCACAGTCACTCTTCCAACTGTGTACTGACAACATCCTGTCATGTTGGCTAATTTCACAGTCACTCTTCCACACCGTGTACTGACAACATCCTGCCATGTTGGCTAATTCCTAGTCACTCTTCCACACTGTGTACTGACAACATCTTGTCATGTTGGCTAATTTCCTAGTCACTCTTCCACACCGTGTACTGACAACATCCTGCCACGTTGGCTAATTTCCTAGTCACTCTTCCACACTGTGTACTGACAACATCCTGTCATGTTGGCTAATTTCCTAGTCACTCTTCCACACTGTGTACTGACAACATCCTGTCATGTTGGCTAATTTCCTAGTCACTCTTCCACACTGTGTACTGACAACATCCTGTCATGTTGGCTAATTTCCTAGTCACTCTTCCACACTGTGTACTGACAACATCCTGTCATGTTGGCTAATTTTCCTAGTCACTCTTCCACACTGTGTACTGACAACATCCTGCCATGTTGGCTAATTTCCTAGTCACTCTTCCACACTGTGTACTGACAACATCCTGTCATGTTGGCTAATTTCTAGTCACTCTTCCACACTGTGTACTGACAACATCCTGCCATGTTGGCTAATTTCCTAGTCACTCTTCCACACTGTGTACTGACAACATCTTGTCATGTTGGCTAATTTCACAGTCACTCTTCCACACTGTGTACTGACAACATCCTGCCATGTTGGCTAATTTCACAGTCACTCTTCCACACTGTGTACTGACAACATCCTTCCATGTTCGCTAATTTCACAGTCACTCTTTCACACTGTGTACTGACAACATCCTGTCATGTTGGCTAATGTCCTAGTCACTCTTCCACACTGTGTACTGACAACATCCTGTCATGTTGGCTAATGTCCTAGTCACTCTTCCACACTGTGTACTGACAACATCTGTCATGTTGGCTAATTTCCTAGTCACTCTTTCCACACTGTGTACTGACAACATCCTGCCATGTTGGCTAATTTCCTAGTCACTCTTCCACACTGTGTACTGACAACATCCTGCCATGTTGGCTAATGTCCTAGTCACTCTTCCACACTGTGTACTGACAACATCCTGCCATGTTGGCTAATGTCCTAGTCACTCTTCCACACTGTGTACTGACAACATCCTGCCATGTTGGCTAATGTCCTAGTCACTCTCTTCCACACTGTGTACTGACAACATCCTGCCATGTTGGATAATTTCCTAGTCACTCTTCCACACTGTGTACTGACAACATCCTGCCATGTTGGCTAATGTCCTAGTCACTCTTCTTCCACACTGTGTACTGACAACATCCTGTCATGTTGGCTAATGTCCTAGTCACTCTTCCACACTGTGTACTGACAACATCCTGCCATGCTGGCTAATGTCCTAGTCACTCTTCCACACTGTGTACTGACAACATCCTGCCATGTTGGCTAATGTCCTAGTCACTCTTCCACACTGTGTACTGACAACATCCTGCCATGTTGGCTAATGTCCTAGTCACTCTTCCACACTGTACTGACAACATCCTTCCTCATCGGCGCCGGACAAGGGGCAGTCCCAGATTCCATCACAGCTCTGCGACAGCCGGAAACATTTGTTGTCCTCTGCCCCACAATGCATCTCTCCAGCAAAATCGCAGTTGTCTGCAACAGTCAAAACAACAGGAATACTTTACTTTAAAAAACCATCTGAATAAGAAAGAGCTATTTCACACACATCATCATGTATTTCATTCTTCTCTGATACTTTTGAATTGATAGCTGCCTTTCAAACTTAAAGAGCTCTGTTTCAATCTAGTATGTGTAGCGAACCCCCTCCTGCAAGGAACAGAAATAGTTGGAAGCGATGGAAGTGGAGTTGGACAGAAGCAAAAATGTGCATTTTATTAACTCTCCTACTACCAAGGCTTTCTGCTCCTTACTTACTGATGGACACCAAGTAATTCTTTAAAGTTTGTGAACATTTTCACTTGCTTTCATTTAAAAAATCATAAAAACATAAGAGTTATGCATGATTTTGCATGAAATTTTGTATTCATGTGCAGAAAATGGATGCATAAAAATATGAAATGAAAACAAATTGGATATGAGTTTTTCTAATGTTGTCTATTTCAAAATCTCTCAGCCAATGATCAAAATCATAGGCACACACAGATGGATCACTGTTATTTGCATCTTCATCCTAGAATCACTCAAAAGATCAATACCGTAATCAACATAAGCTTCAAAGTTCTGCCACTTCACAATCTTTTTTGATGCGTTGAAGTTCACTTTCACTAAATTTCTTCAGCAGTAAAACCCTGAAAGGTTTCGTCGTCACTGTCTCCATCTTATAGCAGTTCTCGCCAAAAGTCTTCATTCATGTCCATTGCAAAAACTGCTAAAAAAAATACGACTTTTTCTTCGGTTCAAACCAAAACAAACTGAAATTTACAAAGCCAGTCCATCCGGAACTGACTGCACATGCATGTATTAATGGAAAGTGTGATGTAGCCTAGCTTAAGTCGCAAAAAAGAAGGATGGAAGGGAGACACCGGAATGGCCGCAGGCATTCGGCGGCTGTGCCCGCCCACGGTTCCTGTGTATAGCAGAGATTGTCAATGGTTCTACCCGCCCACAGCAGTAGAAGAGTTAAGTATAGCCATTTGATCTTCAGCAAAGGAGAGGCAGGAGACAAAGATGTAACAACCGATAACCCACAGTTAGATAGGCGTAGGCATTCACTACGTTCACCTCTGTCCAAAGACCTTAGGCCCAGTTCTGTGCTAAGACTGGCCATGATCAACTAGTCCTTTAAGGTGAACAATGAACAATTGTTGTCTGCTGATAAAATCCACAGGGGGCTTTTAAAAAATCCGAACTACTGCCACAAACCGCAGAATTATCAGCACGTTGGCAGTGGCTGTCAAGTGGATACAGACAGGCAGATGCAGATAGATTGAAAGATCGAAACAGATAGATAGATAAGATATATAAATAGAGAGGTAGGTGTGTGTGCGTGCGTGCATGCGCGCGTGAGTGCGTGCGTGCGTATGTGTGTGTGCATGTGTGCATGCGTGTGTCTGTGTGTGTGTATGTGTGCAGGCGTGCGCGCGCGTGTGTGTGTGTGTGTGTGTGTGTGTGTGTGTGTGCGTGTGTGCGTGCATGCGTGCGTGTGTGTGTGTGTGTGTGTGTGTGTGTGTGTGTGTGTGTGTGTGTGTGTGTGTGTGTGTGTGTGAGTGTGTGTGTGTATGTTTGTGTGTGTAAGTGTGCATGTGTGCGTGTGTTTGTATGTGGTCAGCCCACAAACAGCAGAATAATCATCAAGGCCATCAACTGGATGAAGACGTAGAGATGAGAACTGTGTAGACCGCTTCTCTGGCTCAGGTTTACGTGGACAGTTCTGCCCAAGAGACACACTCAAGCAGCACTATGAGCCTTGAATTTGCTCTCAGTCTCCCTGCTGACTCAATTTTTTAGAATATTCTGCTCATGAAGAAAAAGAGACACACTCAAGCTGCCAACCTTTTGTTTGCTCTCAGTCTCTCTGGTGGCTCACGCTTTTAACAATGTTCTGCTCATGAAGAAAAAGGCAACATGTTCAAGCTGTCAGCCTTTCGCTTGTAATCAGTCTGACTGATGACATACACCTTTAACGATGTTTTCCCTGTACAGAACAGTGCTGTGAAAAAAATGGACACAAACACCTTTGAAACGGAAACCGTCTTCCAGGAAATGACGGGAAATCTTAAGTGAAGAGAAATAAGCCTCAAGACACAGCAGGTGACCATAAATGTTGGAGACCCTCAGCTGCAATATGACGAGCGTTCAGCTTTAAAAAAAAAAAGTCACAACGACCCAGAGATGCTCTAGACAAACATACACAGAGTCCTTTCTATTCTCAGAGCATCAGGGATGCACATTTACATATCATTAGAATCCCCGAACAGTTCAATGTGACAAGTTACTTGTTACTGTAGTGAATATCACAAGTGACTGACCTTCAAAGTGGTACTTTGCAACAAACACCTCCCAACGATTGGAATTCCTGGTCTGAGGAGTTGTAAAATGCACCATCATATGGCTTCCTGAGGACAAAATACATGTCATCATTCAAAGTCACAAATGCTGAGTAAGATGGGTAAACAAAAAAAAAAAGGTACAACAAAAACTACTAGTATTAGGAAGAAAGAAAAGCACATTACAATTATGATGGGGCTTGTTCGGGATGAAAATGTAGCACTCAGTACCAATGAAATACAAAAGCTTCCATACCACTCCAAAATCCTTTTTTACAGAGCAAACAAATACTTAGACTGGTAAACTACCTGTCACGGATACAATGTGTGATGGGATTTGGTTGACAGGAAAGCTTCTCAAGGACGCGATGCTTGCTGGGTTATGTTAACAAGAAAGATTGTCAAAGACGCTATGTTTGATGGGTTATGTTAACAGGAAAGATTGTCAAGGACTATGTTTTATGAGTTATGTTAACAGGAAAGATTGTCAAGGACTCTATGTTTGATGAATTATGCCAAGAAAAACTTGTCAAGGATGCACTACATGATGGGTTATATTGAACATGTTCTGGAAGTTCTGGATAATCGTTTCTGAAATAGTCCAACACATGCCATCCCTTGTTGCAAGACCTTCACGATGCTGGTGTGTACTCAGAGACCATGGAACTTGTGTCGTGACCCATGAAAATGGAAGGTTTCAGACACTCATGAGAGACTGTTTATGGATAATGATGGCTACTTTCAATACATGGGTCGGTAGATGGATCGGTAACATTACAATGAAGTAACAGAACAGGAAAAAAAAAGTGTTTCACTGCTGACTGAAAAATGTTGGCTTGGAGAATTCTTCTGGTGCAAATATGAGAGGGCATAACCATGATCATTTGTTTTGGTTTGTTACTGTCTAACTTCATCAGTTCTACAGAACCTACACCTAAAAGATACTTGAGTAATAACTTTGCAACCAACACACCAAACTTTATGATGATCCAAGCACAAAGCAAAAATTTCACTTACAATTTCTCTAACTGAATCCTCTTTCAGTCTTCATCATGTGAAAAGAATAAGATTATGTCAAGATACTTTGGAAGAAATGAATGAAATTGTTGGTTAAACATAACAAACTGAACACAACCCTCACCCACACCTCTGTCCCACCATTCCTTCTTTTTTCTCTTTTGCCCCAGAATTCTGCCCCCACCTGAGGACCGCACGGAGAAAGGCTGGGACAGCTCGCTGCTCTGGTTGATGACGGCCAGCCTGCGGGCCCGGTGGTCCTTCCCGTCGTACACCCTGATGCTCTCCCCGCCCTGCAGGTTCAGGTTGCTCAGGAGCAGGTGGATGTAGGAGCCGGCGTAGGGCTTGTAGATGTGCCAGGTGCAGCTGCGGATGACGGAGGACTGGAAGGCTCTACGTGGCATGGAGAAGTTGCCCACCCGCTGGTCCAGCTGATGGTAGCAGCTGTCCCCCGTGGACGCTGGAGCTACAGGACAAAACAAGAAGTTCGGATGATGACATGGTAACAGGTGCATTTGCATATATGAAAGTCACGCAGTCCAAAATTGCTCAGAGGGTATTTTCTGGTCATAAAGCGTGAAATATACAAATCTGCCCATGACCACAGAGCCTGTGGTGTTTGTTGTGTTTTGTTTGCATTTTTCGATGTTAGGAAAGTGAACAATGGCAGTGATAGCCTGAGCACTGAAGTGCTCGTGCCATATGATAACAAAACACACAGTATTCCAACAATCCTAATATGCATTACATATCTCTCTTTCTAAACATGCTAGTAAACACTGGAATGTACCATGCAAAAATAAGAAACTTCCTGCCAAAGGATGAAAAGTTGATGCAGATTAGAAACGATGGCAACAAATATTTTCATATGTACACTCATGTCTGGAAAGTTATTTTGGTGTTTTACAAAGATCACAAAAGTTCATTTTTTAAGAAATTAGTAGTAAAGATCTCTTGTTCATTATTTAAGATATTAGTAGATTACGAATGCTTATATATATCATGATGCCTTCAACTTTGCTTATGGCAATGTCATAATTATGTTTATTCAGTACGCAGCCTACTGATGTGATAACATAATTATTCATATCTATATTAAGAAGGTAACATAATTCTTTTTTAAATCATCATAAAAATACAGATAATACATGACTCTTTGATGTAAATGGACTGAAACTGGACCAACCAAATAAAAACGTCTTCTGTGTAAAGTGCAATACCCTACATGTAAATAAAAGGATATGCTACATGTAAACAGCAATACTGGACCAGATATAGTTCTCAGCACCTTGTGCCATGACTCCTTTTCAGAAAGATCTCTTCTACGACAATCTGGATAACCATTTACAGATGCCTATCAGAATAATCTCTGATGTCCTGGTATTTAAATCAGTTTGATGAACAAAGAAGACCAAGACCTCTCATTAACAAACTCAAAACAGCTCCACCCCCTTCACCTTTTTTGCCATCATGGCACGGAATCAGTTCATGTGTGACTGATCCAAATTCAGCAAAGACTCATACAAAGCATGATCAGAACTGTATGTTTGGGGAGTGACTGATGAAAGCACTGTCTTTTAATTGGATGATATGCAGACAAATGGAAAACCTTCACGAAAACCAAGAATCCGTCCCTTGAGAGCTGGACCCTTCGCATGTCATTGTCAATTATCATTTGCATGTCATTGTCAATTATCATTTGCATGTCAATTATCATTTGCATGTCCTTGTCAATTATCATTTGCATGTCATTGTCAATTATCATTTGCATGTCACTGTCAATTATCACATGTACAGCTAAGTAAGACTCCTGAAATTGCATATTTCATTTCCTGGTTTTTTTTTGTTTTTTTTTTTGAAATCGCAAAAAAAAACAACCAAACAAGTTAGAAATCAGCAACAAATTGCAAAAGAATAGTATAAGTTTATTGAATTAAAAATAAATCACCATTGGTGTGTTGATTCACCACTTCAATGTGGAAAATGCTCCCAGTAAGGTATCTAAACCAGCATTTGGACAAACAGTTTTGAACCACCAACCGCCGTGATGAAGTGGTTAGTGTCGCAGACTCCCGGCTGGGAGGTCGTGGGTTCGAATCCCATCAGAAGTCATGTGGGTTTTTTTCTGCCCCGACCAGCTCCTACCCAGAGTTGAGTTACTGCAGACTCAGCTGGGAGGATTGGGACCACACAGTCGAGTTTCATCCACTTAATGGATGTGTTTCTGAGAGTGTTGCTCACATTTCCTGACCAACACTGCAGGTGCCTGTATCTCTCAGGCCTGGTTGACACCAGGATATATTATGAAAGGAAGCGTAGAGTACAGCCCTGTCATGTAGTCTCAGACCGAAATGGAAATCCGTAGCATCATCTTAATCATCCTCATTCTCCTCAGTCAGCATAAAAAAAAATGTCTCAAATTCTGTGGCCCTTCATGCCCTGCTCTCATGGTGACCCCAATTTCAATGTCCTCTCCACGTCTGTGGCCTTGGTTTAGTTCCGTTGGGGTCTCTGGTATCAGCGAGTCCGTGGGGGCTGTCACTGGATGGACGTGGTGGCGCCCTCTGGAGGGACAGCTCACTCATGCTGGCTCCGCGACCAAGCAATTATTGTCATCAGTAGAGGGCTTAGTAGGTGGTGTCCTGCGTATGTTAGATCAGAACAGGTGCCACTGAACACCACCGAAGTGACTCGGCAGCTGTGCAGTGTCTTCTCCAGTGGGTTGCCTCTTGACGACTTGACACTGACTGCTCCCTGTGGATTGCTGGTGCCGGGGCTGAGGCGGGGCTGACTGGGCTGTGGCTGTGGACGGGGTGTTGGAATAAGCGGCATGGGTGCACTGCCTCTGAGGTGGCGCAGAGGTTGAGACAGCAAAAAAAAAAAAAAAAAAAGAAAAGACAGTTTTGAACCACATGATTCACCACATGTATGTTCACTTGGTCTCAGCACACACTGTCACAGCTCTAAAACCAGTCAGAAATGTTGGCTTGAAGTTCGGAAACATTAATATATAATGGTCAGAACTTTAAATGAAGCTAAATGCATTAAAATGAAGTTGAAAATGTAAAAAAAGTCAGAATCAAGTTGAAAATAACACCGCACAGTGACTTGGAAAAATGCGCTGAATGTAGTCTGACCATAAAACACAGTCAAGGGGAAGGAACCATTGCCAAGATGTTTCTGGTTTCACTTGTAACAGTTGTCTCCCACCAACATTGCTTATGCAATTAAAAGAAATTTGAAACTTTCCGAAGGCAGTCGAGTGCCATCATGATGTGAAACACTGTTCCAACTGACAGCGGCCCAGTGCCGTCAAGACTTCATTGAGTTAAAACCATACTCTATGAACTACAAAACTAGCCCCCCATTTAGCACTTCGAAAATTTTCCAATCTATGTTTTGTTTCATGCCTCTACTTACAGCATACAGCTTGAAAGAGACAGGTGCGAAAGACAGAGGTAGGGAGACAGCAGGATGGAGAGACTGACAGAGAGAGAAAGAGAGTTAGTGTGTGTGTGTGTGTGTGTGTGTGTGTGTGTGTGTGTGAACAACCCTCTTACGTTCTATAATGCATTGGAGACTGACCATCAATATTTGTTTCAGAATATTTTGGAAAGAGGTATTTTAAAATGGTTCAATTTCAGAATATTTTGGAAAGAGGTATTAAAATGGTTCAATCGTTAAAATTTCACAAAATCAGTTTACAAGATGTCCATAGACGATATTCATCACAGTACCCAGTGCTGTCAGAAGAGCAAAACTCAAAGAGATACTCACTATTTAAGAGATAATATTCTCCTGAGAAGGCTGAATACTTTGCAACAAAGTAAAGGTCCCTGGACACAGATGCTGGATTATCGAAGGCCAATCGGAATTCAATAAAACATTGAGCTGGAATGAGCTGTCACAGTCCGAATCTTGCTTTTGCCGTCAAACATTCCTACACAGTTTGAAGTGTTGGCTGTCCTCCCTTTGTACACCCAGATGTAGGCATCGGAGTAGATGTCCAGCCGCAGAAACCGCAGGACAATTTTGTCCACCTTTCCTGGAACGTCAATCAGCCAGGAGCATGTGTCGTAGACAGCGTTGGCCGACACCAGGAGTTTGAACTGTCCTGTGCGATTATGGAGGACGTGGCTGCAGCTGTTGGTGGAGACTTTAGGGTGCCAGACCGACATAGGGGTGGTCTTTTCTGCGTCACTGTCTGCAGAGAGGTGGGCTTTGAAGGGTGCCTGTTCAGAAGGAAGAATATATGTACCAACAGAACAAAAAATGATGAAATATATACAATAGAAATGAAAAAAAAAAAAAGAATTCTCACCACCACATGGAATCAAATCAATAATCACTACAACAAACACTTTTCATTCAATATACAAACATACATGATGTAGACACCATAATAATAAAAGAAAAATATGACTAATGCTCGCACAGGCATGGATAAACAGACTGACTACAGCATGAAGCTCTCACTGACCATGGCACAGACCTATGTCAACACACTGACTACAGCATGACGCTCTCACCGATCATGGCACAGCTAATAGTCCCTATGTTCACACAGACCTACATGTACATCTTCTTCTTCTTCTTCTGCGTACGCAAGCTGATACTCCTGCGGACACTCCCTGTATAGACAGGCAAGTATTAAACCCATCTGCCCAACAAAGGAGTGGAGTTTTGTGTGTATGACCCTTTTTTATCACGCCATTAAGGCAGCCATACTCCAACTTTGGGGAAGGTGCATGCTATGTGTAACGTGTCATCCATATCAACAGCCAAACTGGCCTTCTCTTCCGAAAGTCGGTGATGGGATTTTATGTGTATGCAAGACGTTATGCGTGCATTCACACACGGAACCTCGGTTAAATAGTCTCATTCGAAGGACTGTATGGGAAATGGAGTCAGAATCAACGTTAACTCCGAGGGAAAGATACCCCCATACCGAAACGGCTCGGCGGAGATTCGAATCCGTAACCCCAGGATTACGAGTCTGGCGCTCTACCACTGAGCTATTCCGGCCCCCAGACTGACATCAACAGACTGACTACAGCATGCAGCTCTCACTAACCATGGCACAGCTCATCATCCCCATGTTCACACTCTGTGCGGCCGTTGCACTTCCAGTAGTCAGGAATACACTTGCCAAGCGCGACAGTGAAACTGGCCGTCAGGGCAGTGCTCAGCGCTCCAGTACTTCCATGAACCTGAGGACAACACGGACCTCATCACGTCATACAGTCAACAGCACTTCACCAACCCACAGTTCAAAGTTAATGCATCCTGACATCATCATATCATGCACTGACATTATTTCACCATTCTTCGATTCAAGGTTAATGGACATCACATCGTTACCTCATAAAGTCAACAGCATTTTACCAACCTACTGTTCAAAGGTAATGTATACTGATGTCATGACATCATACAGTCAAGAGCACTTCATCAACCGACAGTTCAAAGTGAGTGTCTACTAACAACCACAAAGAATTCCTATGCATGGTACCAATTCCGTCCCACTGCTAACCAACAAAGTATTCCTAAATAAAATGTTGCATGGTACCAATTCCGTCCCTTTGCTCACAAAGTATTCCTATGCAAAATGTTGCATGGTACCAATCCGTCCCACTGCTAACCAACAAAGTATTCCTAAGTAAAATGTTGCATGGTACCAATTCTGTCCCTTTGCTCACAAAGTATTCCTATGGAAAATGTTGCATGGTACCAATTCTGTCCCAGTGCTCACCAACAAAGTGTTCCTATAATGTTGCACAGTACCAATTCTGTCCCATTGCTCACCAACATTGTATTCCTGCATTATATGTTGCATAGTACCAATTGCATCCTACTGCTCACCAACAAAGTATTCCTATGTGAAATTAGATAGCACCAATTCCGTCCCATTGCTTACCAACAAAGTATTCTGATGTAAAATGTTGCATAGTACTAATTCTGTCCCATTGCCCACCAACAAAGTATTCCGATGTAAAATGTTGCATGATACCAATTCCGTGCCACAGCTCACCAACAATGTATTCCTATATAAAATGTTACATGGTACCATTCCGTCCCCCACTGCTCACCAACAAAAAGTATTCCTATATAAAATGTTGCATGGTACAATTCCATCCCCACTGCTCACCAACAAAGTATTCCTAAATAAAATGTTACATGTGTACCAATTCCATCCCATTGCTCACGAACAAAGTATTCCTATATAAAATGTTACATGGTACCAATTCCAATCCACTGCTCACCAACAAAGTATTCCTCTATAAAATGTTACATGGTACCAATTCTGTCCCCGCTGCTCACCAACAAAGTATTCCTATATAAAATGTTGCATGGTACCAATTCCATCCTATTGCTCTCATCAACAAAGTATTCCTACATAAAAATGTTACATGGTACCAATTCAGTACCACTGCTCATCAACAAAGTATTCCTATATAAAATGTTACATGGTACCAATTCAGTGCCACTGCTCACCAACAAAGTATTCCTATATAAAATGTTGCATGGTACCAATTCCAATCCACTGCTCACCAACAAAGTATTCCTATATAAAATGTTACATGGTACCAATTCCAATCCACTGCTCACCAACAAAGTATTCCAGTCGAAACCCTCTTCCTGCAGGGACAGGGCCTGAGACAAACTTGATGGAGAACTGTGTGTCATACTCATAGGAAAGCTGGTGGATGAGTTGGAATGGCGCCCACAGAACGTCTTCTTGTACTCTTTTACCCCCACCTCTACGTAATTGCTGTAGCAGTTTCCATCATCTGTAGCTTGCGGGAGGTCAAGGTACGAGAAGCTGTAATGCAATGAAAACCTCACAGAGATTAGAGACAAAGAGAAACAAAGAACCCACATCAACTGAGCACATAACAAGAAGAAAACAGCAAAGTAAACAGTGTTTGAAAACTTGACAGAACTCCTGCAAACTTTTACATTCCTTGCATAAATGAATGCTCTGCCCCTGAAACCAATTTATTGTCAGATTAACTCAAGGCTGTACTGACGTACACACACACACACACACACACACACACACACACACACACACACACACACACACACACACACACACACACACACACACACACACACACATGCACACACACACACACACATGGAGCACCAAAATACAGACTGGATCATGAACAATACCACTCTCTACAGAGTTCATCTCTAGGCAGAATGAATGTATGTATGGAAATCGGCAAGGATCTGTAAATCCTAGAAGATACACTTGTCAAGGTTCACTGGAGAATCTCTTTTTTTTTTTCTTTTTAAACTTGAATCTTTTAATATCCGACAAACATACTCCTGTATTACATTTTAGACGAATCTTAAACCAAAGACTGCAAAGCTTTATTGGTTACAGTGGTCCCTGCATAGTTTGCATGAAGTAATCTTACTAAAATATTCTGATGGCGTTGCACATCTAAAATTCGTACAACAATTATCTTTTTTGAATACTGTGACTGATGCGGCAAAAACATAGTGAACTGACATAAAACACACACAGACCAACGGAGCTACAGATGATAGTACGAGAGACAAGCACTCACTGAAAAATAGCGAAGAGAAGACGGAGCAGACAAAGAAAAAAAAGAGAGAGAGAGAGAGTGAGAGAGAGAGAGAGAGAGAGAGAGAGAGAGAGAGAGAGAGAGAGAGAGAGAGAGAGAGAGAGAGAGAGAGATACACTGATAAAGAGAAAGACAGAGACTGAGAAAGACAGAAGAGGGGAGGGAGAAGAGAGAGAGAGAGAGAGAGAGAGAGAGAGAGAGAGAGAGAGAGAGAGAGAGAGAGAGTAAAAAAAATTACAAGTAACTCCTTCCAAACCCACCACCATTAAAACAAATGAACACTCCACACCCTAATCCCTCAAACAGGAACACTGAAAAGGGCCTAACCTGACAGTCACCACAGTGTGGTAGGCCTTCTGCATGGTCCATATCGTGCAGGTGTTGGGGTAGTACTGCTCAGGGAAGTTCGGGCTGCTTACCTCCCCTCCCCTGGCAGTCAGAGTCAGTTCAGCGCATGCCTCTGCTCCTGAAACACGCAAATCACACATTGGAACACCAAGAAAAAAAAAAAGAAAGAAAAAGAAAAGAGAAAGAACGGTGTTTCTGGACAGTCTACAATTTCATCATCATGACTTATGAAATCAATGCCCATTCTCATGATTAACGTTTGGAAATGGAAGACAAAGAAATAAATTTTTTGGAAAAAAAAAAAAAAAAAAAAAAAAAAAAGAAAATAATCAACGTCATGACTGCTTTAAGGAAAACAGCATAGAGATGAATGGATGCATCTCCAGCCCATCGGTCAGCCAGGCACTCTGACACTGTTTTGCTGACTGGGGTTCCTTCAAAACTGCATCAGGTGGAAACCTTCTTTGACCACGTAACATATCCCTCTTTTTGCATACCGACCCCCACAATCGATCTCCCATTGTGTAGTTTGTTGCAACCGTGTTTGAGTCATCATGCAGACAGACAGACACTGAGGTAGACAGGAAAACAGCAATGGAAACCGTGCCCTGCCCTTAAGGCCCAGCCTGTGTGCAGTCATCAAGGAAACAGTGCCCTACCTGTGGGCAGTCATCAAGGAAACAGTGCCCTGCCTGTGTGCAGTCATCAAGGAAACAGTGCCCTGCCTGTGGGCAGTCATCAAGGAAACAGTGCCCTGCCTGTGGACAGTCATCACGGAAACAGTGCCCTACCTGTGGGCAGTCATCAAGGAAACAGTGCCCTACCTGTGGGCAGTCATCACGGAAACAGTGCCCTACCTGTGGGCAGTCATCAAGGAAACAGTGCCCTGCCTGTGGACAGTCATCAAGGAAACAGTGCCCTGCCTGTGGACAGTCATCAAGGAAACAGTGCCCTGCCTGTGGACAGTCATCAAGGAAACAGTGCCCTGCCTGGGCAGTCATCACGGAAACAGTGCCCTACCTGTGGGCAGTCATCATCAAGGAAACAGTGCCCTACCTGTGGGCAGTCATCACGGAAACAGTGCCCTACCTGTGGGCAGTCATCAAGGAAACGGTGCCCTGCCTGTGGGCAGTCATCAAGGAAACAGTGCCCTGCCTGTGGGCAGTCATCAAGGAAACAGTGCCCTGCCTGTGTGCAGCATCAAGGAAACAGCGTCCTACATGTGGGCAGTCATCAAGGAAACAGTGCCCTACATATGGGCAGTCATCAAACAGTGCCCTACCTGTAGGCTGTCATCAAGGAAACAGTGCCCTGCCTGTGTGCAGTCATCAAGGAAACAGTGCCCTACCTGTGGGCAGTCATCAAACAGTGCCCTACCTGTGGGCAGTCATCAAACAGTGCCTTACCTGTGGGCAGTCATCAAAGAAACAGTGCCCTTCCTGTTGACAGTCATCAAAGAAACAGTGCCCTGCCTGTGGACAGTCATCAAAGAAACGGTGCCCTGCCTGTGGGCAGTCATCAGACAGCGCCCTACCTGTGGGGCAGTCATCAAAGAAACAGTGCCCTTCCTGTTGACAGTCATCAAAGAAACAGTGCCCTGCCTGTGGACAGTCATCAAAGAAATAGTGTCCTGCCTGTGGGCGGTCATCAAAGAAACAGTGTCCTACCTGTGGGCAGTCATCAAAGAAACAGCGCCCTACCTGTGGGCAGTCACCAAACAGCGTCCTACCTGTGGGCAATCATCAAAGAAATAGTGTCCTGCCTGTGGGCAGTCATCAAACAGTGCCCTGCTCCTAAGGCCGTACCTGAGGGCAGTCATCAAGGAAGCACTGCCCTGCCCCTAGGCTCTGCCGATGGGCAGAGTCATCAAAGTCAGTTGTATTTTCTGCAGACTTTGCAGGCCCAGCAAAGGTGGCTGTGAAGCAGTTTCCCTATCTGCGTGATTAACCCTGGCCTAGCAGCCACATAACAATCAAGAATGTATTCGCTGAACTTACACCATATGACAGAGACATGTAATGACACCACACACACAGATCTGTCATCTACAACAACTCAGAAAGTATCAGCTGAGCTACAGCCATCGCTGCCACCCTCTGGAAAGCACACGCTAGAGTAATCCTGGGGAACTGAGAAAACGCTCTCTGCGTGTGTGCGTGCATGTGTGTGTGCGTGTTTGTGGTTGAGTTGTGTGTGTGGTTGGAGTGAGTGTGTGTGTGTGTGTGTGTGTGTGTGTGTGTGTGTGTGTGTGTGTGTGTAACAGTTACACTGCTAAACTAATAAGTATTTCCAACCGTATAGAATCTACACAAAACAATTTGATTCGACCAGTTTGAAATATAATATGTAACAAAGATACAGAAATTTCACACTGAAACCAACAGGGATAAACGAGAACACTCTTGACTTTGTACGAAGATCTAGAGTGCTGAAAACCATCATATAAAAGATATAGAGATACATTTAATTTATATGAACTCTAAACTTGATGAAAAGATATTGAGATGCCATTCAATTTTATATGAACTACCGAACTCAACCAAGTACAAGACCATGATGTGATCAATCATGATGAACCAATTTGAACAATGTGCTTTGATCTTCAAAAGCACAAAAGGAAAAAATGTAAATCCTACACAACTTGTATAACAGTGATCAATGCTTTTGCAACCACCATTTGTGCTTAAAGGAAAAACTATGAGTGACAACAGTCACTTCTTGTAAGTGTCGAAGCTCAGTTGATACCGAAGAGCTTTTGGACAACACATTTTAACCAACTTCATTTCTAGTTCAATTTTCTGTAAACACATCAAATGAAATAATAATCTCATTTTGTACACTGTGAACCAAACAAAGGGTATACAAAATCTAGTCATCCATTTCATTTTTTGATGTCTTGGGGCATTTCCAAACATTCTAATGTCCCCTTTTGTGTAAAAAATACCAATGTAATTTACATGCCTTTTGTTTGTGTGTGTGTGTGTGTGTGTGTGTGTGTGTGTGTGTGTGTGTGTGTGTGTGTGTGTGTGCGCGCACTTTGCATTATACTGACCTAAACACACATTTTAAATCATTCTCCTTTAAATTAAACAAATGTTTTGAATATCAATTATTTTGAAGTATTTTTGTCATATAAATACTACCTAAGCTCAAGGAGTTATTATCCATCACTTTTCAGACAGACTCATCGTATCAATGTTAGTGCTCTTGACACATAATTATCTGGGACTCACTGTGGGGTACAGAAAGGTGGTTAAAGAGGGGAAAGAGCTGTAATTATTTGGGATACATAGCGGTATAGACAGGTGGGTAAAGAAGGGAAACAGCTGTAATTATTTGGGGTACATGGTGGGTATAGACAGGTGGGTAAAGAAGGGAAACAGCTGTAATTATTTGGGGTACATGGTGGGTATAGACAGGTGGGTAAAGATGGGAAAAGAGCTGTAATTATTTGGGGTACACAGTTGGTAAAGACAGGTAGGGTAAAGAAGGGAAAAGAGCTGTAATTATTTGGGGTACACAGTTGGTAAAGACAGGTAGGTAAAGAAGGGAAAAGAGCTGTAATTATTTGGGGTACACAGTTGGTAAAGACAGGTAGGTAAAGAAGGGAAAAGAGCTGTAATTATTTGGGGTACACAGTTGGTAAAGACAGGTAGGTAAAGAAGGGAAAAGAGCTGTAATTATTTGGGGTACACAGTTGGTAAAGACAGGTAGGTAAAGAAGGGAAAAGAGCTGTAATTATTTGGGGTACACAGTTGGTAAAGACAGGTAGGTAAAGAAGGGAAAAGAGCTGTAATTATTTGGGGTACATAGTTGGTAAAGACAGGTAGGTAAAGAAGGGAAAAAGAGCGGTGATTATTTCCAGTACATAGTGGAGTGGAGAAAAGGTGGGTAAAGAAGGGGACAGAGCCGTAATTCTCTGGGATACATAGTGGGGTACAGAAACATGGACAAGGAGGGGAAAGAGCTGTAATTATCTACGATACATAGTGGTATAGACAGGTGGGTAAAGAAGGGGAAAGAGCTGTAATTATTTGGGGTACATTGTGGGTATGGACAGATCGGTAAGGAAGGGGGCAGAGCTGTAATTATTTGGGATACATAGTGGGGTATAGACAGGTGGGTAAAGAAGGGTAAAGAGAGCTGTAATTATCTGGGATACATAGTGGGTATAGACAGATGGGTAAAACAGGGAAAGAGCTGTAATTATTTGGGATACATAGTGGGGTATAGACAGATGGGGTAAAATAGGGAAAAAGAGCTGTAATTATTTGGGATACATAGTGGGGTATAGACAGATGGGTAAAATAGGGAAAAGAGCTGTAATTATTTGGGATACATAGTGGGGTATAGCAGATGGGTAAAATAGGGAAAAGAGCTGTAATTATTTGGGAGGCACAGACAAGTGAATAAGGAAGGGGACAGAGCTGTAATTATTTGGGGTACATAGCGGGTACAGACAGGTGGGTAAGGAAGGGGGCAGAACTGTAATTATTTGGGAGATACAGTGGATATAGACAGGTGGGTAAGGAAGGGGGCAGAACTGTAATTATTTGGGAGATACAGTGGATATAGACAGGTGGGTAAGTAAGGGGACAGAGCTGGGGATAGCTGGATGTTTGAAAATGTGTAAGAAGTGTCATGTCTAACCATATTAATATGCAAATGCGCATATCAAAAAGAACAAAGTTACAGTCCACCATCTTACCTGACATCAGAATTAACGAACAAAACAAAACAAAACAAACAAACAAAGATAATCAATACAAGAAGAAGAAAAGAAAAAGAATCAACAGTTATGCCATGCAAAACTCCCACCTACACCGTCCCACAGACGCAGAAGTGCAAGAATTTGAGGAAGCCAAATATGACATCCAACATGTTTCAGTTATAATTTCTATTTCAAACTGAGATTCTGGGAAGTTTAAGAGAAAGAAGATCATATGTTATAGAGTGTGACGAGTTGAACCTTAGACAGCAAAAATCACTGTTAAAGAAAAAAGACAAACAAACAAACAAATGAAAATGGTTGCAAGCTTCCAAAAGGCAGTATTCTGGGACAGAATGCTTGCTCACAATCCATAAAGGTCAAGATTGTACGCCAACTGTCTTAAGGAGACAGCTTCTTCTTCTCTCCGTAGAGTGTCCACAATCATCAGGTTGATTATCCTGACACCTGCGTGTGTATGACCATTTTTTTAATCCTGCCTTCAAGGCAGCCATACTCCAACTTCGGGGAAGGTGCATGCTATGTGTAACATGTCATCCATACCAACGGCTAAACTGGCCTTCTCTTCTGAAAGTTGGTGATGGGATTTTACATGTGCGCAAGATGTTGTGTGTGCATTCACACACGGAACCTCGGTTTACAGTCTCATTCAAAGGACTGTATGGAAATGGAGTCAGAACCCATGTTAACTCTGAGGGAAAAATCCCCCTGTACCGAAACGGCCTGGTGGAGATGCAAACCCGTAACCCCAAGATAATGAGTCTGATGCTCTACCAACTGAGCTATCCCCTCCCCTCCCCCCCCCCCCCCCCCCCCCTTCCACGACTATTCCGACTGTGACTTGTAGACGAATGAATCTGGAGAAGTGGTACAGATAAAAGAGCTAAAAGACTTAAAACAGACATGACAACACTTGTTACTGTGAATGGATTAATCACACCACAAGCAATAATACAGTGGCGCAAACTACAGCTAGAACAAAAACATCACTGGGGTACATTTGGTTTTGACAAGGAATACAGTTTGCTCATTAACTGCTGAGCAAAATCACCGTTAACATCAAAGTTTACAACTGCTGGGAGATGCCTTGTTCAGAAAGTTGTTCAGAACTTTACACATTTTATATGGTCGTAGCTGGTTGCTACATGATCATAATGCAAATCTTATAATCTGCCAAATCTCTAGTTTTGCAGCCATTTTTTTTTTTTTTTTTTTTTTTCCACTTGGAAGGCACTAAAATCTTACACAATTTCTATCAGTTTACATCCATTTACACCAGGGTTTTTTTTTTGTTTTTTTTAAGGAAAACTTTACGAACATGCACTGTCAGTAGCCAAAGAATTTTGCATCTAAGGTTACAGATGTTGCGTTTTTTTTTTTTCTTTTCTTTTTTTTTTACAAAAACAGTTCTTCCTTCACATTTTTCTGTGACGTATCACGAGAACAACACAACAATTTCAAGAAAAATGAATGCACCTGCATGCACATTCATACCACAGGGGCAGAATGCTCAACACAAACAATGGAAAACAAGAAACTCTCACCTGGAGCTGCTACCACTATGATCAAGCAACTCCAAACAACATTCATAGGACAGAAGGCAGACTGTTAAATACGAAAGGCGAATAACACTGAAATTCAAGTTCTCTCCTGGAGTATAAAAAAAAGAAGATTTTTTGACCACCGATCTTCTGTGAACAATACAAACTAACTTGGGGGATGCTAAGAATATTTGAAAATAGAGAAAAAAAAACAAACAGAACAAAAATCTTCAACATTTCGGTCACAGACTGACTTCAGGACCTGTGACATAAAATGAAAGATAAATAAATAAGTATTGGCAATGACATATGAAAACATATTACATAAACAGACGTACATGTTTAAAGAGGAGGTGTGTGTGTGTGTGTGTGTGTGTGTGTGTGTGTGTGTGTGTGTGTGTGTGTGTGTGTGTGTGTGTGTGTTGTCAGTACGACCATAGGTTAATCTGACAATAAATTTATTTCAGTCAGTCAGTGTGTGTGTGTGTGTGTGTGTGTGTGTGTGTGTGTGTGTGTGTGTGTGTGTGTGTGTGTGTGTGTGTGTGTGTATTTATGTGTGTGTGTGTGTGCGCGCGCGCACGAGCCTGCATGCATGCAAGCGTGCCTTCTTAAGTTCTTGGTGACACGAACACTGATTAAGCAAACTCCAAGGAACACTCATATGTAATATGACAGGAGGCAGAATGCTACACATGAACAATGATTAACAATGAAATCCTCACCTGGAGATGCTGTCAATGTGATCAAGCCCACTCCAAGGAACATGGCAGCTGAAATTGCCATCTCTGTAACAAAATATAGAACATGATTATATAAAAACAAGTAAACAAGCAAACACAACAACAGCAACAAACAAAAATTTACAGATGGTGTGCATACTTCCATCTGCAACCACTTCTGGTTTACTATTGTTAATGCAGTGCTATGTCACATCAGCAATGAAGAAAATGCAGAACTTGGGCTGATAAAGTTGATCAACTGGCTCTCTGCCAAAGCTGACAACACTGCACTTACAATCTGATGAATTATTCAACAAAACAATATCAACCATAACTTAGCATAAGGTCTTTTTTTTTTCAACCATGCCTCTGCTGGAAGGCACAATTTGCAAATATCTTCCATACAACAGTGCTGTTACAAAACAATTATAGCATACAGCCTATAAATGATCACTTGTCGAAGAAGATTCAGTGCCTTTTATTTCCATAGAAAATGTCCAGCACAGAATGAGCTGGAAGTTGTTACTGGTGTTTGAAACACTTACTGAAAACAGGCACAACACAATGAAAAAAAAACACACCACCCCCCAAAAAACAAAACAAAACAAACAAACAAACAACAGTCATTACAAGTTCAAAACGCTAAATGATATATGTTGTTTGCCATTAAATGTTTTGTTAAGATGAAAGGAAAGAATTTTTTTTTCCTTATTTTCTTGTCAACATTGCAGCCAACAGCCTAGGAATTTGAATGGACTAATGGACCATTATCACATATGTGTGCATACATTTATACGTATGCGTTGGTGGGCATGTGCATGCCATGCAATATATCCAGGGTTGGATCTCTGGTGTTTCTAAACAAAGATTTCTAAACTCACACTTCTTGATATTTCATGATTTTGTGTGGGTCTGAGTCTTGGTTTTTTTGCCTTGAATAGCAAACTTAAAGAGCAATTATTGGAGTGTTGGTGACAAATCTGTTGTCATATGGCATCCTTTGTAAATTTGGCTAAAAACTGTACAATTCTCCATCAAATAACACGGATTCTGACTTTATCAAGCTGTGGAAATCATAGTTTTATTATTTCCCTTGCAACACAGCCTCAACCTGGAGTTATCACTCCACAAATACCAGCGCTGTGGTACCTTTGTGAATGGCTGGGCTAAACGCAACACTACCTTACCTTGCCTCTGTACATATTTAAACATGTCATAAAATGTTGTTAGATTTTACTGAGACTGAAACAGACTACAAAGCACAATAAACACGTAAAACAAAGAGTAAAGTAATACCTGCTTAATAAACAAACCAAACCCCTAACTTTTCAACTTATGTAGGTCTGTGTCTCCCTCAGACATCAGAAGAACAGACAAAAATGAAAAAAAAAACCAACAATTACACCCAACAATAGTCCCATGCAGTTGTTAAGAAGATCAATCATGTGAACACACGTTGACATCATGAAGAGACGCTCTCACCACCCACCACATCCCTTTCCAACCCTCCTTCAGCCACTGCTGGGGGGCCTACCTTCAAATAACAGAAAGAAACCTGTGCCAGACTGAAACTTGTAATCAAAGGCTGAAGATCAACGTGATCAGATTTGGTGACTGACACATCATCCTACCATCATCACATGAAAAATTTGTCTGGATCACTTTCATGGATATTAGTATTCATTTTCTGGATTTTTTCCCTGCAGCTCGACTGCGCGCTACATAGCAGTACAGTCACACTGACTCATTTACACTAGTGCAGATTCAGGAAACCAGCAGGCTGTTGCGTGCATAATCACACAACAAAGCCAAATGTTACAGAAACTTCGTGGAAAAACGGATATCACTCCAACATCCCATATGCACTTCCTCATGCTGTAAAGATGAAGCTAGACATTTCACAATAGAGCGAAAACATTCTACGTCAAATAAGATTTAGTATACCAGCCCAGTGAGTCAGAGTCTTCCTTCACAATGCTCAATCTAAAAGATTCGGTTTCCATTTCAAAGCAATAAAGTATCATAGCCATCGCAAAAAGATTCCTTATAATATGATATGGACTACCAAACAGATTTTTATAATAAAATACTGTTTTACAACAGATGAATTATCTTTCCTGACAGTTCTTTGGTATCCCTGCATGTCACCAAGGTTTTCACAGCTCTATGCGAGTTAAATAACACTGAATCACCTTGTCGTATATGTGCCTTTCTCACACTTCCATAGTCTCCGCGCATCTTATAACTGTCACGTATATTGCCCAATTCCATACAACAATTATTCAAAACAATCACACTTCCATAGCCTCCGCACATCTTATAACTGTCATGTATATTGCCCAGTTCCATACAACAATTATTCAAAACAATCAGCAAAACTTACTTTTCAAGCAGAAACTTTGACAAAACATTCTGATTCTGGAAAGAGAAGAGCCTCTTTCAATGAAACAACGCTATGACAGCAACCTTCAGCCCCTAATTGTACTATGACAGTGACCTTCAGCCCCTGACAGTATGATGGCAGTGACCTTCAGCCCCTGACAGTACTACAATGTCAGTGACCTTCAGCCCCTGACAGAACAATGGTAGTGGACCTTCAGCCCCTGACAGTACGATGGCAACGGACCTTCAGCCCCTAACAGTACTATGACAGTGACCTTCAGCCCCTAACAGTACTATGACAGTGACCTTCAGCCCTTAACAGTACTATGACAATGACCTTCAGCCCTTAACAGTACTATGACAATGACCTTCAGCCCCTAACAGTACTATGACAGTGAACTTCAGCCCCTAACAGTACTATGACAGTGACCTTCAGCCCCTAACAGTACTATGACAGTGACCTTCAGCCCCTGACAGTACTATGACAGTGACCTTCAGCCCCTAACATTACGATGGCAGTGACCTTCAGCGCCTGACAGTACAATGGAAGTGATCTTCAGCCCCTAACAGTACGCTGGCAGTGACCTTCAGCCCCTGACAGTACAATGGCAGTGACCTTCAGCCCCTGACAGTACGATGGCAGTGACCTTCAGCCCCTGACAGAACAATGGTAATGGACCTTCAGCCCCTAACAGTACTATGACAGTGACCTTTCAGCCCCTAACAGTACTATGACAGTGACCTTCAGCCCCTAACAGTACTATGACAGTGACCTTCAGCCCCTCGTTGTACAATGACAGTGACCTTCTGCCCCTAACAGTATGATGGCACAGTGACCATCCCCTAACACTAACAGTTACTATGACAGTGACCTTCAGCCCCTAACACTAACAGTTACTATGACAGTGACCTTCAGCCCCTAACACTAACAGTTACTATGACAGTGACCTTCATCCCCTAATACTATCCCCTAACACTAACAGTTACTATGACAGTGACCTTCATCCCCTAACACTAACAGTTACTATGACAGTGACCTTCAGCCCCTGACACTAACAGTTACTATGACAGTGACCTTCAGCCCCTAACACTAACAGTTTCTATGACAGTGACCTTCATCCCCTAATACTATCCCCTAACACTAACAGTTACTATGACAGTGACCTTCATCCCCTAACACTAACAGTTACTATGACAGTGACCTTCAGCCCCTAACACTAACAGTTACTATGACAGTGACCTTCAGCCCTAACACTAACAGTTTCTATGACAGTGACCTTCATCCCCTAATACTATCCCCTAACACTAACAGTTACTATGACAGTGACCTTCATCCCCTAATACTAACAGTACTATGACAGTGACCTTCATCCCCTAACAGAACTAGGACAAGACCTTCAGTCTGACAGTGCTATGACAATGACCTTCAGCCCGTAACACTAACACTACTAACAGTACTATGCCAGTGATGCTCAGCCCCTCACAACATTCTATGCAGCAACCCCAAATGAAACTCAATGCAGGTAATTTCTGCCAAATCACATAATCAATGTGCATACATATCATATCAGAAACCTTCTATACGTATAAAACAAAATTACTGTATGTGTGTATGTGTGCAAGTCTGCATTCAAGAACGCTTAAACATATGTCTTAGTTATGTTAAGAGTATTGCCAATATAATTAAATTAACAGCACGCTTTGAACTTAAATCTCATAGCTTCTTTTACTTTTGTCTGTGGTCCCCAGCACTTGAACTCCCCTCATTTCTTTTAATGGCAGACATTCCACTTCCTTTGCATCTTTTACACTAAACCTTACAGTTATCCTGCGCAAACAGCACTACCACTGTATCAGGTCCTGAATCCTCCAAATATGTTGCAGTTTTTCTTGTTTTCATATGTGTGATTATGAAACCAGACAGAGACTAGAGAGAGAGAAAAAAAACGTGTGTGTGTGTGTGTGTGTGTGTGTGTGTGTGTGTGTGTGTGTGTGTGTGTGTGTGTATGTGTGTGTGTGGTGTTGTGTGTGTATGTATGTGTGTGTGTATACTGTGTACGTGTGTGTGTGTGTGTGTGTGTGTGTGTGTGTGTGTGTGTGTGTGTGTGTGTGTGTGTTTGCGTGTGTGAGTGTATGTGTGTGTGTGTGCGCGTGTGTGTGCGTGTGTAAAATAGAGTGTAAGTTACTAAGTATATGTGTCTGTGAGGGAGAGAATATTTTTAAGTGCCTAGATCCATCAAAGCGCTCTAGTACCAGTCATTATCTTTATAATCATTATCTTCTGTTGGTGTATTGATGTGTTATAACCTTGGAAAACAAACAAACAAAAGCGTATTTTATAAAAAAAATATATATATATATATATATATATATATATCAAATGACCTGATTTAAATACTGTTATTACAGTAAGTTGTAAAACCAATATGACACATTTGACAACTTCAGCATATGCTCAAAACTAAATGGGTGGCCTGGTCAAAGACTCGTTATAAAACTAAAGAGCCATGAAAGTTATGCCTGTCTAATGGCCAACTTTCCCACCACCACCATCTGGTCCAAGAAAAATCAAATCATTTCACACCGACTCAGTATCTGTGGCTGATATCTTTGTTGGTGTTTCATTATCTGACCAAGTTAAAAATATAACATGATCCCTGTTGTGCCCCAACTATTTTTTGTGGAGATTTACTATCATTGTTCCACCAACCACCCATCCTTTATCTCCCTTACCATCTTGACAAATAAAACATCTAGACAAACACTGATCTGCTTCAAAACAGCACCTATTTTTCTTATCCCTGCTTTTACACTCTCAGATTTTATACCATACATTATTCTTTATATATATATATATATATATATATATATATATATATATATATATATATATATATATATATGCCTTCTGTTCAACATCTAAAGATTGTGCTCAGTCATGTTATCAGAATGTGATCAGTCAAGAATGCTACAGAAAAATGTTCATTTAAATAATTAATAGTTTCTGTCAAGCTTATCATCTGGTTGAAACATGCCGTTTTGACAGAAGTCCTGTGAAGGTGGGAGGGTGGGGCTACCGGTTAATCAGTATTATCTATAATTCATAGTATATACTGTTATCAAGATAGTAAATACTGTTATTAAGTCCTGTGAGTAGAAACTACAGTACGCATGCACCGATTCTGTTGACGGCAACACAGAAACCATTACCTGTACTGACTGTAGTGATTTGAGGATACTTCCAAATCGGAAGATAGTCTAATACACATACTGGACACAAGCGTCCAAATGAGCGTAAATGTCCACTTATTTCTTGGGAATTCAATTAAGTGAGCTGTGTCTAGGCGAACGATGGTCATAGGTTTGGCCACAAAATAACCTGACGTCCCCCCCCTGTTGTTTGTTTAACCTCAGTGCTCTGCGGGTAATGGTTACGTTTGCGGGCGACATCTCGACAATACCACATCGAACGGACTATTCTTCCACAATGATAATCAAAATCGTAAAACTTACCTTGAGAGCAAAAAACAGTAATCCTTCCTCAAATTAAACAGTTCAAACGAGGTCATCAAACAAAGAAGATCGGGAAAACAGACCGAGCAAACATTTCCTCAGCAGAAGTGGTCTAGTCCCCAATCCACATCCTGTTTCGGTGGCGACTGAAATAGAAATTAGCACTTGCGAGTTGTCGTTCTTTGCCACCACCCACAGAGCGATGCAATCAATCCTTGATTATGTAATGCACAATCTCGCAAAGACCGACCTGTCATTTTCTTCCAGATTCAGTGATCTTAGTCTGATTCTTGCCATGAGAACTGGCTGATTCACAAGACCTTCTTCCTGCTGGTGACCGCTTTCATTAGTTTTGATGTTACTGG
>JADBJO010000879.1:116407-118907 GCA_016801955.1 Conus betulinus
CTGTCTATCTCTTGCTCTAATACTACGGGAATGTTGTGCTCTCTCTCTCTCTCTCTCTAATTCCACGTGAAATGGAATAATGATGCTCTGTCTGTCTGTCTATCTGTCTGTCTGTTTCTCTCCTCTCTCTCTCTCTCTCGCTCTAATTCCACGTGAAATCAAATAATGAATCCTCTCTCTCTCTCCCTCCCTCTCTCTCTCTCTCTAATTCTTCTCCTCTGCCTTTTAGATAAATACACACACACACACACACACACACACACACACACACACACACACGCACACCACACACACATACACACGCAAACGCACACGCACGCGCACGCACGCACACACACACACACACACAGAATAATGTCGCTTTTTTTCTCACTCTGAACTCACACACACACACACACACACACACACGCACGCACACACACACACACACAGAGAGAGAGAGAGAGAGAGAGAGAGAGAGAGAGAGAGAGAGAGAGAGAGAGGACACGCGCGTTGAAGTGAATTTGACAACAGTGTCATTGGGTACCAGTGTGACTGAGATAACTGAGCGTGAATCTCACTTCGGCTGGGTGACCTTGACCTTTCTTCAATATTAAAATTATAAGGTCAGCAGCTCCGTGGCTGTTCCTGATATTCTGAATTGAAATTATCAGTCGTGATCACCTGAGGTGGATGGCGATTTCAGAGAAAGAAACTATTTCGGGCTGTTGGTGCGGCAGCTAGATAACAACAATTTACCTCTTCAGAGAAAGGAAAGAAAAAATGAGCCAATACGAGATTAGGGCCTATAATTATTGCTGACAAAGGTCAGTTAACGGGCCTCCCTATGTATCGACATCTAATCTGTAGATCTTCTGCCATGGCAGGCAGCGACCTTGCATTGCACGGATGGGTGAGTTTTACGTCTTATTGGCCTGAGGTCCTTAAGGACACGGTGCACTTGCAGCCAATTCAGGACCACCAGGCGGCCTTCTTCGTGCTCGGGTGGCGATCGTCCTGTGCCGTGTGAGGCCGCCTCAAGGAGGGAGCAGGACGAAAGTCGCTGAAGCGCTGCACGAGACCCTAATATTCGGCGGGTACACTCAGACCAACCGCATAAGGAGTGCCCCCATATCTGCTGCCTGGCTCAGAACACGGTATCCCAGGCCACTGTAATCGCAGTCAGGCAGCACTCCATCGCCGATCGCCCCACATCTCCAGGAACCGTCCCCGGCGACACAGGCTTGACCCGCCATCACTCATATGGCTGGGAGGATCGCTGCGGCCGCCTGACACTGACCTCTCACATCAGTGTCCTTCAAAGGAGACCTGCCACCTCTCTCTTGGCGTCCGCAAATAGTCAACACTCGAAGCGAACGAAAATAGCGATCTTATAAATCCCACGCTGGTTGTGCGCCACACCTTGCATCCAAATATAGCGGCCAATCACAACCGTATGAAAATGTTGCGGGCAGGCCGTACGGGCCACCGAGCAATATTCCTGCCACCGTTGATCCATCGCCAGTCAGTGAAGATACTGCACTCTGCTGACATACTTAGGTTGTTTTCAGTGTCGCCTGTTCTAATCCCCAATCTGTCGCCTGCGGTCATTATACCATGGGCATGCCTGCGGTTTGGCAACGCCACTTGTTGATGTAGAGACTGTGATTCCCACGGATGTGGCCTGTATTCCGTTGAAAGCTGATAACCTGCCCTGGTGTTGTTGGCAAGTAACAAGAATCCTCCATGTGTTTTGGTGGCCACTTGATGTGTTACCCAGTCCTGATGGCGGATTCAGCCTCCTCTAGGGTTGGAGTCAGTCCCATCGTCTTGGGCTTTGGAGGATCTCACCTCCGCCAGAAGATGGCAACCTCGAAGCCGGATATGTCACAATGGCGGCATTCACTGCAGGATGACTGACATCTCTGCGGGGCTAACACAGCACAACACAACACACACACAACACACACACGCACGCACGCACGCACGCACGCACGCACGCGCACGCACGCACGCGCACGCACGCACGCACGCACGCACACACACACGCACGCACGCACGCACGCACACACACACACACACACACAACCTCCACACTCGCTGTTGGCTCGTAAATTCTGTTTCATCCTGACCAAAATTTCACTTCCATGAGGCTTCCTCGGGGTCAACAAAAGTTCGCTTCACCATTGTTGTTTTTATAAGTAAAAGTTTTATTGTGCCTTTTCACTGTGTGACGTTGCGCTTCCCTTTCTTTTTTTTTTTTTTTTTTGTAAACCCTGAGGAAGCCTCGTGGAGGTGAAAATCTGGCCGGGCTGATAAATAATTGGCGAGTGCGGAGTTTTGTATCTATCTTTCTATCTACACATTGTTCAACACACACACACACACACACACACACACACACACACACACACACACACATTATATGTATATGTATATATTATGTTGAACAACTTAGTAGTGAGGGACGACAAATGCGGGATAACAATTCCTCCGTCATTTCGTTAATGAATTGGCAAAG
>JADBJO010000879.1:121407-138907 GCA_016801955.1 Conus betulinus
CCCCTCCCCCCCCCCCCCCCCCCCCCCCCCGAGCCCCTAGCCCCCCCCCTCTGCCCCCCTCCCTTTCACACACTTGTTTTCATTCAAAGAATAACGTTTATTATCACAAACATAGGCTTACCTGTTTCTTCATACCTCTTCTCCGTCTGTCTGTCTGTTTGTCTCTCTCTCTCTCTCTCTCTCTCTCTCTCTCTCTCTCTCTCTCCTCTCTCTCTCTCTGATGTGTGTGTGTGTGTGTGTGTGTGTGTGTGTGTGTGTGTGTGTGTGTGTGTGTGTGTGTGTGTGTGTGCTTGCGCGCGTATGAGTGAGTGAGTGAGTGTTTATTGTGTGTGTGGGGGGTATACGAGAGAGAGAGAGAGAGAGAGAGAGAGAGAGAGAGAGAGAGGGGACGGGAACAGGCAGGCCCCGGGCGAGAGCTGAAGGAGTGGTTTAGCATCCGGGTTACAAAGGTTTGAAAGTGGTTGAAAACACACTTAAAAAGTGGAACGAAATGAAAACAAAGTGAACTGAAGTGAGAGAGAGAGAGAGGGAGAGAGAGAGAGAGAGAGAGAGAGAGAGAGAGAGAGAGAGAGAGAGAGAGAGGAGAGGAGCGTTAGCGTTTCATGTGCTGATTCACTTATTATTTTCACATTACTTCTCAGCAGTTCAATGTGCGGATTCACGTATTATTTTTTCACCGCACCTCTCAACAATATTATCTTCACTTTACCTTTTACCTTTCAGCAGTTCACTGTGCTGATTCACATATTATCTTCACGTTACTTTTCAGCAGTTCACTGTGCTGATTCACATATTTTCTTCACATTATCTCTCAGCAATTCACTGTGCTGATTCACACATTATCTTCACGTTACCTGTGCAGTGGATTCCGGTGACGATGTCTCAGCACCCTCAGCAACCAACGGTTGGCTCATCGCCACTGCAACGGATCCTTCAGAAACTTGGCTATGCCTGTACCGGTTCCACAGGTCAGTGAATTTATCGATTTACAAACATGCACGCACGCACATGTTTATGGACTGTTGCCCACGTAAGCATTTACATGAGTGCGCACACGCACGCACACCCATGCACTTCCCTTCAGAACCACACTCCGCGCCGCCCTGCGGGTGCACCTAAACGCAGTCTAGATCGCGCATGGCACGCACACGCACTCACACACACACACACACACACACACACACGCACGCACACACACGCACACACACACGCGCACACACACACACACACACACACACACACACACACACACACACACACACGCACGCACGCACGCACGCACGCACGCAAACACACACACACACACACACACACACACACACACCACACACACACACACAAACATGTACCGATACGCACTAGAGACTGATGAACAGCCGGGGAGGGCGATGTTTTTTTTTTTTTTTTTATAATTTTTTTTTATCAGCTCCTCATGATATGAAAAAAAAAGTTCAAAGAAATAAACACAATCAAGACCCAGGTCAGTTAAGGGTATTTGAATATCACAAACACAATCAAGACTCAGGTCATTAAGGGTATTTGATTATCAAGCGCGACACACCTAACACGCCTGATGTGTGTGTTGCCACAGAACAAGCCAGGATATGACTCGGTGAAGAGGAAGGGAGGCAGTCTGAGGGACCACCCCCTCATGTTTGATCTGACGGTTGATTCTGTGTGTGTGCAGCAGACGACTCAGAAGACCAGGTGCTGATCAGCAGACTGACAGCTGAAGCACGGGAGTACCTGCGGCTGGCAGCAACACACAAATGGCCGCCCAAACCAGACCCCAGGGCAGTCCAGGGCGTGGCAGACTGGTCAGAACTGAAGGTACGAGTTGTTGCCATGACCACAACAGACGCGGTAACAGGGGCAGGGACGCTGTGGGGAAGGGGGGGTGGAGTGGATATGCGAGTTTAGAGGATTTCCGGATCCCACAGCCCCAAGCTGGAAGATCATGAAGTCCAAAAGTGTCCTGAATACACGTGCCAAGGAATTAACGTGTTTATTAAAAAAAAAAAAAAGAGAGAGAGAGAGAGAGAGAGAGAGAGAGAGAGAGAGAGAGATTGCCCGTTGGTGAAATATGTTTGCAAAGTTCTACTGCCTAATGAAGTCGCAGGCTAGTAATAACAGCCTCTTCCTCTTTTCTTCCATCCCCCCCCCCCCCCTCTCTCTCTCTCTCTCTCTCTGTTTATCAAGACCGTTGTACAAGAGTTATTGAAAATATGTTTTGCTGTGCCTCTTTATCTTCCGACCGCCCCCCCCCCCCCCCCCCCCCCCCCCCCCCATCTTCTTTAAAGTCAAACTAAAAATTAAGTAACAAACAAGGAGGGTAACTCTTGCTCCCATGCTGAAATAACTGCAGGCCTGTAACTCCAAAGGAATGCTGCCTACGACACCCACAGGCAGAAATGACAGCACAGAGCACACAGAATAAACATGGAAAACACCCCCTAACGATTTTTTTAAACATGAAGGTGACCGTCTTAAAAAAAGAAAAAAAGCCTAACCCCAAAACAAAAGCAACGCAAAAAAAAACAAAACAAAAAACAAAAACAAAAAAAAAAAAACACGTCTTCACGAAATATATCGGATCAACGCAACCATTTACTTTAAGAAATCGGCTGTGAACAAACTGCCTATAGCCTAGTCATCGGTGGGCATGCAAATCTCATCGTCAATGGCCTATTGCTACAACGGGACACAATCGCAGCATCACTGGATGTAGAACAGGCCACCAATTTTTTCTTTTTCTCTGCTATATTTTTCCCAACGAAACCCAAGAAAAAGAGGAGAGAGCTGTGAAGAAGAAAAAAAAAAAACTGGGGGGGGGGGGGGGGGGGGGGGGGGGGGGGGGGGGGGGGGAAAGGGAGAGATATGTGCAACAGAAAGGTAAGGCAATACACAGAATACGAACTAGAGTGGGTGGGAATGGGAAGGAGGAAGAAGAAAAAAAAAAAAAGAAGATATAGCGGCGAGAGAGTACAGAAAGAAAGAGAAGATATCACCATGTCTGAAGTGGTCAGCGGCTGTCCCAGACTGTCCTTGGCCGGGCCCTGGTTCAAAGCGATGTCCAGAAAGCGGTAGCGGTGGTCATGCTGTGGGACAGCTCGCCGGCCGGACCCGTCGAGTCGTCGCTCTTTGATGACGTCATGCACTTCGTGGTAGACCAGGGCGCCGTCATTCCGCCGCAGCTGTTACTGAGCTGGGCCAAAGGCCTGCAGATTAAAGGGGACCTCCACGGGGCAATACGGACGCTGAACACAGCCAAAACCATGCTCACCGGTAAGCTGGCTATCGGTTCATCATAGCTCCCAAAATACCAGACGGCCCGACCCGTTAAGCCCGTCCTGATGGGTATCATTGATAGGCGAACACGTAAAAGTCATCTCGAATGCTGATGTTTCATGGCTGAAAATGGATCAGTTTTGCAAATCATGAATGTAATGATTGCATTTAATGGAGGTAGATTTGGTCAGTTTGCAAACAGTGATTGTAATGATAATGTTAACATATGAAGATTTGGTCAGTTTGCAAATCATGATTGTAATGATAAAAGTTAATGTATGAAGATTTGGTCACTTGGCAAATAACGATTGTGATGATAATGTTGATGATGGCTTTAACGTTGGTCAGCCTGCAAATAATTATTGTAATGGTAATGTTAATGGGTGTTAACTTGGTCAGTCTGCAAATAACGATTGTGATAGTAACGTTAAAGAGAGTAAACTTGGTCAGTCTGCAAAGAATGATAATAATGATAATGTTGAAGGCTGTAAACTTGGTCAGTGTGCAAATAATGATTGTAATGGGAATGTCAATAGGCGTAAACTTGGTCAGTTTGCAACTAATGATTGTAATGTATAATGTTGAAGGCTGTAAACTTGGTCAGTCTGCAGATAATGATTGTGTAATGATAATGTTGAAGGCTGTAAACTTGGTCAGTTTGCAAATAATCATTGTAATGATAATGTTGAAGGCTGTAAACTTGGTCAGTTTGCAAATAATCATTGTAATGATAATGTTGAAGGCTGTAAACTGGTCAGTCTGCAGATAATGATTGCAATGATAATGTTGAAGGCTGTAAACTTGGTCAGTCTGCAGATAATGATTGTAATGATAATGTTGAAGCTGTAAACTTGGTCAGTCTGCAAAATAATGATTGTAATGATAATGTTGAAGGCTGTAAACTTGGTCGGCCTGCAGATAATGATTGTCATGATAACGTTGAAGGCTGGTAAACTTGGTCGGTCTGCAAATAATGATTGTAATGATAATGTTGAAGGCTGTTAACTTGGTCAGTCTGCAGATAATGATTGTCATGATAATGTTGAAGGCTGTAAACTTGGTCAGTCTGCAGATAATGATTGTCATGATAATGTTGAAGGCTGTAAACTTGGTCAGTCTGCAGATAATGATTGTCATGATAATGTTGAAGGCTGTAAACTTGGTCAGTCTGCAGATAATGATTGTCATGATAATGTTGAAGGCTGTAAACTTGGTCAGTCTGCAGATAATGATTGTAATGATAATGTTGAAGGCTGTAAACTTGTCAGTCTGCAATAAGTTGAAGGCTGTAAACTTGGTCAGTTTGCAAATAATGATTGTAATGATAATGTTGAAGGCTGTAAACTTGGTCAGTCTGCAAATAATGATTGTAATGGGCATGTCAATGGGCGTAAACTTGGTCAGTTTGCAAGTAATGGTCGTAATGGTAGTGTTCACAACGTGTAAGCTCGGTCAATTTACAAATAATGATTGCTATTGTTACGTACATGGGCGTAAACTCCCTTAATTTACAAATAACGACCACAAAGGTAATGTTCATGGATGTAAATGCGGTCAGTTTACAAATAATCAATGTGATGGCAATGTAATAGGTGTAAACTCGGACAATTTACACTAATGACTCTGTCTGTCTGTCTCTTTTTCTTTTTTTTTGTTTGTTTGTCTATCTTTCTGTCTATTGCTACCCATCATTGTTTACTACTTTGTCATTCGATTTGCTTCTCTTTATCCTTTTCTGCCATCCTTCCTTCGTCTCTCTCGTCGTCTTTCTTTTCTCTTCCAATTTTTTCCTTTTCCCTCCCCCCTCCGCCTTTTTCTTCTCTTATCCGGCATATCATAATGATCATAATAATCATCATCAACATCGTCAACACACCATCACCATTATCATCATCATCATCATCATCATCATCATCATCATCATTATCATCATCGTCGTCGTTGTCCTCCTCCTCCTCTTTCTTCTTCTTCTTCTTTCTTCTTCTTCTTCTTCTTCTCCTTGTCCTCCTCGTGCTCATTTACTACTGCTCCTCGTTCTCTTAAGTGTGCGTCACCGTAATAGTCATCTTAAGCACCACCGCTTTGACACTGCATCTACTTTTGCTGTTTCTGCTGCTGCTGCTGCTGCTGCTGCTACGATGGCTATCACGGATACCCCATATATATCACCTAGTCTCTCCTTTGTATTCCCAACGCTCTCCAGTTACACTCCCTGTGCCCTCCCATGTTCCTCCTCCAGCTTTGTTTCCTGGTATTGCGCGTGGCGTCTGTTTCTTGTGTCGGTGCGCTCCGCGCTTTCAATGTTCACAGTGACTTCCCTTTGTCTCTCCCCCTCCACTGCCCAGAGCACAAGGAGTCCTTCCCGTGTCCATGCGAAGCGGAGAAGATCCGCGGAGAATGTCTTCAGCTTGCTGGTCTGACCCCTGAACAAGATGTGTATGTATATTTTACACCCTGCTTGCTTTCACACACACACACACACACACACACACACACACACACACACACACCACACACACACACACACACAAACACAACAGACCAGAGAGAGAGAGAGAGAGAGAGAGAGAGAGAGAGAGAGAGAGAGACGCACATGTACACACATTCACGCACACACACACATTCTCTCTCTCTCTTCTCTCTCTCTCTCTCGCTCTCTCTCTATCTGTGTGAGTGTGTGTGTGGTGTGTGTGGGTGGTGTGTGTGTGTGTGGTGTGTGGTGTGTGTAATGAGAATACGTTTTCGAAAACATCTATAATTCTAGTGCCATTAGTGCCATTCGTTTGTGAAAGAGAGTCTCCCTCCCCCCCCCCCCCCCTTTTACTCAGAACTTACTAAAATCAGTATCTTGGAATAATACATTTCAAAATATGTTTCTAAGACCGAATCTCTCTCTCTCTCTCTCTCTCTCTCTCTCTCTCTCTCTCTCTCTCTCCTCTTACACAGTTACACCCCTTCCCCTTGAATTCCCCCCCCCCCCCCCTTTTTTTTTTTTTTTTGAGAACAAACAGGAACAGAGAGTGCTGAAAAACATAACAGTACAAGGATCCCCACATGTTTCCATTTTCTTCTTGGAAAGCAGAAACAGGAATATATTGTATGATGTATGCACAAACTTTGACCTGACGACAACCATTCTACATCTACCCAGAGGAAGAACGACAACTCCACTCTCGGTGTACGAGCACTGAGGCACTTCTGTAGGCACGATTTAACACATCCAGATCTGCTAGTGTGTATAATGCACGTAACGGTCATATTCTAAAACACGTTCTTGCTTCCTTAAGATTTGATTTCACACACAAACTCCGGTCGGATCTCACTTCGAGTTCGCACAGTGCCCACCTCGGTCTGTGAAGAACCAGTGTTTAGGGGGGACCGTGACAGACACGGACGTTGACCTCACTGCTCAACACACTGATCGATCCTGGGCAGGCTGCTGGAAGAGCGCCGTTCAGCCGCTGACGGAGTCGACCGACATCTTCATGAAGTGTGCAGCCAGCGAGAAGAGGACGGAGGCCATGCTGGTGTCGGTGGACATGGCGGCCAAGTGCCTGTGCAACATCACCCACGGCGACTTCCTGGAGCTCAGGGACCAGCTGGGCTTCCGACACCATGACAGGTGCCCGTTCGTTCGTTTGTTGTTTGGGGGTGGGGGAGTGTGTGTGTGTGTGGGGGGGGGGGGGGGGGGGGGGGGAGGAGAGGGAAGACGGTAAGTAGTGGTGGTGGGGATTGGGTGAGGGTGGGGTGGGGGCGAGATGCATATAATATGGAAGGTGGAGAGTTGAGGTGGGATTGTGCGTGTGTGAGGTGAGTCTCGGTCTGGTTAAGTATAGTGTGTGTGTGTGTGTGTGTGTGTGTGTGTGTGTGTGAGAGAGAGAGAGAGAGAGAGAGAGAGAGAGAGAGAGAGAGAGAGAGGAGAGAGAGAGAGAGAGAGAGAGAGATGGGAAAAGGGTGGAAGGCACGTGAGTGTGAGAGGAGGCGTTTCATTTAAAAACAAATAAAAAGGAATAGTCTAAATGGAATATAGTCTCATGTTACTGTTAAAAGAAAAAGACCCCCACAAGCTCTGAAGCTGACTGACCGCTGTTTCTCTGTTTGTGTTGGCTGTAACAGGTTCTACCCAAGCGTACACCATGTGCAAAGAGTCGGCCAGCCTGGCGAGTCCATCGCACATGCTGTTCATAAAAGTGCAGGTCTCTGAGCGCGCAGTTGATGTACTTGAAACAGGAGTGGTTGTGCAGGGATCTGATGTACATGATGTTTGGAGTAAATGTGGAGAAGGAGAGAGAGAGAGAGAGAGAGAGAGAGAGGAGAGAGAGAGAGAGAGAGAGAGAGAGAGAGAGAGAGAGAGAGAGTTTGTAAATGCAACGTGTGTGTGTGTGTGTGCGTGCGTGCGTGCGTGCGTGCGTGCGTGCGTGTGTGTGTGTGTGTGTGTGTGTGTGTGTGTGTGTGTGTGTGTGTGTGTAAGAGAGGGGGAGAACAAAATTGGGATTGTAATATTTTTTTTGACAACCGTAAAACCATACACGAGAATATTTCATAAACGTATTTTGGATTGTTTCAAATTCCCTTTCACCTGCAGTTTAAAGACAAAAAAAAGAGGAATAATTATCCTTGCCACGTTTGTCACTCAGAACCAGGCGGCAGAGTCGCTGTTGAAGTACGCCGCGCAGGAAGAGGACCCCAGCACCCGCACCCAGCACCTGCAGACGGTGCTCCAGGAGGCCCAGCGCAGTCTTCAGGGCCACGCCTCCATGGAGGACCTGGCCGGCAGGGAGCAGTTCTTCGAGCTGGTCCGTTCCCTGTTCCTCATCAACATGGCCCTGAACTTCTCCGCCAGTGCCCGGGACAGACTCTTCGCCAGCAAACTGGAGGAACAGGCGCGGCTTCTGTACGCCGAGTACTGCAAGCAGCTGAGCGAAAAGGATTTCCTGTCTGACAAGATTGACCCCCGGAGCCTGCCCTGAGATGAACACCTGGCTCCGCGGTCTCAGCGAGGTCTTTGGGTTGAATCTGGATCTCCAGAGCCTCACCACCGGCACGGGTGCGGAAAGGTCCACAGAACTGGGCAGAGGAGGCGAGAATTTGATCTGGGAAAGCTCTTCCTATGAAAAGAAGGAGACCTGCGAACAGAAGTCGCAGGAGAGCGGCAAGCAAGCGAAAGCTGAAGACAGGAACGAAGAGCACGCCTCTTCTTCATATCGTCAGGAAGTTGGTTTGCCCATTAACCCCGAAGATACGCCATCCCCGTCTATGATGTCCCGCTCACCATTTTCCAGGACCTCTGCGGCTGCAAGTTTACGGGTGAGCAGGCCCAGCAAAGAGAGCTCGCCAACCGGGGTACTGAAGACCGCTCGTCAGACCAGTCCGCTGAGGCTGTGCTTTCCCACAATGGTGGTGGCCCATGCTTGGAATCACCGAAGACTCCGGCTATGAGTCCTCTGCGGGGCTGGTGGACACCATCCTGACCACCAAACTGCCCGACACGGAGATGAGTCGTAATTCGGACCACGACAGCGGTATCCATTCCTCTTGTTCCTCCGCGGACTCCGGCACACCTGCAACCTCCGATGATTGCGCTGTCGCCAGGGTACAGCGCCCTGTGCACACCGATTTGGTGAAAAGTGAGTTTACCTGCAGATGAGGTTTGCACTGGTATTGTACGTTTTGCTGCTTTCTTCTGTGTTCTTTATGCTCAAAAGTAAATCATAAACACAAGAAAACAATGCATATGATCATCCTGATATCACATGACTTCTTCCAGCAAGTGACACACTTTAAAGTGAAGCTCATAGCATTCGTCATTAAAATGATTTCTGTGTGGGCACCCAGTGATGAAACTAAGTCATTTGACTGGTTATCTCGCCTTGGCTTAAGGCTGTGTCAGGCCAATTGACATAGGCTAGAACACCAAGGCTACATCAAAATGTTGTTATGCTCTGCATAGTTATGCGGGGATTGTCTTCAGTCGTGACAAGATCCTAGCATAGCATTATCAGTCTCCCAAATCCCCCGAAGTCGGAGTGTGGCTGCCCATGTGGCGGGGGGGGTATCATCAAAAACGGTCACACACGTAATGTTCTCATCCCCAGCTGACGCATTTGTACCCACAGTGTTCAAATACTTCGGCTGTTTGGATGATCCCTGGAGTCTTTTAGCCAGGGTACGACAATAGCAACAAACACGACTGGTTATCAAGTGGGCGTAATTCTTCTAGAGTTAAGACAGTGAAGAACAGGGTGGTATGAAGCAGTCTCTAGTATAATGTGATCACATGACGACTGAAGAGGTCTGAACGGGAAACAAATGACAAACGGCGGTGAACAATGTACTTGAATCATACACATGAAAGGCTGGTTGACAGAGAAGACAATCGAAAATCTCAGAGCTCATCTGACTGTCCAGACATTGTGCCTTTTAAAGTTGGGAAGAGACATGTCTGTTCGAAATTCGTTTTGAACAAAAGAAAAACCTGCAATTTACAGAAAGATGAAGAAAAAATCAATTGAAATTACAGCAATCAGCAATTACTCTTGATTAAAAAAAAAGAAACAACAATAAAAAAAAAGAAAAACAGAAAACTTAAAAGTGAAAAACGGTGCAATTCCCACACTAAAGATATATATATATACACGCATGCATGCCCCCCCCCCCCCCTCACACACCACACACACACACACACACACACACACACACACACACACACACACACACACACACACACACACACACACACACACACACACACTACACACACGCATTACTAGTGACGTATTTGTACAAACATATCTATTAGCATGATGAAAAATTCATTTTTTGAACAGGGGCTGTGTGCTGCAGGTGCTTGCATCGCAAATAGCGAGCTTGGAGGTCATCAGAGGCAGTCAGCCAATCTGTGGGACGTCTCAGCCGCAGCTGTCCGTAGTTCTCGGTCGTGGTTGACGCCGGAATACACTATGCAAGAAAGAGCCGTCGTATCATTTTGAGACCAGACAAAATTGGGCTAGACAAGTTGCTTAGCGGTATACCAGCATATATGTTACGCTGTTTCCATGTCTGTGAAAGCTTGAAATCCTAACTTTCAGTTTCTAAGAAAATGTCACACACAGGAAAATGTAGTGAATCACCTACTCATACACGCGCTCGTGTACACAAACTGCACACCACGAACGAGAGCACGTTCACTGCGGCCTCGGGCCCGTGTATCACTAAGCGTGCCTGTTTCAGGGGCCCGGCTGCTCAAGTTCAACCCGTGACAGGGCTGTGGAGCAGCCAGACCACCCTGGTGTACGTGGGCCACGCCCTTCAGCTGGAGGACAGGCTGAAGGGCAACTGCCGGGAGGCGCTGCACGTGCAGTTCCTGCACCAGGACGAGGTCCTTGGCAGGTGAGGGTGAGACGTCCTGTCGTTCACACACACACCGGTCTGAGGACGGTAGTACTCATGGTGTGGGCTGTGCTGGGTAATTTATGGTGAGGACGTCAGTGATCATGATGTAGGCTGTACTGATGATGTATAGTAAGGACGTCAGTGATCATGATGTAGGCTGTATTGTTGATAAATAGTAAGGCCGTTAGTGATCAGTATGTAGGCTGTACTGATGATGTATAGTGAGGACGTCAGTGATCATGATGTAGGGCTGTACTGATGATTCATGGTGAGGACGTCAGTGATCATGATGTAGGCTGTACTGATGATTCATGGTGAGGACGTCAGTGATCATGATGTAGGCTGTACTGATGATTCATGGTGAGGACGTCAGTGATCATGATGTAGGCTGTATTGTTGATGAATAGTGAAGCTGTCAGTTCTCATAATGTAGGCTGTACTGATGAGTCATAGTGAGGACGTTAGCAGTCATGCTATAGGCTGTATGCTGAATCATAGTGATGATTTTGCATTCATGATGTAGGCCGTTTTACTGATTCATGGTGAGGATTTATCTGTCTTGATATAAGCTGTAAGGGTGAGGATTTAGCTGTAATGATGTAGGCTGTAATGGTGAGGATTTAGCTGTCATGATGTAGGCTGTAATGCTAATTCATGGTGAGGATTTAGCTGTTATGATGTATGCTGTAAGGGTGAGGATTTAGCTGTCATGATGTTGGCTGCAATGGTGAGGATTTAGCTGTCATGATGTAGGCTGTAATGCTAAATTCATGGTGAGGATTTAGCTATTATGATGTAGGCTGTAATGGTGAGGATTTAGCTGTCATGATGTTGGCTGCAATGGTGAGGATTTAGCTGTCATGATGTAGGCTGTAATGGTGGGGATTTAGCTATTATGATGTAGGCTGCAATGGTGAGGATTTAGCTGTCATGATGTAGGCTGTAATGGTGAGGATTTAGCTGTCATGATGTAGGCTGTAATGGTGAGGATTTAGCTGTCATGATGTAGGCTGTAATGCTAATTCATGGTGAGGATTTAGCTATTATGATGTAGGCTGCAATGGTGAGGATTTAGCTGTCATGATGAAGGCTGTAATGGTGAGGATTTAGCTGTCATGATGTAGGCTGTATTACTGATTCATGGTGAGGATGTGGCTGTCATGATGTAGACTGTATTACTGACTCATGGTGACGGAACACTATGCTGCCGATCCAGGTACGTGGGCAAGCGGTACCGACGGCAGAGGCCTCCAGGTCAGTACCTGCAGGACATCACCTGTCAGAAGACGGCCAGGTTCCTGGTGACGCTCTTCAACTACGCTCTTCAGGACCTCAGGTACCGTCATGGGGAGGTCATCAGTTGACGCTGGCCGTTGACAGGGAGAACTAGAAGAATGAGGGGGGGGGGGGGGGGGGGGGGGGGGGGGGGCGGGTGCGTACGAGAGGAGGTATACGTTCTAAACATACCCTTCATCCTCGCATTCATCCCTCTCAAGCCCCCACGCCCCTCTTCCCCTCGTCTTCTTTTCACTGCACAAAAAAGGGCAGTGTGATTTGTTTGCTTGGTTCGTTTGCTTGGTAATGCCACTCTGTCCTCCAGACCCCATCCGCTTTCTCCACTCTAGTTTCAGATTTTCATTTTGTGAATGATGCTGGAAAAAATATTGAAAAGAAACATACCAAAATACAATTACAAATTTGCGAATTGGGAAGATTACATTAAATTCTTAGAGTCTCATGATCCTGATTCAATAATCAGTGAAAATATCGATGAATTTTATTCAAATTTTAAGAAAATATTACTACTTGCAGCGGATAAGGCGATACCAAAATGTGGTTACAAGAAAATTGGTAAATATATTGGTAATGTGTGGTGGACGGAGGAGTGTAAAATAGCGGTGACATCAAAGCGCAAGGCATTTAAGTCATGGATTAGAAATAAGACTGAAGAAATTTTCAATCCATGAAAATACAGAAAAATATTTGCAAAAAGGTCATCGCTCAAGCAAAAAAAGACATATTGGGAAATATTTTGCTACTCGGAGATTACCGAATCAAAGGATATGTACAAAGTTTGGAAGAAAAATAAAAGAGATGAAAAATTGTAACAGGACACAGTCATTTCCTGTGAAACTAGATACGGAATTTCCAACTGCTTTGGATAAGGCTGAGCATTTGTGAATACTTTTTCATGTAACAGTTGTTCTGCGAGTCTAAATTCAGAGGCTAAGCTTTTTAGAACAACCGAAGAAGAAAAAGATATGTATTCAGACCCTAGCCCAATTTCAAGAACACTATTTAAATTCTCCTTTACAAATTACAGAATTGAAAGAAGCATTAGCTTCGGTTTCTTCTTCAATTTCAGCAGTTGGTCTAGATGGCGTTTCTTACCAGATGCTCTGTCACTTGCCTTCTTCTTGGATAGGTTTGCTACATTCTTTATTCCAAAAATGTTGGGATATTGGCGCTGTTCCTAAAATCTGGAAGAGTTCAGTAGTTGTACCAGTTCTAAAAAGAGGGCAAAATTAGATCTTCGGTTAACAGCTATAGACCAATTTCGCTTACTTCTCATGTTGGAAAAATTATGGAAAAAATCATACTCAAACGGATCACTTTTTATTGTGAAAAAAATAACATCATTCCAGTTCAGCAGGCTGGCTTTAGGAAAGGGAGATGCACTACAGATCATTTGGTTAAGCTTACTACTCAGGTCAAACGTCAATTTTCACGAAGAAAAAGTACACTAGCAACATTTTTTGACGTTAAAAAGGGCATATGACAGTGTTTGGCATGCCAGATTATTATTCAAATTAAAGGAGATCGGAATTTGTGGCAAATTGTATGGATATATTAAAGCCTTTTTGAAGGATAGACACATGTGTACAAAAATCGGCAATACCTATTCTTCTTTCAGAAGTATAGATATGGGGATTCCACAAGGTTCAATCATTGCTCCAATTTTATTTCTCCATTTTGTTTATGATCTTCCAAAAGCTTTGACTAAGAACACACATGTGGTTCAATACGCTGATGATATTGCAATATGGATAAACACCAGTTTAAGAAAAAGTTCGAATAAGAGGATTATCAGTCACGTGCAGACAATTTATCAACAGGAACTAAACAATTTATCAAATTATATAAAATAAAAATGGTTTAAAATTCTCAGGTGAAAAAAACATGTCTGCTGCTATTTAATAATGGTGAAAATCCTTCCATTTTACCCATTTTGAAATTAGAGGATAATATCTTGAAATATCAAAACTGTGTTAAATTTTTAGGAGTCTTTTTGACAAACAAAACTTAGTTGGAAAAAGCATATAGAACATTTATTAACCAAGGCAAAGAAAAAGATTAAACTTTTTAAAAATAATCAACTATCAGCCTTGGGGGCAAGACACGAAAACTTTACTGCATTTGTCTTCTTCGTTAGTTCGATCCAAATTAAAGTACGGCCAAGAAGTATATTATTCTGCTCCAAAATATCTGTTAAAAAAGCTACACAAAGTTGGATAGTAAAGCAGTGAAAACTGGCCTTAGGTGTACCAGTTCATGCAAATACTATCAAAAGTTATCAAGCTGCAGAGGTTTTACCTTTTCGAGAACAACGGCTCTTAGACGTATCAAATATGTGATTAGAAGTCTGTCAGTTAAGAACTCAGTTACAGCAGGACTATTGATGGATTCGAACAAAGATTATCCCAAACGAGCTAGAAATATTCTATATTTACAACCAGTTAGAAATTACGCGTATAAGCTTATGTCTGATTGTAACATTGATTTATCAACAGTTTTCTGAAGATCCCATCACGCCTAAGATTCCCCCTTGGGAGCATTTGTGTGGAAATTTTGATTATAATTACACAAGTGTTTCTAAAACTGAAAACGTTAATCTCTTGGCTAGTGAGGTCAGAGTTCATCTTGACAATTTTTATAGCAATCACCTGAAAAAAATTACACTGATGGGTCAGTCCTATATAACATTGGTAGTGGTTCTGGTTTTGTCATTCCTAGCCTAAAATGTGAAAAAGAGTTATCATCTTGGCAAAGGATTTTCAATATTTACAGCAGAATTATATGCAATATTGATGGCTTTGAGCTACATTTATGATGCTCCATGCCTTTTCACAATATTCTCATATGTGTTGATTCAAAAATCTGTCTTGCAGTCTCTGGAACATTGGGATGGTAAGGCTCGGAAAGATTTACTTTATGATATTCGTCACTCATACACTGTTTAAGGGCTTCATGGAATATGTATTGACTTTGCTGGGTTCCCTCTCATAGTGGTTGAAATGGAATGAAGCAGCAGACATATTGCTAAAACTGGAGCTAAACATTGCCTCGATCGTATTCATTATCTTCACTGAAAAAACATCTTCGTCAGAAATGTTGCTAAAGTTAGAAATTGTGTTTATAACAGAAATTGTGGAGAAAATCTCAAATATGTAAATACTTGTGTCCTCGTCACATTTCCAAGATAGTAACAAAAATCAAGTTAAAATGCATGGAACACAAAAATATTCTTGCCATGTTTTTGTACTTGTGGGTAATCCTATTGTCAGTGCAACATTTGTTGAGAGAAGTTCTGTCTTAACTCCAGTTTATAAAGAAAAATGCTATTGATATCAACGTCCAAGATATCAGTCAAATATTGGTCCAGCCCTTCTATCATAAACATTGCTACTATTATCGCACAATCTGAAATTGCCAAGCTGCTTTGATGCGGTTTATGTTAGCCACTAAATTCAAAAAATTAGTGGTTGTTATTTTTTATCGTTGAGGTGAAAGCGTGTGTTAGTTGGAGATGACGTTTTTTTAAAATTATTTTCGTGCTCTAATAGCGATCAATGGTGAACAGACGTAAATAACACAACTGAAAAACTGAACTGAGAACTTATCATATTGAAAAAGCACATTTATATTGGTCTTTTTGGGGAGCTGTTTGAAGCCTGGCACGTATTGAGGACTCATTAGAAGAAAGCTTTGGTGGTTACATGTCAATGAGGGGTCGTTTACAGTGAGTCATTGTAAGAGAAAACTCTCCGAAGAAAAATTCTGTGGGTACATGTCTATTAAAAAAAAACGTTGTGCGGATGTACTCTCTCTTCTCTCTCTCTCTCTCTCTTCAATTGTACGCAGGTAGCATTCAAGTTTGTCTAACGTATCCCGTCGCGGCTTCCATGTGCAAGGTTTGTCACATGACGGCGGGAGATGGAGATTGGCTGAATGTGGAGCCTGTACCTTGAAGGGGACTTCATCAAGTGACCAAAACCTAAGTGCTGCACCATCAAGGGAGAAACATGCGAAACGGCCCTGACTCAATTCACGCATTCTTGTGTCAGAGGGGGAGAACATGTACTGGGTTCTGGTCAGATGGTGAGACACACTGTACTGTGTTCTCTGTCAGATGGTTGAGATGACACACTGTAAGGGTCTGTGTCAGATGCGACACTACCGTATTATGTGGTGTATGTCAGAGGGTGAGACACACGTACTGGAAGTTGTGTGTATGTGTGTCGAGGGTGACGTACACCACTGACTGGTAGTGTGTTGGGTCAGACGGCCAGACACATTGTACTGTGTTCGGTGTCAGAGGGTAAGAGACACGTACTGGTTCGTCGTCAAGGTCAGACACACTGTACTGTGTTCTGTGTCGCGTCAGCACAAACTATACTGTGTTCGTGTTGGTCCGCATGGTGGAGACACACTGTACTGTGTTCTCTGTTCACGATGGTGAGAGAAACATCTTTAGATGGTTCGGGTCGATGATGCACACACTGTATTATGTTGTGGTTATGTCAGCGAGGGTGAGACACCACGTACTGTGTGTGTGTTGGGGTATGTTGGTGTCAGGAGTAGAGAGAGGACGCACCGATCCTGTGTAGTGTGTGTGTCAGACGGTACAGCGCATGGTAGCCTGTGTCTGTGTCAGAGGGGGTAGAGAACTGGCCTGTGTTATGTGTCAAGGGTCACCGACACAGTACTTGTGTTTCTGTGGTCAGCGTCAGACAACATATACGGTTCTGGTGTTAGGGGCAGACGCTTTACGTGGTTCTGTGTGAGATGGTGAGAGACAGATGTTACTTGTGCTATGCAGATGGTGATGTGCTGGAAGAGCACACAGGTATCTGTGTGTCAGTAGTCAGATGGAGTGACCCACACTGCTACTGTGACTAGTGTCAGATGGTTGATACAACAGAGTACTGGTTGATGGATGGGTCAGAGAGGAGGTAGTAGACAAGACACGTGAGTGTACTGTGGCTCTGTGTACCGAGGTGAGGTGAAGACACAAGTGTGACGTGGGCTTATGGAGGTCGAGACAGGAGATGAGGTAGGATGGCCAACAGCATGTACTATCTTTTGTGTCAGATTAGTGAGAACACACTGCGCTATGCTTGTGGTAAAGGGCGGGTTGTATTGATGAGACACACTGTTACTGCGGCGGTGTGTGTTGATGCTGGCGGCCGATGTGGAGAGAGGGAGATTTATGAGTGTGTGAAGGGAGGAGCGGGAGAGAACAACTGTGCTGAGTGCTGTGTGTGTGTGAGGGGGTGAAGTACACCGTGTAACTGTGATCGGGTGTGAGTGTATCAGGGGGGTGAGACAGCAGTGTACTGTGCTTTGTGGGTAAGGAGGTGGCGAGGTGTGAGGACAAGTCGTGGAGAGAGAGGGGTGGGGGCGGGGAGATCAGAGCTGTCGTGTGGGGTCAGTGACGGTCAACCTACTGTACTGTGGTATCTGCTGTGCGGGTGTGGTGAGCCACCCCAACACACCCCGTGATACTGTCCCCTGTTCTGTGTTCCGAGGGTGAGACCAC
>JADBJO010000879.1:151407-183907 GCA_016801955.1 Conus betulinus
AAGGCAGAGAGAGACAAGACAAGACAAAATGCTTTATTTACGAGGATAATAGATAAGCACTGACGTACTTTTTTACATCCAGTCCTCTCCCTGAGTAGGGACTACAAACATGCCGTGAAATGAAATAATGTAAGAAAGCAACAAGCAGAGAGACACAGAGAGAGAGAGAGAGAGAGAGAGAGAGAGAGAGAGAATGCCACGAGAAGTCCTTTTGCCGGTTGTGTATTACGGATTATGAGCGAGTGCAATAACCCCCCTCCCCGACACCACACCATTATTTTAATCTACTTTTCCCCCATTCCCCTCCGTCACTTTCCACCCCCAGGCTTTTGTGAAACGGTTTGTGTCCTTCCACGCCCTTTCCACTGATATTTTCTGCTGAGTTTACAAATCCGTTTCTGGCTTGTTGTTAGGCATTAAACAAAAATAGCCCCCTTCTCCCTCCCACGTCCCCTTCTTTCCACTCTCTCTCTCTCTCTCTCTCACACACACACACCAACACACCGGCGCATACAACAACACAGCACGCGTCGTCTATATGAACGCTCCTGTGTATGATCATCGCTCAGCTAACACCATTTCAATCTTCCATCTTTTGCGTAAATAGATGTTTCACAGCTGCTTAAAGCAAATCCGTCTTTTGAGAACAGTACAGGAACGCACACTAGAAATGCAGCGGAATGAGGACAGAGACTATTTAGGGGCGGCAACAGTCAGAGTTACTTGCTCTTCCATTGGCTCTTTCCATCAGGAAGTTTGTTCGCTTTACAGGGGAAGGATATTATTCACTTTTCATAATCTTGTGAAACGACGTACGCCCTGCTTCGCATTTTTCAGTCTCTCAGCCACCCATGTCCACGATCAGCGTCTTTTAGGTACGTTTATTTTACCTATATTCTTTGGATGGGACGAGAAATCTCTGCAACTTCTGTCAATGTGTATATATGACCCGACGAACTACTGTTTTGTTAGTTCTGTAACAATTATTCCATTTTGCCCACTTCACAAAACCATCCGGCTCAAAATTTTCAGAATTAAAATGTTACATGATATAAAGGTAAAATTAATGCCACATCAGTTATACAAATGATACTGGGATTATTACAACGGCACAGCAATAAGTGGAAAACTTGAAAACAGAGTGGCTGACCCCCGAAATTATACATGTGGAAATCCCAGACGCCATCCCCTCCCTTGCTACATTTCGGTTTCAGTTACGTTTTAGTGGGATAAGATTGTCGTCGTTGATAGATGAGGGCAAGGGCTTATGAACAAAGAGAAAAACGCAGTTAAAGATAGGTACGTCTGAGGTTTTGCCCACTCAGTAGGATTTAATCCAATATTTGTCATAATAAGATTAGAATTAAGGGACTGTTATGAACCTTTCAAAGCTTAATGCAAGCAACTGTGATTATAAATTCCAATGTTGAACAGAACGGAAACTGAAATGAATTCCTGACATGATTTAACTCTGCCATACAAAACTACTTTTTTGTAGTGTCAGTAGTATTAAGAAAAGGATGACGGAGTGGTCACTTAAAGTAACTTATAAGTTGTATTATAATGATGAAGATATGCATGGTCTTGAAGATGAAGTTAATTTAATCTCTTTATAGGTAGTGTTTGCTAGAAAACCCCAAAGAACATTATAATTAGTTTATAAGTGAATCACTGAATTACATTCATATTTTTGTAGTCTTATAAAAAATAATGATGATTATCAGGATTCAGAATCCAAGCTCTATGCTCAGCCATAATCCCTCATCTTCTTCCAGGATATTAGTCCTGATGGTATGCTAGAGATTGCTGATTTACTGACATACAGGGTGTTTCAGGATGAAGTTTGTGCAGTATGGGAAGTGGGGAAGGAAAAGGGGAGTTGGGGGGGGGGGGGGGGGAGGAAAAGATGATAGACAAGATTTGGTAATGGGATCTTCTCAGCACACTCAAGGCGAAAGTGCTACAGGAAGGGATCGTAACAGTTTTTGAGGGCAGGAAGTTTCAGTCATGAATGGTTTGGAAGCGGGAGTTGTTATAGTTGCCATTGTGACATGGAATGTGCCGATTCAGGTGGTTGTGGTGGCTTCTGCTTCTGTTGGACAGCAGGGGCTTCAGACTGACTCACCTCACACATGTATGCTAGACCAGAGGGGATTTTGCTGTAATTGTAGAGCATACTAAGTTGTAAGGACTGTTGGCATTCATTAAGAGATGGCCACTGCTGCTGTTCAAGCATGTCGTATGCTCAAGGCATTTCTGTTTTTAATTAAGACATACCTTGCTGCTCTCCTTTGAATCATCTCAATGGTCTGCAAGAATATGGTATTGTAAGGGTCCCAAGCTGTGCAGGCATACTCAACAATTTGTCTACAGGGTCCATGAAAGCATGACAACTAAAACTTCTTGTTAACCCTTTCACCGCCAGACATTCTATTTTGCATAAATTCCCATCGCCAGCCATTTTTCCTAAAAGCTCTTATTTTATACCAGCATATGTGAAATGCGGATATCTCTGGAACCAAACAACCAATTCTCATGCTATTTTTTGTAAAATGGAGGAGATACACTGTACTTTCATTATATCATAACATGCTAGTGATGGTAAGTCAACAACAATTTCAATTTTTAGTACTTTCAAGTGCAAAAAAAAATGCAAAAAAAAAAAGAGAATGTTATGTTTCTTCTAAATGTAAGAAATGAAGAAAGAATGCCAACAAACTCTCAGTAAGGGAGGAAAAAAACTCCACTCACACTCACATTGAAGACCAGAAAGTGTGGTATTTCCAACAGAAAAATGGAAGAAACAGCCACAAATACAACTACTCCAATAGCAGGGAACACACACACACACACACACACACACACACACACACACACACACACACACACACACATTCTTATGCCTAACTGGTACACATGTAAGAAAGAAAAAGGGGAACACACACACACACACACACACACACACACACACACACACACACACACACACACACACACACACACACACACACACACACACACACACACACACGCGCGCGCGCGCGCGCGCACACACACACACACACATACACACACACACACACACACACACACACACGTCCCTTTCACTCTCAACAGTAATATTTTTTTAATGAACACAAAGTCATTCATGTGCCTGTTGGTCTCTGAACCCATGCCATTCAGCTGATCTATATGATCAGCTGTGCACCCACACAAAAATACTGTCTCTGCTGCTCGCCTCTCACGTGTCAGTCGGCCACACGCCCCCTTCAACCTTGACCAGCAAGAGTCGGCTCACAGCGTGTATGTGAAGTTCATTGCCTAAAGTCATAGTTTACTCCCCTCACACAGTTAGTGAACAGTCAGTCAGTACTGGCTGGCTCAACGCAAAAACACTGGGGCACACGCGGTAGGGTATTAAGTGAGCGTCTCATCAGTCTCCCAACCATTTAGCCACGGTCCAACGCTACACCTCACATTGCAATAATTTGGTCAAGCCCTCACTATCGTTGTTTACTCATAACTATCTGGGGTCTTCTTCATCTGTATTAGGGACAACTGACCATCTGTTCAATATTCCCAGCACTTGATCTGTGGTAAATGTACGGCAAGGTCGAGTACGTAAAGTGCTTGGTGGTGACGTCATAGTGAAAGGAAAAACAGTCAGAATAAAGTCGATAAAACACTGAACTGAAAAGTGTTCTGACAAAGCAAGTGGCTGTGTGAGCATGGGCCAGACTATCCCCCAACTATGACGTTTATTGCTGGCTTTTTATGTCATGAACTAGGATCGTGAGAGTATCGGGAGGGAGTTAGGTCACCCTACTTTGTCGCCAGAAGGCGCCTTTGGCGCTCAGCCAAGTCATCGCCAAAAGGCGGCTTTGGTGGTGAAAGGGTTAATATGTATTTGCTCCTTGTCACTGATATATATATATATATATATATATATATATATATATATATATATATATATATATATATGTGATAATATGTGTTCTTTGCCAACAATTTAAGAATGAGTTGGAGGGATTTGTTAATTATAGGCAGCACATACACAGTATCATGTTTAGCTTTAATTTTTTGATTGAACGGTGCACTTTAACTGTAAAAAACACATGAGAGGCCTTTGTTTTGTAGTTTTAAGCTCACAGTTTATTTCATTTATATAAGTCAGACTTTTAAGCCCCCAAACAATACTAAATACTATTGGTTTGTTGTTGTTGTTGTCGTCGTACCCTGGCTAAAAGACTCCAGGGATCATCCAAATGGCCAAAGACTGGAACACTATGGTACAAATTTATGCATCAGCTGGGAATGAGAACATTATGTGTGTGACTGCTTTTGATTACCTGCCCATATAGGCAGTCACTCTGACTCCGGGGGATTTTGGAGACTGATAATGTTATGCTAGGAGCTTGTCACAACTGAAGGCAGTCCCCGCATAACTATGCAGAGCATAACAACATTTTGATGATGTAGCCTTGGTGTTCTAGCCTATGTCAATTGGCCTGACACAGCCTTAAGCCAAGGCGGACTGGATATAAACAAACAACAAAGCAGCAAGGATTTAATAAAACGTGATAGCAATGGCAAAAATGGACAAAAAGCATCATTGATACATGTCAGGGTTCCCTGTAGTGTAGGATTTTGAAATGAGGATCAAGGTAACCCTCTGTTAAAAAAAAAAAAAGTGGAGATCAGAACTGAAAACTTGGGGTCAAATATAGAAAGAGACATCCAGGCAGGGTTTTCTTTTTGTTTTGTTTATTTAATTTTTGATTCCCCCCCCCCCCCCCCCCCACCCCCCCCCCCCCCAACATTTAACCACTCCAATGAAGGATGTGCTATAGGCGTGCACAGTTTGTGTTCTAAGTGTGCTGCTGGAGGTGCCGATCACACTTTGACAAGCTTAGACTTTTTTTTTTTCTCCTCTATTCTATTTCTAGCATTTTCTGACTAAGTTTGGCTTTTTTTTCTCCTCTTTTCTATCATTTTTTGACTCAATTTCACACATCAGCAGAGTTTACTGTCAGTCTGTATAATTGTTTTTGTTGTGATCTCTGGCATGATCTTCTCATGTACTGAACATCTAGTCAAATGACAGAACAAAAGAGAAGACAGACTTGGGGTTTTCCTTATGGTGGGATAGTATCTGGATTTGTTATCTCAAGCCTTTTTTTTTTCATTAGAAATGAAATGGCAGACTTTCATTAAAGAAAAAAAAAGGTAAAATATTTGACAAAAATAAGCTACATGCTATTTATTTCACATCAGTCACATAATTTCAGAGTTATCTTTCTTTTGATCAGCATGAGTTTCATTCTCCGAGGCTGTTGGCAGCATGTTCCATCAAATCCACACACAGTATTTTGTTAATTTTTCTGTTGTCATAGTTCTATGCTTATTATCCAACCTAGCGCTGACATACTTGTTCAGTTGGTAACAAAAACTGACACAAATGGGTTGTCTACATGACTGTGGAAGTGCGTTATATGTAATGGCGAGCAAGAATTTCATGACGGTCAAAAACCTGTCAGGTGGCATGCAGCGCTTGAACAGCAAATGGGAACAGATTGATTGACCAGATGTGTTTGAAAGAACTGTGCATCATTTTGACCTTAACTTTAAAAATAGGTGCCTGAAATCTGAAATCCATTGGTTAAATTCCCCAAGTTTGCGTTAGCAGGAACACACTGCATGTCCTTGTGATCCTCAAGATACAGATATCTACGGTAGTGTAAAATTTACATCAGCCTTTTTTTTTTTTTTTTTTTTTTTTTTTTAACTCAAAGAATTGAGGTGATTTTGTTTTTCTTTTTTGAGAGCACAAAGAATTATGGTAAAAATAGTTGAACTATGACTCGGTGTTTAGCAAGAAAGCCACAAGGATCTGTGACAGTCTGACTGAGGAATAAAAGCCAAAAGAAAGTAAAAGTTCATGTTGATGAAAAAATGTTGTTGTTGTTGTTGTTGTTGTCTCCTGTGTGTTTCCTCCTCCACCTCCATGCCTTCCTGTGCCACTCGTCCCATGCCTGCCCTTCAGGCTGCTTATAGATGGCCACAAACAACTAACTTACAATGGAAAGAATGTGTAAAATGCACAGAGTTGTATCTCATGGATGCATTTTTTTTTAACTTCATGTAGGGCGTGCAGATGTGAAAGTTGAGGGTTTGTATGGCTTTGTTTAGTTGATCTGGGGTCCATGTTTTTTTTTTTTTGTTTTTGTTTTTTTGTCTCATGCAGCTTTGATAATTCATGTACCTGTTCTCTTATTTCAGGTTCTTTAAAGTCAACAAGGGTATACAATCAGGAAAGGCCACTGATAATTCATGTACCTGTTCTCTTATTTCAGGTTCTTTAAAGTCAACAAGGGTCTACATACAAGTCAGGAAAGGCCACCAACCATGGAATACTACTATTTGTAAGTCTATAAATCATGATAGATTCATTCTTTTTTTTTCCTTTTTTTTTTTGGTGTGAGACAGCTGTGAATAGGATTTTGGAAGTTTGTGAGTGTGTGTGTGTGTGCGTGTGCGTGTGTGTGTGTGTGTGTGTGTGTGTGTGTGTGTGTGTGTGTGTGGTGAACAAATGACATGTATGAATCATGTCTTGGCAAATTACACCTATTCCAGGTAAAATCCTGGCATCAGGATTGATTGTCAAAGAAAAACATGGCACTGGATTTGTATTAATTATGCAGGTATGCCAAAATAGATGGAAAGAAATATGCCAACAGGCATGACAGTAATGACAGCTTTGTCATTGGATGACACTGATTTCTGTGTATCTTGCTCTGTGTGTCCAACAGTGTCATCGTTGTGATAATAGTACTCAAGATCCTCTTCTGGACCTTCTACTTCTACGTGCGCGCTCAGCGTCTGCGTCAGACTCAGACGACGCATCGTTTCATCATTGTTGGCGCTCGGCCTGTGACAAGATCAAGGGGTCACCCATACAGTGTAAGATTCTTTGAGTTTTGGTGAGGGGGTGTTGCTTGTTGGTTAGTTTCAGCATATCCCAGCTGAACACCAAAATGAGAGTGAGAAAGGGAGGGCGCAGGTGGTGAAGAGGTTGTTGGACAGGGAAAAGAAATATTGGTCACAGGGAATACCTCCTTGCAGACAGGCATGAAGTCAGGGTGAATTCATGCTGTGACAGGATTGTGTCTTTGGTCGTCAAAAAAAAAAAAAAATGTCTTTGTCTTGAAGTCTTCGAATGAAGACTTATTTGTCACTGAGGCATAGAACTTACTGTAGCTCACTTCATTGCAAAACTTGGGTTTATTGCAGACGTAAAGGTCCAACCATACACATCAAACATATAAAGTGAACTACATTCTTGCTGCTGTGTTATCCTAAATCGTTTTCAGAATTTGAGAGAACAGTTTGATACTGGGTTCTGCTGTTGTTTTAATTTGAAATAAAAATATTATCATGCAAAGTGTGAGGGCATTTACTGCTCTCTCTCTAGAAATGGATTTCAGCACGAGACACTTGTCAGGCGAAGTGCTCAGTGATGCTGGCTGTTCTGTAGCGGGTAGCTCAGATGAAGTTTTGTCTCCGCATTGCTGTCTGTGAATCACTTGATCACTTGACTGAAGGAACTTGGCGACCAGGTCATGAATTTTTTTTTCTTTTCAGTCCTCCAGCAAGAGAGCATCCAAGCAGTTTTACAGAGAGTTCCTCTTCTTGATGAAAGTATCAAGATGAGATGGATAGTTAATGTACCGTTGAAAAAAAAAAAAAAGCCCACAGATTTTGCGAAATAACATGACAGTGAAATGATATTCCAGTTATCAGAAAGTAGGGACTTAAGGCATCTGTTGTTGTCTTGTTTGTCATGTCTTTAGATGGATTCCCCCATCTCCTCGACAAAGGTGGCAGTACGTCGCAGGTGTCTGACATCTTGTTACCCAGATTCCTGTCCTTGCTCTCTTCAAAGAATTGGTTGTGAGAAGCTTATGTCAGTCACTGAATCAGTCTGGTTTTCTGCAGTTCCTGTACATACTCTCTGCCTTTATTCTGTCATCATGAGTGTACAGTTGTACGTTAATCTGCTTCCAAACCTTGTGTGTCCTCATTGCCATCCTTTTGTCACGGCAGTCTGCTGTGTCAAACTATGATGATCTCTATCAGTGTAGCCTGTCGGTTGTGATTTTGGGAATATACTCATACGTTTTGATTCTGGAAGAACATGGATGTGGGCAGCCTAGGGAGAGAAACTAGTCCCGGGTCGGTGGTAGTGGGTGCTGCTGTTGCTTTCAGCATGGGCTGCAGTCAGTGTGTGGAGGATGGTCAGAGTTGTCGTGTGCCCTGTGTCAGGATGTACCAGCCACCGTGGCCTGGAGCGCAAAGCTGGGGTTGTCTGAGGTAGATACTTGCATCAGACCTGTCTCTCCATACATTTTTGACCTATTTTGTTCACCCTTTTACACCGAATATGACGCAATACACCTCTCTAATAAAAAATAAGCCGAGCAAAAATTCTATTATAGTTTTGTTTTGTACACATCGCCTATTGCTTGATAATGATATGAGAAGTAAACATAACATTCACCGTAGTGGTGACGGGGCGGCATGTGTGAAGCCTGCCCTGGTGTCTTTTCACTCCTGGCACTTTGCCCTGCAGGCACTGTCTCCGTGTCTCCTGGTCCTGTGACACACCCCATCCTTTCCAAGCTGACATTGCGACCCTTGGCTTAAGGGCTCTTAGTTGTCTTCATCCCATCAAGAGCTTCAAAGTTACTGGTTCTCTCAAGCACACCTGCCATTTCCGATGTGGCCTGTATGGAAACCAGTTTCAGGTCCTCACAGGGGACCAGTCAGGATGATGATGTGCACTGTCATCGTTGGGGACTGCTGGAAGCTGCTGGGTCAGCAGTTTAGATGAAGAAGGCTGAGGACATTGCTGGCATGGCAGATCGTGGCTTCTTTCTTTGTCCATGGAACTCTGACTGAAAATGATATTTTCTACAGTATCTGCAAAAAAAAAAGTGTGTGAGGCAGTCTGGAAAAAAAATAAAGGGAAAAAATAGTGCTTTTAATTGTAGGGAAACTTGGAAAGAAAGGTTTTCAGATTAAGTCTCGCCAAGCTGTCAGTCATTCGCAAACATTATCAGAGATAGAAAATTGTCTGTGAATACAGTTTAAGGCATGTATGTCTCCTCTCATGAAAGACTATTACATATAGAAAATTGTCTGCGAATGTAGTTTAGGGCATGTATGTCTCCTCTTATGAAAGACTGTGGTACATGACATGAAGCATGGCAGGCGTCCTAGGATCGAACAGAAGTAGGCCTGATTGACACAGCACAGAACAGGACTGGTTCCAACTCACCAAGCCTGTCTCACATGACTCACAGAGTGCTGTAGAGACCAGTGACCATGTCGGCATCAGTTACAGAACTAGTGATGTAAGCCACAAGACAATCCTACCGTACATTTCATGCTCAAAAAGAGGAAGGCGCTTGATGACTTGAGTGTTAGATAAGTTGTTAGCTACATTGCTTCACCATAAATATATATATATATATATTTTAATCCTCCATGAATGTTGTAATATGTTTAAGGTCATGCAGAACATGCATGGTTTAGTGAGCGTGTTGAAATATCTAGTAACCGTGTCATACAGTTACTGTGTATCTTTACATGTACTCAGGTCTTGTTTTACGAAACAGTTTCAGCAGTATCCCCAAACACATGTTTAAAAACTGTTGTACAGGACCGGTCGGTCGGCCATCATCGATCATGCGGAACCTGTGTCAGCGACGGGACCTCCACCTTACGCTGAAGTGGTGAAAGATGGCAGCTACCCTCTCCCGCCCTCCTACGATCAGGCCATGACCGCCCCAGCCACCGGCGCCAACGCCGCCATGCCGGCTAACAACGCACCAGCCTTCCAGAGTAGCGCCCCCACGGGCGGTGCCGGTGCGATGCCGGTTTACAGCCATGTCCCTGGTCTTGCAGGTGGGAACAGCGCCGTGTCTGGAGACAGTCAGGCTGCCAGCCAGGTGAACAGCTGCCCCACAGGTCACTCGCAGTTTGGTGGACAGGTTGCCCCGGGTATGCCGGTCAGTGTTGGACAGAACAGTGCGGCGCCTCAGCACTAGAGGCGCTGCATTTCTGCATGAGTTACAGCTTTGTTTGTACACTGTTGGCATGGTACTCCAGGTTTGTGTAGAAGAACTTCCATTCATCAACATATTCATTACGATTATCAATCAATTTTTTTTTTAATGTAGTACATATTCACCTTTTAGGCCAGGGTACATTCGGATGTTTTTAAGGTTTTTGGTTTATTTATTTATTTATCTTTTTTTCCTTTTTTTTATTTGTTTTTGGTTTTGTTGAAGCTTGTTTTGATAAAATTGTTTACAGAATGCTTGGAATACTTTTCATTTGCTTGTTTCTACCGTCATTCCTTTGGTATCTCTGCTTTTGTTTGTTTTTTTTGTTTTGTAAAGTATTATCCTGTATACTTGTTATTTACATTTACTACACTACATTGAATTCATTTGTTTACAGGAGTTGCTGTATGCTTTGTCTGTTATGTGATACTGTCTCAGAATGTTACGGAAGTGTTTCGGAATACTGAAGCTCATTTTTCAGTTTACAAACAAGAAAGCTCAGAGAGGTCTCAGCAGTGATGTCAGTTTTGTTTTTTCATTATTTTTTTTGTAGTTTTTTTGCTTTTCTTTTTTGTTTTTTTTTTGTATAATGTTTAGTTTTTTTTTTTCCATTAACATCTTATTTTCATTTTTTTTTTTTCTGTTTTTAATTTTTTTGTCAACAGCATGCTTGAGCCCAGTATATGACAATTACAGCTGGAAACAGCATCGCTAACTAAGCTAAAAAAGCGAAAAGCCAGTGCTGTAAAACTAAGGCAGTCTCATAATGTTGCTGTAATGTATGACATGTAGTGGAGTCCAGCTGAAGTAGTCCAGGCACACTTGAACTTCCATGATGGCAGTGAAGTTGGTTTCTTAATCCTTCTTCAGCAGACCGGCCCCTTTTGCTGGTGTGTGCATTCTGCGACAGGCTGGCAGAATGTGGGCTGGTAGTCTCTGCACACCAGATGTTATGGTTGTTGGTTGTTTGGTGTCTTTGTCGTTTAAACTTTATCCTCGTCATTCTTGACACAGACGATGTCTTTGTTACCCTTCGTTCGCACAGGATGAGCTTGTGTAGATATCAGAAGAAAGATACTTTTTATTGTACATGATTTTCAATATTCAGAATCCTTATGATGTTTCATATTCGAAGCTGATGACTTGCATGACTGTGGCATGATCGAGGTGTTTGTCATGGTAGTTTATTATGTGTGGTTCAGGTGTGCGTCATGATAGCTTGTTATGTGATTGTGCTTGTGCTGTTTGTCATGATAGTTTGCCATGTGATTTAGTAGTCTGTCCTGACAGCTCGTGTGATCCAGTTGTTTGTCCTGATAGTTTATGTGATCCAGTTGTTAGTCCTGACAGTTGATGTGATCCAGTTGTTTGTCCTGACAGTTTATGTGATCCAGTTGTTTGTCCTGACAGTTTATGTGATCCAGTTGTTTGTCCTGACAGTTTACGTGATGCAGTTTTGTCCTGACAGTTTATGGGATTCAGTTGTTTGTCGTGACAATTTATGTGTCCTGATAGTTTGTGATTCAGTTGCTTGTTCCGACAGTTTATGTAACTCACTTGTTTGTCCTGACAGTTTATGTAATTCACTTGTTGCTCTGACAGTTTATGTAATTCAATTGTCTTGATAGTTTGTATATACGATCCACTTGTTTGTCCTGATAGTCTGTGTGATTCAGTTGTTTGTCCTGATAGTCTGTGTGATTCAGTTGTTTGTCCTGATAGTCTGTGTGATTCAGTTGTTTGTCCTGATAGTCTGTGTGATTCATTGTTGTCCTGATAGTCTGTGTGATTTAGTTGTTTGTCCTTAGAGGTTAAATGATTCATTTGTTTGTCCTGACCGTTTGTATGATTCATTTGTTTGTCCTGATAGTCTGTGTGATTTATTTGTTTGTCCTGAGAGTTTACATGATTCAGTTTGTCCTGATAGTGTATGCAATTCAGTTGTTTGTCCAGACAGTTTCTGTGATTCATTTGTTTGTCCTGACGGTTTATATGATTCATTTGTTTGTCTTCAGAGTTTACATGATTCAGTTGTTTGTTCTGATAGTTTATGGGATTCAGTTGTTTGTCCTGACAGTTTATGGGATTCAGTTGTTTGTCCTGACAATTTATATAATTCACTTGTTTGTCCTGACAGTTTATATAATTCACTTATTTGTCCTGACGGTTTATATAATTCACTTTTTGTTCTGACAGTTTATGGGATTCAATTTACTTGTTTGCCCTGACAGTTTATGTAATTCACTTGTTTGTTCCGACAGTTTATGGGATTCACTTGTTTGTCCTGATGGGTTTGTTATATGATTCACTTGTTTGTCCTGATAGTCTGTGTGATTCAGTTGTTTGTCCTGATAGTCTATGTGATTTAGCTGTTTGTCCTTAGAGGTTAAATGATTCATTTGTTTGTCCTGACCGTTTATATGAGTCAGTTGTTTGTACTGATAGTCTGTGTGATTTATTTGTTTGTCCTGACCGTTATATGAGTCAGTTGTTTGTACTGATAGTCTGTGTGATTTATTTGTTTGTCCTGAGAGTTTACACGGTTCAGTTGTTTGTCCTGATGGTGTATGTAATTCAGTTATTTTCCCCCGACAGTTTCTGTTATGGTGGACATGCTGTCTACCATAACAGAAACTGTGATGCAACAAAATGATGCAGTGTGTTTTTTTTTGGTTGTGATGAATGTTACTGCAACTGAATGTAAATAAGTAGGGTAAGGAGCGATAAAAGTTTGTTCATCTTTCTTTGCATCCGAATGTAAATAGTTTAATGAGCAATGAAAGTTCATTCATCTTTCTTTGCAAACTGAATGTAAATAGGTAGTCTATTAAGTGATAAAAATTTTAACAGCCTCTGTGTCTCGTGCCCCTCTCCCCCACCTACTCCCCCACCCCCACTCTTCGTTTGTAGTAATTTATAAATTTGCTGTTATCTCACTGTGTACTGATGTCTACACATGGATAGTGAGGATACAGCCGTTTCACATCAAGATCTGCTTACAGAGATTTTGTTTTTTAGATTTTACAGCAGTATGTCTGTATATGCAGATTTCATTCAAAATTCAGAGTAATATGAAATTAAACCAATCTGGGTTGTTTTTTTTTTTAAATGGCAGTTTATGGAAAGAAGAGCAGCAGTGTCACTTTTTTGTGTTTGACTCTGTCTTGAGAAACTGAAACAAGTAATCGAATATTCAAACACTGAATTAAGATCTTGAATCACAAGCACTTTGACATTCACTCAACTCTGAAAACATTAATTTTCTTGGTTGCTCAGTTGATCGAGGCAAAAGGCAAATGGTCACACACAAAACAAGATGTAAAGTAATCCAGAGTTGATAAACAGACACATTTCAACAAATCTGTTCTCTTCAGTATTGCAAATGACGGACAAAAAAAAAAAAAAAAAAAAAAAAAAGTAAAGCACGCCCCTAGTGGTAGTCATCTGACAACGTGATGTTTGTGATGTCTGACGGAGACATGTTTGTTCAAAGTTTACTTGTCTTTTTTGTGTGCTGTGTCTTGTGTAGGTGTAACTTTACATCTGGTTTTCACAAACTAAAAACTTGAGCAGGCTGTCTATCCCTCACACTGGTGTGAAACCTGAAGCTCAGGCTTATGTCAAAGACCTCAGGCAAGAGGAATGGAACGTGCAGATGGATGACCAACTCTTCCACATCCATCCAAAACCTGAAGAGAGTTTTTACCACATGCCACAGGTGGCTATAAACAGGAAGCAGTACTGTGTCAGGGGCCAGAATAGCTCAGTGGTAGAGCGCCGCACTTAATGAAAGCTGGAGTTTTGTGTTGGTTTGTTTTGGTTAATAGAAAATCGGTTTTAATGCGTTGCGTGAATCTTGTTTTCCTGCTTGCAATTTTGAGAGTTGGCTTCAACAAGGAGACAGCTCTGGTATGGCTTTTTGAGATCAACTGGGCTCCGAGTAACATGAACCGAATGGAATATCGTCTTTTGTGTGATCGTTTGTTTGGGGTTTTTTGCCTTGTTTTTCAGATCTCTCTCATTTTCTTTACGCAGTAAGAATAGCAGATCAGGTAGTGTTTACAACTGCTTGATCAAAGTGGTGAGAAGTTTGATGTTGAAGATCAATCACTTTTAACTGATTTTTCAGTTGATTTCAAAACAAAGTGACTGAGGGCAGGAAAATGAAGCAAAATTTTAAAAAGAAAAGGGGTTAGTTACCACCACAGATACAGGTAAGCAGATTACAGGACACGGCACAATGCATTTCGACCTCTTGGGGTTCTTCTTCAGGCAAAAGCAGCAAACATTTAGGCAAACAACATTTAGGACAGTGAAAAGGAAGAACGAGAAACCACTTATCTTCTCATATTCGCTGTTCTTTTTGCCATTTTGCTGTGAATATGAGAAGATAAAGTGGTCTCTCGTTCTTCGTTTTCATTGTCCTAAATCTTGTTTTTTTTTTGTTTGAAGAAAACCCAAGAGGCCAAAATGCTTTGCGATTTGTCCGGTAATCAGTTTGTCTATATTCAGTTGATGTCAAGCTAGCTTTTGATTTTGAAGATCTGTTGATGTTTACAATTCATTGATCAAGGAATTATAAAGATTGCAAACTGAAGAATCATTATTGTCTTTAGATTGTAGATCAAGTGATAAAGGAGTGTGATTGCAGTTCTTCAAGACTGACTGTGACGAAAAGGTAATAATTTCCTTTACGAAAACAACCAGAATACTATGATATTGTAACATCATTTTTTGATTTTGATTTTAGATCCAAAAGGTCTCCATATTATTTCTCCTTTTTTTTTTGTTGTAAACTAAGTTTGATTGTAATTAATGAGGCCATGATCGTTGATTCTCTTAGGAAAACAAAGGCTGTAACGAGCAGCACAGGTGCTATGATGGACAGTTAACGAAAAAATCATAGTTCTAATCTACACTAACGTTTTTTTTGTTGCTTTTCTTCCATGGAATGTGTGTACATGGTACACAGATCTTAAAATGGCATATGTTTGTCACCAACAGCAATTAAATACTAAGAAAAAGAAAAAAAGAAAACCTTGAGCTATGCAACAAAAGTTCTGCTACATTGATGAGAGAACTCAAGTTGTTAACCCCATGTGTGATATGTTTGAGTCAATGGGTATCAGCTTTGTTTGTCAACGTTTACTCTGTGAAAATAAAGAAAATAACTGCATGTCTATGTTTATGGATGCGTACACACTCATATCACACAGTAAAGACATGAAATTGAAACCTGAAGTAACAGTGCTGATTGACTCTACACAGGAGTTTGGAATGAAGCTTCAGTTGTTTGTTGTTCTATCTGGTGGGTCTGTGGATATCAGTATTTTTCTCTGCGTGTGTGTGTGTGTGTGTGTGTGTGTGCGCATGCGCATATGTGTGTGTGAAAGTAAGGAAGAGACGAGACGTGTAGATGAAAGATGTCACAGTGCTATTATTTGATTTCAATAACAAGACAAACAAGCCATTCTGAACACATACACTCACATATTTCTGGTAGTTTGACTAAGAAATGAATATGAATGAAGCGTCAGTGGGGTAGCGCCACGTGAAGGTGAACATGGTTGGTATCACCGTGAATGAGACTTCCGGCCCATAAGACAGGCTACTGTGATGAAGGAAAGGAAGAAAAACCAGAGGGTGTACTCTCACCCCCAGCAGCTGAATTGGGATTTGTCTTTTAACTCACAGTTTTATCTCTACTTGTGCAAGTCTTGTTTGTTTGTTTTTTTTTTTTTCCTTCCATTTTTACTGGTTTGACAGCTGTCAAATGGCTTGCATGGTCAGCTGGGCTCTGAACACTGTGAATTAGGTTGAGTCAGAGAGGGAAAAAAATTCATGATAACTTTTTGGATTCTGAGAGAGGACAAGGCATTGGTTTTAACGCTCTTCAGCAGCTGAAAGATTGATGAAGACATGCTGTGTGATCTCTTCTGGTATACATGTACATCGTTTCCTTGTTGTCTTGTACAATTCCACAGTTTCTGATAGGATATGTTTGTTATTTTTATTTTTTGCTGAAGTCTTGTTTTTTTTTTTGTTTTTTGTTTTTCAAAGAGCCAGGAAAAGAAGAGAACTGTTGGAAGGCAGTGGACTTATTCCATATGCATTGCTCATGATTCCTTTACACAAAAAGTATTTTGTCACCTGTAAAACGGCTTAGAGGTTGGAGGCTTTTTCACCATGGTGTGTACAGTTCATAAAGCTGCGCTGGAGCCTTTCATTGACATTGAAATGATTGCTGCCTGAGCACACGGCAAAGGGCGATGGTTGGGGAAGGTTTTTGCTGGATGAATCAGATGACTAGGACAGAGTTTTGTTTGTGGGTTAGCAAATGGACTAGGTATATGCCATGGCCATTATGTTGTTTGGTTGTTGCATTTGCTGGTAGCATTTGTTTGCAGCACTTGTAAGAAACAGCATTTCTCGGGATGGTTGGTTCCCAAGCTTTTGTTGTTTTGGCGACAGGAACTGACTGTACATTTTGGGTGTGTGCATGTGTTTACGGTGTGTACACTGCTGACAGATCTAAAGTGTGCATGTTGGATGTGTGCATGTGTTTAAGATGTTTACACTGCTTACAAGTCAACCCTCTTGTACTCAGTTTCTCTGACTGCAAACTTCCCCTAGATTTCAGATTCTTTTACAGGTTTCAGCCTAAAAATGGGTATGTGTGATTATTAATTTATAGGGAATGTATGTGAACCTGTAGGAGAAAAGAAAATTGGCAGACAGTTTCATAAGAGCATGCACTTCACTTTGAACTATATTTTGTCAGTCTTAGAGATATAGGTCGTGTCACTGTCACCAAATTGTCACCAGACACGTGACATTTTATGATGACAATCAAGTTTACAGCATGCAAGCATGGGCAATCACCATGGTGATGCAAGTTGTTAGTGTAAGATGAAATCTGAGGCCTACCTGATGCGATCCATCTGCTGCTGGCAGTACAGGTCTCACTGGTTGTCCCACCAATGTCATACAAAACTTGTCATATGTCGCACACAGTACTACAAAAGAGGGTCAGGTGCCCCCTTTGCAGCTTGTTTTTGTCTTGCATACCTGTTTGTTTCATCAGCAGCAGTCTTAAAAAACACAGAGGAACAAACAAAACAAAAAAAATCAAGTGGTGTAGCAGTGTCAGGTAACGAGTGAGCCGGCCCAGTGGGTTCCTGAAACTGACGCACCCTTGCCATGCCATGTGTCGCAGGCCGCCATTTTGTCTGAAGCGCTGCCAGTGGAACATTGTATTCCAGGTTTGCTTTGCACTTCACCATCTTCTTCAACACCACTATCTACTACAATATCACTTTCATTCTCTATCTTTCTTTCAAACATCTCCACTTCTACAATATACAATATTTGATCTAACTCCTCTTGCAAGTAGTCGACCATCTCGTCGTTGTTCGTAGCAGACGCAAAAGCCGCCTTTGTGAAAGTCGGTCAGTTTCCATTCACAAAGTTACTCGCTGTGTTCTGTGCCTATTCTCAATGAACACGCATGGTTCCATCACCCAAAAATAGTGCCGACACATGATTTGGGCCATGCCTGAGTCTTTCTAGTTACTGTCTGTGACTGTGTGTGTCTACACACATGTGATCACTGGGTGATGGAAAAATTCCCACAGAGAAGTCCCGGTAACTCCAGTACAGGAAGAACAGGCGCCCGACGTTAAGTCCCGGGTTGTCCCGTTGCGAGTATAAGAGGGTTAAAGTGTGGGTGTTCAGTTTGTGAGTGTGTTTAAAGTGTTTGCTTACAAGTTGATGGTGTGTGTTGTGGGCATGTGCACATGTTTATGGTGTTTACACTGCTTACAAGCCTACAGTGTTTGTGGGCACGTTTATGATGTTTAAACTGCTTAAAAGTCAGTGTATTTGTCAGGTGTGTGCATGTGTTTATGGCCTTTACACTGCTTACATGTCAAATATGAGTGCTTGGTGTGCTTCTGGTCTGAATGCCTATGCATTAATTTTTGTTGAAAATGGGCATAGCAAAACTTTACAAGGGGAAAAAACAAAAAAGAAAAAAAAAAGGAAAAAAAAAAAGCTTGTTAGTCTGCTCAAATGTAGACTCAGCGTATTCACCCCAAACAGTGGAAAAGTAAATGGGATATGTTACTTCGAACATGCAATCTAACCACTGTCACATAAATGATGTATATATTGTTCACAACAGTAGTCATTTATTGCCAGATTGCTAACATGGTATTGGCAACAAACAGAACTGTACAGCAGAAGAATACACTCGATAATAAACTGATTGCATTATCACATCATTGGATAATGGTTCTCAAATCTAGATGTGATTTACATACTGTTCTCAAAAATTAACACTGAAAAGGTGCTTCAATTGTTTACAAAGTGAACAGTCAATATAAAGTGATACATTTGTTTTTCAGTTATGTATTGTTTGACTTGTATTTTCTCCCATGTCTTCTGAACTTGAAATTAGAGATGCTCCAGTCGCTGGTTTAAGTATTTGTAAACAGTTTAAAAGAAAAGTACATGTGAGTCTTACCGTGGCAGTGTCTTTTGGGGTTATGTGTAACTGCTGACCCCTAGAGTCCCTCAAGAGAGAGGCTGACGCCTTTGGGTTGAAATTCTCCTGTCTGCCAGAACTGATCACTGAACATGTGGAACTCTCAGTGCACATGGTTGCTGGCACTTATGAAAACACAATGTTGGTGATATTCCATTGCCCCTTTGTGAAAATATGACTGGTAAGACCAACATTGAAAAAATGAGTTCAGGATAAAAAAAAAAAAAAAAAAAAATTTCCAGTTCATGGAATTATTATTCAAAAGCCGGAACAAACAAAACCAGGTGGTTTGGCAGCTGTGGGCATGGTTGTAAATATTTTGTTTTATTTGTGTGTGGCATATTTATCTGGAAATATAGCATTATCAGTCATAAACAGTGTTCAAATGTGTGTTGGCCTACACTTTTGTTTTATACCGTTAACAAGGCTTGTTAAAACATTTTTGTGATTTATATTTTATACTTTTGTTTTCTGCACTCACTGGGGGAAAAAAGACCCATGTCATTCCTTTTTTTTTTTTTTTTCTTTTGGTGATTTTGTTTTTGGAAAGTTGTTTGGTTTTACTGTGGGAGAAAACAAATACAGCATTATGTATGCAATAGTCCACTCATGTTCATACTTACGGCAGATTTTCCGCACACTGAATCCAGAGATTTCCCTCGTCTGAATCCTTTTTCAATTACTTAAAATCTTTCAGAGTGTGAAAACTTGGGCTGGACAAATTCTCCATTTGAGCATTTGAGTACCTTGCCCCCGTTTCCCAGACTTCACCTTGTTTAGCTGTCTTTGTTAAAGTTGTTGAAAGTTGCTGCTTTCTTCTAGGGCTGAGTACACTACAGATGAAAACTTGTCTCTTGTCAATGATTGCAATATCCATATGCCCAGTTCCATTAGTGGAGGTGAAGGTTGATATGCAAGTTTAATTTAAAAAAAAAAAAAAAAAAAGGGTCCAGTGATGCATTCAGTCAGTGGAGAGGTGAAGGTCATCTTGCATGTTTTAGAAAAAGGTGGGGCCGATGATGCCTGCGAGGGAGAGGAAGCAGAAGTAGCTGAGAAAGTTGAAAGTCGAAATATCTTTTTTTTTTTTTTTGTCTTTTTTTTCTTTTCTAACAAACTCTGTCATAATACTTAATGGAATGTGTGTCAGATTTTGCGCATGCCCCTAGATGTATATGCAAAGCTGGAAAAAACAAACAGATGGAGTGGAAGCTAGATGTTTTGAGTGGGGGACAATAAGAAAAAGTGAGTGTCAGAGATGTATCAGACTTTTTTTTTTTTGTTATCATTCTCCACGATGAAATAGAAGGAAAATTATTGCTCACTGCATGATGCCAGGTGATGTTTCTACATAATCAAATCACCCAACTTGTTCTTTTTTGCTTTCATGGGAAAGTTTCCAGTAGTTAGTGATTTTATCTCATAAACAAAGATGTGTTCTACGTGGGTTTCATTTGCATTATTTGAGTCATTGCTAACAGAAGTTCATAACTGTGATTTAGAAAAGAACAAAAAAAAACAAACAAAAAGATTACCTAGCTTTGCTTGATATCAGAAAAAATGAATAAGCCACGAATGTAAAAATTAACCACATCCACATGGATGTGAGAGGGGTCTGGGGAAAGAAGCCTGTTTCAGCCATGGTTCAGGCACCACGAAGGAACACTCTTATTGCTGAGGACAAAAACGGCCCAGCCGTGCTGGTCGGAGCTGGCCAAAGCTAAACACAAGCCTGCCAAGGGAGGGAATGCCTTGAGCATGAACTGCTTTTTCTCCGCCGCAAAGAAAAAAAAAAGAAAAAGGGTGAAACATTAATCCGTCGTTTTCCCCCCTCCTATTTATCCAAGGATTTTTGCAAACCAAACCTCCCAGATTGAGTGCATGAAGAGTACTGTCCCTTGAATTTAAGGAGGTTTCACTATAAAATAGTTGTGTTTCCCATTAAGTACAAAACGACCTGTTAGAAGCAAATGTGTGCCTTCATTTAGAAGTGTACCTTGCTTACCTAAATCACTGTAAATAACTTTGTTGATAAGAAGTTTCACTTTGTTGAAATAAATCATTATTTATGAACTGGGTGTTGTGTCTTCCCTTCCTGTATTGGGTGTGCTGGTAAAACACATGTTGTCACTTGCGATGGCTCCGTTTCTTTTCAAAAAAAAAAAAAAAAAGCAAACTGAGAACACCATTAATGAAACTGTCATAATGATTAGTGCGCTGTGATGACATAACATACATGTTGGGGTTGAAAACATCACTGTGATGATGTAACATACATGTTGGGGTTGAAAACATCACTGTGATGACGTAACATACATGTTTGGGTTGAAAACATCACTGTGATGACGTAACATACATGTTTGGGTTGAAAACATACAAACACTGTATGTTATGCACACAACATAAACCACAACAGTACACCAGAAAGCCCACTTATTTTATAAATGGTGAATTCCAAGTTGCCACCCGCACGATTACACAACATTTCAGAATGAGCATAGCATGTACATTACCATCTGCTGCTGTGCTTGTTCAGCAATTCATTTGCAATAAGATTACCCAGTTTATTGTGGCATAACTATTGCCACTTAACACCCACCCACCCCCCTCCCCCAGTGATTTGCAATCTCTAAAACAAAACAGACTGAGGATATTGTCTGAAAGTACCTTATGCAGAGGTTTTTTTTTTTTTTTTTGTTAAATATGCATTCATCAAATTTTTTTTCTTTTTTCTTCTCCCTGTTTTTCTGCATATGCAGGCTGATACTCCTGTGGACACTCCCTGTATAGACAGGCAAGGATTGATCTCATCTTCCCAACAAATCTCAAATAAATGTCAGCGAATCGCCCAGAGAAACATGGACAAACAAGTCAAAAGACAACACACAACGCGTTTCGACCTCTTAGGTCTTCCTCAGGTGAAACAAAGACAGAAGCAATCTGAAGCGATCTAAGCTAAGTGCATTTTCGTTATTTTGTCCGTCTTTGTTTCACCTGAGGAAGACCTAAGAGGTCGAAGCGCCTTGTGTGTTGTCTTGTGACTCGTTTGTCCACGTTTCTCTGGGCGGTTCGCTGACATTTATTTGAGATTTGTTTGGATTTCCGCCTGCAGTCGTTTCACTTTGCAACTAGATCTACTCATCATCTCCCAACAAAGGGAGTGGAGTTTAGTGTGTATGACCTTTTGGGAACATTCTTCTAATTTAAAAAAAAAAAAAAAAAAAGCATGTAATATAAATCATTAAATTATCAACAAAACGAGCCAGGTCTGGAATCAACTATTTCATTTATTTCCACAACAGTAAGACTTTCATTCCAGTTTATGTAAAACCACTACCAAACTCCAAAGTTTCAATACCTGTTCATGATGAAGTAAAAATGACTCGCCCATACCTTTACAAATGCCATCAGACGTGCTGCTGTTTACTTTGTGTACCCATGAAAACTGAGGTGGGGTGGGTCATATTGATCAGTGATCCGAAATGACCCTACTCATGTTCTACATACATTAATCAAAATGTACACAAAAAAATGATGCCATCCACACACTATTTTCAATTCGATACCAATCTTCTCTCACCACCATTCACCACTTTAGTTTTCTGTGCATTACTCTTCTCTCATTCAAAAACAAAAAAAGCCATTGCAGCCATGCATTAAAAAAAAGTCATTTGTTGGTGTGCAACCAAAAATCAGCATGTTTGTGCGTAAGCATGCACTACTTTCCTCGTTTTTCTTTAATTTTGCAAAGTGATGAGAAGCCTCTCTGAAATCAATGCTCTAGAAATCTCTAACCACATTCTTTTCTCTTCAGCATGGGCATTTCAAATGATCGCTATTCCATGTAAAAGAACCAGTAATCAAAGACATCAGGGGGAGAAGGGGAGGGGCAGGGGTGGGTGGGGCAAGGAACTGGCACAGCCTTACACTTTCGTTCTACTTTCGCAGCCCTGCTTTCATACCTGCAGTATCTGGGTTGACGGGCTGGGGAATTGGTCAAATGATCGCCGGTGCTAAGCGCTCTATTGATGCAACTCATGGCCGCAGATTCTGGGACGCAACATACACACTGTTTGGAGAGGATACAGGTGAAAAGCGGTCTCCTGTCAGCTCACTGAGGTCTGTCAGAGATAAAATCTTCTGGAGAAAGAAAAAAAGCTGTAAATCTTATGGAACTTACGCCTAACACAAAGTTGTAAATCTTATGGAACTTACCGCCTAACACAAAGTTGTAAATCTTACGGAACTTGATGCCAAGTGCCTAACACAAAAGCTGTAGATCTTATAGTAGAACTTGATTCCAAAACGCTTAACCCATTGTCATACACACTGATTCTTGCTTTCTCCTCGCATCACTCTTGATTATTTTTGCTCTGCTGCAGCAATGGAGGGCAAACATGCAGACATACACTTCAGCTTTATCTGTGTCTTCCTGGTGAGAGAGAACCCAATCAAACTCCTTGACTTGCTTTGTTTGCCAGTGACAACTGAAATAAAGCACAATTCCTCACCTTGCTCCCCATGTCTTCTGAAATCAAAGAGGGGAAAATGGGGAACCAACTGAAAAAAATGAGACAACTGGCATTCTGTTGTTGGACACAACCCTGTAAGGTTAAGCACTCTGTTTTGCAGTAAAATACTACAATGCACATAGATATGGGGCAATTCTACGGTCAGACTTGAAATACATTTCATGAAGAACGAACGAACACACCTTTTCTATCATCTTTTTTTCTGCTTTCTGAAATGTTACAAACTTTTAAAAAAGAAAAAAAAAATTTCTGTTTACAGACAATAACGTATCAAAGTGATCTGAAAAGGAATGATTATCATTTCATTTCAATATTTCTAGCTGAGCAGAAAGATCAGGATTCATTTTCTTTCACACAAGGTTTTCTTCGTGATAGAATTTCCACCTAAGGTGCTGAGTGTACTTGCTCTTCTATGTTGCCATGCTAAGGGTTAGAAAGCAAACACAAACAGCACTGTCATGACGTATTTTGCACTCAGAACCAATATGGAGACTGGCTGCTGCGGCAGTGTGAACTGTGGTGGAATGTTGGCTGCGAGTTGTTCCCATGTTGGACTAGGGGTAGCTGGGTTTACAGCACACTTGGAAAAACATACCTTCAACATCACAGCACATGCAATGTTTCAGACAAACTATGTGAAACAGGAAGGAAAAGAAAAGTGACAACACACATACAAAAAGAGAGGCAAAAAACACAGGCATATACACAGTAAACAACACATCCCACTCGCTCGCTTCTTTCATACCTAACTCTTTCAGTGTTTGTTTCCATCCACGCACACACCCTATGTCTTCAGCCGACCCAGCAGGGGTTACCGTTGGAGCCTCTTCATTTTCCTCTCCATCTTTTTGGCTTTTTATTATCGTCCACCGGTTGCTCCGGAGCTTCGGCAAAGAACCAGGGCCCCAGCACATTCACCCACAGCATGTACAGGGCCCGCGCCGGTGCCTGCAACACACGTGGACAAGTTGCATGCCAGGGTAAATGAAGTATAGGAAGTATAGGGAAGGATGTTGCCCTGTGAGCAACTGTCATTCCCTGCACAAGTTAAAGAGTGAAATTCCCCTCTGCCCTTGCTGTCCTCACTCCCCCCCCCCCCCCCCCCCAAACCCTTTCCAACCCTCTCCCTCCCCCTCATCCTTCTCCCTCAAACACAGATGGGAGAAAGCAAGCCCTGAATGGAACCACCATCCCCTGTACAAATGGTAAGTGCAACCTCCTTTCCCAACCTCAGCCCTTCCTGTCCTCCCTCTCCCTCAAACACTGGCTGGGATGAAAACAGCTTTTCCTGTACTGTTTTCTCCATTGACCAGACCTTGCAATGTTATTGCATGTAGATAATGACCCTACAAACAACTCTGTATGAATTTATAAACCTCAGTGCTTTCCAGCTTTCTGTGGACAGACAGATGAACCAAACCCCATGTTAACACCTTGTCTGCAGTCCTTAGCAATGCTAAGGGGAAGAAAAAAATAGTCTCCAGCACTTTTCTTTCTTTTCTTTTTTTTTTGTGTGTTCCTGTTCCATCTTCTGTGCCGCCTCAGTGGCACTGCACCCACGCCGCTCATTCCGACCCCATCCACAGCCACAGCCCAGCCCGGCCTGCCGCAGCCCTGGCACTCCACAGGGCGCAGTCAATGTCAAGAGGCAACCCACTGGTGGAGACACTGCACTGCTGCCGAGTCACTTCCGTGATGTTCAGTGACGCCTGTTCTAATCAAACATAATGCAGGACACCACCTACTATGCCCCCTACTGATGACGATAATTGCTTAGTCGCGGAGCCAGTGTGAGTGAGCTCTCTGCCCCATGAAGTTGCCGATACTGGTGACCACGACGGAATCAAACCAAGGTCACAGATGTGGAGAGGCTATGAAACTCAAATCACCATGAGAGCATGGCATGAAGAGCCACAGAATTTGAGACTTTTTTCCTAATGCTGATTGATGAGAATGAGGATGATGAAAAGATGCTACAGATTTCCATTCCGGGCTGAGGCTGCATGACAGGGCTATACTCTACGCTTACTTCCATAATATATCCCAGCATCAACCACGCCCAAGAGATACAGACAGACACCTGCAGTGTTGGTCAGGAAATTTGAGCAACGCTCTCATAGATGCATCCATTAAATGGATGAAATTCAACTGTATGGTCCCAGTCTTCCCAACTCAGCCCCTAACAAACTAAACTCTGGGTAGGTGCCTGTTAGGACAGAAAATCCCTCATGACTCTAATGGGAATTGAACCCACAATCTCCCAGACGGGGAGACAACAATAATAACCGCTTTGCCAAGGCGGATGGCGTCTCCAACAGTTTTGTTGTCACCACCCTGACAGGTACCTGCACCCCTGTCTGGGAGTCTTTTCAGCCACATCAAATCAGGGAATAGAAGAGGGAAGAAGACAGCTGACTTTGATATTTGAATTAAAAAAAAAAAACTGGGACAGTGGAGAAAAAGCACCCCCAAAGGACGGATCAGGAAATGGGCCTTTAGCTTCATGTTGGGTCCTCCACAAGGCAGGCAGTGCAGCCCTGCACTGTAGTGACAGGAGACTCCAACTCCAGCATCCATAGAGATGGAACTCCCAACAAGCAGAAGCCGTCTAAAGTTAAAGAACTACTGTACACCAGAGACATTCTGTTGAAACTGCAAACACATGAAGTGATGGAAATGTTTAGAAAAATTGGAAAACCAGAGATTAACTAATAAATGAAACATGATTTTGCATTGTTGAATGTAACAAATCTGCATGCGTAAAATTTCACTACGTGCTGATACTAGCACAGTGTTTTATGCTGGCTCACTCACCAACAAAAGGAACAGCCAAAAATAGTTGGATATAAGGCTTAGAGTCTGTACGATAGTCGTCAGCAAAATGATGTCCTTCAGATGTCTGAAACAAAGACAGATGGACACAGGAATTCACAAATGTCTGCTTTACACATTAAAGCAGCATGTTCTGATTAGTAACAGGAGAGTTCTATGTTACTTTTACACGCACAAACTTGCACACGGTATCTATATCCATGCCTCACATTAAACAATGTAACTCTCTCAGCTGTGCCTCACACTGTCCAATCTTACTCAGTCAGCTATGCTTCACACTGAAATTCAATCGGTCATGGGGGCCGGAATGGCCTAGTGGTAGAGCACCGGACTCGTAATCTCTGGGTTGCGGGTTCGAATCTCCGCCTGGATGTTTCTGTACTGCGGCATTTTTCCCTTGGAGTTAACATTGGTTCTCACTCCATTTCCCATACAGTCCTTTGAATGAGTCTATAAACCCAGGTTCCATGTGTGAACGCACGCATAACATCTTGCACACGTAAAATCCCATCACCAACTTTCGGAAGAGAAGGCCGGTTTGGCCGTTGGTATGGATGACACGTTACACATCGCATGCACCTCCCCGAAGATGGAATATGGCTGTCTTAATGGTGGGGATAAAAAAAAAAAAAACGGTCATACGCACAAAACTCCACTCTGTTGGCTAGATGGGATTAATTCATGCCTGTCTATACAGGGAGTGTCCGCAGGAGTATCAGCCTGCGTACGCGAAAAGAAAAAAAAAAAAAAACAATCAGTCAGTCACACCTCCCCGTCACACTGAAGATCACTCAAACAATGCTGGTATTGAATCACCAACCCAACCAATCCTCAAGCTGGATGACATTATTCACTCTGCCTCACACACAACCACATCACTCTGTCATTCCTCACACTAAACTACATTTCTTAATAACATCTAACACTGAAGTGTATTACTATTACCCATTCAGCCTTATCTCACCCCATACCTGTTTATCCCAAATTCGTGTACCTGTAATACCTCAGACAAAAACCTGTAATTTGAAAAAAAAAAATTGTAATCTTCTTAATCGCAATACTTTTCGCAACTTCTGAAGATTTGGAAGAGCCAGCCGTTGGCGTGTAAGACTGCTTCGTCACCATCTTTGACAAGGTAAAAGACGCAAGGCACTCTGGGAAATGTCTTTTTACTGCTTTTGACCGAACCGGCAGCAGACGAAACTTCACGTTTAACAATTTTCTTTCTTTGATTTTTTTTCCGCGTAGTTTTTTCTTGGAGGGCCGTAATTCCCGTAATTTTGATTTTTTTTTTTTCCCCGTAAAAATTACGGCAAAATCATAAGGGTAAACAGGTCTGCTCACTCACACAGAACACCACGCACTGTCATGACTCAAAGAAGACAATCACTCAATTGTACCCCACTGAACAACATCACTCAATCAGTTTGGCTCACAAGGAACATTATCACTCACTGTCACTTTGCATGCCTCATTATATCATGTCAATCTCTCAGCAACATTTCACTATAAAACTTCTTTCACTCAGCAATGCCTCATTTACACAACATTACTCACACAGCTATGCCTCACTACAGCATCACTCACCTAGCGATACCTCACTATACATTACTCACTCAGCAATGCCTCACTGCATAAAATCACTCACTCAGCAATGTTTCACCGTACATCACTCACTCAGCAACGCCTCACTATAAATCACTTAATAAGCAATGCCTCACTGAGAACGCTTCTTTGAAAAGCTGGGATGCATGGTCGGCTACGCTAAGTGCGATGACGTGCTCGACAAAAAATCCGGCCACCAGTGCTTCAGCCCTTCCTCATTTCATCCTCTTTTGTGGTGTCTACAGTCTGGAAAAAACTGTATGATGGTGGAAGAATTTGGCGCGTTAGAGGAATCAATGTGCTTGCGTGACTCAAGGTGACGTTTCACATCCACCATCCCGCCATAGGAAATTGTGAAGTCTGACTCGCAAGTGGTACACCTTGCACAATTTACACCCTTGGCTGAAGGTCGTATGCAGGGTAATTTTTCCGAGTATTCTTTTTGGGACTTTTGACCAAGTTTTTTTCTTTTTCGCATCTTGACCAGAACTTTCTGCTCTACGTTTCAACATTTTCGTAGCTTCAAACTTCGAAAGGACACCAACTTTGCTGAATGGTAAAGATGGTGAACGAACTGCGCATGACCGGAAACGCTTCTTGAAGGTCACTGGTTATATGCACGGCGCCATGCGTGTCTGTACATAAGCCGATTTTTTTTGTCCGTTTTTTTTTTTTTTTTTTTTTTTTTAAACTTTCAATGTGTAATTTTTTTGCTAAATGCATAAGGGTGTAAGATTCATCACTTGGGCATAATAAATTACGCAAAATGCGTAATGGTTGGCAGGTCTGTATACATCACTCAGCAATGCCTCACTATACATCACTCATTCTGCAATACCTCTCTATACAACATCACTCAGCAATACTTCTCTATACATCACTCATTCTGCAATGCCTCACTATACATCACTCATTCTGCAATGCCTCACTATACATCACTCATTCTGCAATGCCTCTCTATACATCACTCAGCAATGCCTCACTATACATCACTCACTCAGCAACGCCTCACTATAAATCACTTAATAAGCAATGTCTCACTATAAATCACTTAATAAGCAATGCCTCACTATACATCACTCCTTTTGCAATGCCTCACTCACTATACAACATCACTCACTCAGCAATGCCTAAACGTACAACATCACTACCTTAATATAGCCTCCTTGGACAGCATTACTCACTCACCATTGCCTAATCATACAACATCACTCAATCAGCAACAGCTCACTATACAACATCACTCATTCTGCAATGCCTTACTATACAACACCACTCCTGTCTTGGCTTAAGGCTGTGTCAGGCCAATTGACATAGGCTAGAACACCAAGGCTGCATCAAAATGTTGTTATGCTCTGCATAGTTATGCGGGGATTGTCTTCAGTTGTGACAAGCTCCTAGCATAACATTATCAGTCTCCAAAATCCCCCGAAGTCAGAGTGTGACTGCCATTGCCCGTGTGGCGGGGTAATCAAAAATGGTCACACGCATAATGTTCTCATCCCCAGCTGATGCATTTGTATCATAGTGTTCAAGTACTTTGGCTGTTTGGATGATCCTGGAGTCTTTTAGCCAGGGTATGACACAACACCACCACCACTCGATCAGCAACACCTCATTATACAACATCCCTCATTCTGTAATGCCTCACCATAGAACATCACTCACTCAGCAATGCATCACTATACAACATCACTCACTCAGCAATGCATCACTATACAATATCACTCACTCAGCAATGCATCACTATACAACATCACTCACTCAGCAATGCATCACTATACAACATCACTCCCTCATCCAGGCCTCACACAGACAACTACTCACTCTGCCATGCCAGCCTCCATGTTGAGGTCGACGCCGCTATCCACAAGAGTCGTCTGGTTATAGGTCGGCCTGGACATGCTCTTCATGAACTGATAGCTTCCCAGCGACATGGACAAGGCCGTCAAGGTCCATTGTCTGTCCAACAGTCCAAACTTATAAGGATAAGGTTTTGCATCACAAGACAGCAGAGAATGGAACGAAAGAACTGAGTCAGCAAACTGGATAAATTGAAATCTGGCATGGGTTAGATAAACTGTTTTTTTAAAATATAAACTATAACACTAGGTAGCAAATGGTGTGACATGATACAAGATACATGCGTTTCAGCATTCAAGGAAAGAAATTTGGCTTGAATCATTAAAACTCGAGATGCCTTCACACTCCAAAAATTATTTTCCTTCTAAAATGGATACCTGTTTAAACGCTTTTCAATCAAATTTTTATATTCCTGGAGGGAATATGTAAGAATAGAGTTTTTACAGGTTGTGTACATAAAGGCTTGTTTGCGTCAAAAAAGATATGATGTGATTGTACCTATAAATATTCAAAGACATATCAAGCTTCACTTACGATTGGAAGAGTTGTGAACTGGTCCCAGAAAAACACGAAATAGACTGTGAAATAGACGGCCTGTAAACAAACAATGCCAATGATAATCAATGTTGATGCTGATAAGAAGAATAACAAAAACATCATGGTCACAAATAAGAATGACACTGAAATCAAACAACGATGACAGCAATAAATCAATGAAAAATAAACAGCTGAATATATGTAATGTTCCATGTTTAACACCAATGGCATTTGAAACAATTCTGAGGATACACTGCCTTTGCATGTGAGCAGTAACACAGCTGGTAAACTTTCATCACTGGTCTTCTTATTTACTTTAAACCGAAATGAACCGGAATTTCTAACTGTATCATAAAGAAAAGGAACATCTTCAACCGTTGAGGTGTAGTCACTTACTTCAATCTAGATGTAAAAACCTGAAAAGGAATTACTATACTAGAGAGAGAGAGAGAGAGAGAGAGAGAGAGAGAGAGAGAGAGAGAGAGAGAGAGAGAGAGAGAGAAAAATAGGAGAGAGAGAGGAGAGAGAAAGAGCGAGATAGTCACAGTAAACAACAGAGAGACAGACAGACAGACAGATGGACAGGCAGACAGACAAAGACAGAGAAATAGAGAGAAAGAGAAGGGAATGGGGGTGGGAGGCAGTGGTGAAGGTCAAAAAACATGGGGCAGGCATAGAAACAAATGAGAGAGAGAGACATCAAAAGCCTGGAAGATAAATCTCAAGTCAGAGACAACAGATCCAAATTTATTCCACACCTCACAAATTCCTACTCACACGCACACGCACACACACATACACACACACACACACACACACACTCACTCACACACACATACACACACACACACACACACACACACACACACACACACACACACACACACACACACACACACATACACACACACACACACACACACACACACACACACACACACTGTGCCTTACATTGACACCCAGTAGGATATTTCTGTAGAAGGCAAGAGTGGACTTGTTCTCCTCCACAATCTGCTTCTGCCCTCTTGTGCCCTGCTTTCCTTTGGGCTGAAACATTCAACATTGCAAAGAAGATATCAAGTTTCATTATCAATGACTACAGTTTGAGACCTTCACACACCTTCACAAACACATCAAAAAAAGTTTACTGTTTCCAGTCACCCAGCTAACTCAAAATTTTGCTGCTGACCCTGAACTTTGCACACACTTTAACCAAAAAAAATGCACACACACACACACACACACACACACACACACACTACAGAAGGGATGGTGGGGTTGCAGGTGCGTTTTGACTGACCTAATAATAAGAAGAAGATGCAAAGCATACATAAACATACTCCCAGTTGATCTTCCTGAAAAACATCACACAACCAAACATGCATCATAAAGTATTTGACGTCACAATCAAACATGTGTCATAATGTATTTCGTCACTGAGATATTCCATAAAGAAGAAAAACTGTTTGGGGCTGTTACAGCTGTTAGTAATGGCTGTTCTAGTAAAATAAAACATCGGGCATCATCTGTGACCCATAGTGAACATACCTACAAATTTTCAGAAAGATCAGCCCCGAAGTTTTGTCTGGAGCAAGTGGAACACATTTTGACCATGAACAGACACACAGACAGACAGACAGACACACACACACACACACACACACACACACACACACACACACACACACACACAGCATTTGTTTTATTCCCATTGTAAAGTACACCTTATTCTACAAGAACTGGGAGTACAAAAAGAGGCAAGTTCTGCTTATTCCATCGACAACATTCATGGGTAAATACACTGAAGGAAAAAAAAGTCTATGCTATAGAGCTTAATGCTTTTGCACATGTCTTTCCTTTCCTGTAGGCATCAACCACTGCGGTGGCCAGGCCCCTCACCACCAACAGACCCTCTGGCAGGTGTGTGGGGGGAACACTACAACAACTACGAACCTTAACCCCTCCCCCCTTCCTGCCAACACCATCCCAATCCATCGTCCCTCGCTGTCCAGCCCCTCCTCTTCACCCTAACTCTTTGACTTTCTGATGCTGAGCCAGTATGGTGTCTGAATTCTACTGATTCAGCCGACATGATCTTCCCCTTGACGGCTTTTCTGTTGTCTAATTCTTCTAGAGAAGAAGCTGTTTCTGTAGTGCTGGGTGTGTTCATGTGGTTGTTATGGCAATGGCTGGTTAATCCCTGAGTGACCACCCCTCCCCTTTTTTCTATTGGCATGGGGGGGGGGGGGGGGGGGGGGAGTTGTAGACAGTCCATTTGTATGCTTGATGGAAACACAGACAATGGAAACCATTTGGGAAGTAGTAGACCTACAATTTTGGTGTAAACTGACTGAAACTGCATGGACTGCCCGTGAGAAGTAATGTGGTCTATAACTGATTAACACTGCGCGAGAGCAGCCTGACAGAAAAAGGGAAGACGAGAAAGTCCGTGCGCACAGATG
>JADBJO010000879.1:191407-193907 GCA_016801955.1 Conus betulinus
CGTGTGTGTGTGTAGCTGTATTGTGACAAAATTCTGTAGAGTTGTGAGCCGGCTGTAATCCCGCTCTTTCCACTCCCTGCCCCTGTCTGATACCGACCTCTTCCTGCAATTAGACACACACACACACACACATCTATACGTAACTACTTACACTGGAATACAATAGGAATTCACTGACACACAAGCAGGCGTTCATACACACAGATTGATAGAGGTAACGTGACTCAGGCCTGTGATGAGTAGGGGAGGCAGGTGTGGTCCTCTTGGGGAATGAGCAGTTTTCGTATTACATTTTTTTTTTCTTTTATCTCCACCCTCTCTCTCTCTCACTTGTGTTGGAAGCAGCAACTTTCTGGTATTTGTCATTGAAAGAAAGGAGAAGAAAATGGCGGAAGAGTGCACTCACCAGGGTTTGAGTATGGTGATCGGGAGAACAAGAAGGAAAGCAAGCAAGCTTCAATTCTCTTCTTCTTCCAGTAATGTCCACCTGCCGAGTATTCGGTAAATTATTGACATGCTGGAGGGTCACTGAGCAGCTTGAGGATAAAAAAAAAGATTTACGAAGGAGGCCAGGGTAGAAGATTTGAGGGAGTTCTGCGGACAGGTCGTTCCAGTCGCGGATGGTACGGGGGAAGAAGGCATGCTTGCGGTAGTCTGTGCAAGTAGCTTTCTGCTCATAGAGCTGTCATCAGGCTTAGAGTTAGTGGGTGACAGAGACAGATCTTATATGGGGACTGACAATAAAAAGAAGAAGAAGGAATGAACAGAGCTCAGAGACAAAAGGAAGTTAATTGGGGTTAAGCAGTGAGTAGGAATCATGAACAAGTTCACGTGGAAAGCAAGAAGACCAGTTCAAAAAGGAAGGAAAGAGAGAGGGAAAAAAAAAGGGGGGGAGGGTTTAGTAGAGAGGGGGGAGGGGGTGCCTGAAGCTCAGCTGCTGTCACTCTCTGGTGTTCAGGCCGGTAGGGGCAAGATTGAAAGAAATTTTTTACTTTCATCGGGACTCAGGAATAATTTCATCTTACGCTTATGCACTTAAAAGTACTTGTGCTCCCGGGTGACCGACAGAATTAGAAATAAGCCGACACATAAAGTGAGGTATGAGCCACAAATTACTGAGGCAAATGAAGCGCAGTTTCACACACCAACTTTACTTGTGCACACAAGCTTAAAACATACAAATTAGCGGGATTTCAGTGGAATCAGTCTTTGTTTGGGCTGACTTTTTTTTTCCTGCTTTATCTCATCATAAAGGGAGGGAAGCTCTTAAAGAGTTGATTTGGAGTCCACTCGGCAGATCAAAACTTATCTGGTGTTGGATAGGAAAGCAGATCTCTTTCCAGTTGCTGGTGACTGGTGCAATCTTCTTGTAGGCATGCTGATCTGTGGCTGCTTGGCCTCGGGAATGCTTTGATTCTTGATTTAGTCCTGGGCCAGCCGCAGGGAGTCTAGGAACCCAGTATTTTTTCATATCACGTTTAGAATTCAGATGGCCAGTTCTGTGGAAGAAGTAATGATTTCTTCTGACTGAATCAGACCAGAGTGATCCAACCCTGAGAAACATCTTGCACAACGTATGAAAATCAAGAACCAGTGTCTAAGCTAGTCAAGGATTAGAATGAAAGTGATAGTAAGCAATCACAGAGTGTAATGACTGCTTGCAAAGGCACTAACCTTCTCCTATCTGTCACTTTTTTTTTAAACTCTGCTTTAATGAAAAGAATTATCTTTCTTTGCTGTCATCACTTTTTTTTTCCGTCTCACTTGTGTGGACCATTCTTTCAGGGAAACTGCTACATTAAAAAAAAAAAGTTTATTACATGCCAGCATTTTTGTTGTTGTCTGGCAGTTAAGCAGTGAACACTGTCCACATTTTCTGGAGTGGACACTAATTTGTCATTTCTGCCTAAAATCAGGGAGTGAACAGCTAAGAGGAACGCCTGGCCCTCTCAACACAGCCTATGTTTACAGTTTTATATTCTTTTGGATGTCAACAATTTGCTACCATGTTATGATTGCTTGTTGTTCGTTTTTCTGGGTACATTTTTTTTTTTTTTTCAATAGTCTGACCTGTTCTGTGATGTGACGTCTTTTCTTGTGTGCGTTTGACTGCTGTGAAGTCAGCTGGGCTAAAATGATAAAAAAACCTGGAAACTTGCACATGCCCCAAAACACTCACCATTCTCCAAATCTCAGATATTACAACAACAAAAAAAGGAATGCACTCCAACAAAAACCAAAACAGACAGAAACGATGAACATCTTATCATTTATTCCCTACAGCCAGCCATCAGCATCGATCAAATCACCCCCAGCCTGTTTCAAAGCGCGAACCGCTGCATTCCTTTCCACCCCCATCTGCAGCATGAGCACCTCAATGTCCTTAGGAACCAGTCCGGATGCATCTTCCATGGGCTCCCCCAACACCTGGAACACAGCCCCTGGACCCACGGCAGACCTTACAGTGTCCGCACCCAGTTGCTTCCCTTTGTGGATCACA
>JADBJO010000879.1:206407-208907 GCA_016801955.1 Conus betulinus
TAAATAGTTGGCTCAGATTTAAGGCAGGCCTTAAGACGCTTACGTGGATTGCACAGTGCTTTAGAGCAAAATTCTTATTGTGGCGTGTGGCCATCTATGGGTCTTACCTGGCTCCGCAGCGGTAGAATCCAGTCTGGCCGTTGACGCAGGTGCAGTTGTAGTCGCAGCCGTCCTGCCACTCTTGGCCGTGGGCATAGATGCGACCGTTGTTGTAGTAGCACCCGATGGCTGCAAGAACACAGCAAGTCACAACTGTAGCGACTGTGTCTTCAGTACTCGTGAGGAACAGAGCAGCGGGGGAATTATTTCCCCTCCTTAAATCGCGATAATAAGACTCCCCGTTGTGATTGCGTTGCTATTCTCTCTGTCTCTTTGTCTCTGTCTGTCTGTCTGTCTCTCACATGTACACACACATGTATACACACATGCACAAAGACAGACAGACAGACACACACACACACACACACACACACACACACACACATATATATATATACACACACACACACACACACACACACACACACACACACACACACACACACACACATGCGCGCGCGAGCGTAGACGTTGACCCCACTAACAACCCGACAAAAAACAGGACAGAAGATTACTATGCACGAAAAGAAACGCATATTTTATTTCAGTCATTTCATGCATCATTTAGCATTCAAAATATTACAACCACAGAAGAAATAAGACATCAATCTACTGTTATGTCGATTCATTATGTCTGACTATTCACACTGAACAGAGTTCCCTGCTATACAGGGCATGTTTCTGTCAAAATTTTCTTAATATTTTCTGAAAAAAAAAAAAAAAAAGCGTTTCTTTTTTTTTTTTTGCACAGTATATTATAGTTACCATGCCGACAACAAACAAACAAACATCTTGACTGAACGAGTGAATGAATGTAACAGCTGGTCAGAGTTCGGGTCACCACAAAGGTCAAGTAGTGAGAACGCAGTTTGAATGGATGAAGAAGATAGCCCTGTTTGTGTGGAAAAAAAAAAAAACCGCTTTTAAATGTGACAAAGACGATTTGATCCTGGAATTTGGGGTCAGTAAATTTGTTCAGTGCCATGTGTCAACAAGGATAGCAGAATTCTGCTTGGCTTGTGGACTTTTTGTGTTTCTACGCCATTGGTAGAGCACAGGGATTTGGGAGCGAAAGGTCTCGCTGCCACCACTACCACCACCACCACCACCACCACAACAACAACAACAAAATGAAGGGTCATGCGGATCGTGCTGGAATGTAAAAAAAGAAGCGGACACACTGGACGGGAACAGAAGTTCACACGGCACCAGAGCTGAGAGAGCGACAGACGACGGCCCCCCCACACGGAACCTGACCCACTACTGCCAACGACAACAACCGGCACACAGTACGCAGACTTCAGTCTGCGAGATATCCTGCCCTTCAAGGCCTCCGCCCAGTAGGACGTTACCATCCCACTGACTGACCGATTGGCTGGAGTTGTCTCCGGTCAGGTATGGTATGGGTCAAGGGCTGGACTGTGCGATGAATATGTTTTGCTACTTGGCTGATCTTCTGACAACGAAACATATTCTTTAGAGTGTGTTGGGACTGCATGATGTGAGACACGAACATTTTACAGCAGATTCCATGAAAGCCTTGTTCAGAGACGTTCCGCCTGATGTGATCTTTGAATTCTTGAAAGGGATTAACATTTTTTTCATCGGATCTGAGCTTTTACAGTAGAAGGCTTTTTTTTTTTTTTTAAACAAAATTTCGGGTGGATTTTAAGAAGATGTATTTTAAAGAGTTGTGTGAACGAATGATTTGTGAGTTGATTATAACGTGGTGACAGCCCAGATATGGCCCTTTGCGGTCGGTCGGCTGGGCTATAAGCAACATTACCTTACCTTACCTTCTGACAAAAGCCGGGTGCAGCTTTGAGTGTAATAAAGAATCCGTATAGCGTTTTGGACCTGATTTTTTTTCTTTCCTCCCGTGTACGCAGGCTGATACTCCTGCGGACACTCCTTGTATAGACAGGCAAGGATTAATCCCATCTATCCAACAAAAAGGAGTGGAGTCTTGTGTGTATGACCGTTTTTTTTTTTCATTCCGCCACCAAGGCAGCCATACTCCAACTTCGGGGAAGGTGCATGCTATGTGTAACGTGTCATTCATCCCAACGGCCAAACTGGCCTTCCTTTCCGAAAGTTGGTGACGGGATTTTGCGTGTGTGTAAGACGTTACGCGTGCGTTCACTCACGGAGCCTCGGTTTATAGTCTCCTTCGAAGAACTGTATGGGAAATGGAGTCAGAACCACCAATGTTAACACCGAGGGAAAAATCCTGAAACGACCCGGCGGAGATTCGAACCCGCAACCCCAGGATCACCAAGATTACGAGTCCAGCGCTCTACCACTGAGCTATTCCGACCCCCGGCCTGGCCTGTAACCATGGACTCGGGCCCCAGCGTAGCCAAACTGACCGCTTCCTGCCAGTACTTACTCTGTCCAGTGA
>JADBJO010000879.1:216407-228907 GCA_016801955.1 Conus betulinus
AATACAATTTACCTCTGTGATCAGCACAGATATAACGCGATCGATTTCTGTCTTGTACACCAAATGGGGAAGGGGGGGGGGGGGGGGGGGGGGGGGGGACCTACCTCTGGGTGCACTGGTAGAACTGGGTTCACGGCATCCTCGCAGCGGCACTTCAGAGAGCAGCCGTCCTCCCACTCAGCCCCCCTGGCGGTAATAGCGGCCGTTGTACACGCAGTAGTCTGGAACACAACGGGGCGGACACAGTTGGCTTTAAGCCTGTCTGTCTCACTCGCAGCTGTCGAAGCGACAGCGTTGTGTGAGCGGGGTGAAGTCGCGGATGACGCCAGCGGAGGATTTGGTAAGCGCACCCACCACTGCAGTTTTAAGAAGCGATCTTACCATGCTGGAAAATGACAGCAATTCCTTAGAGCTGAAGTGTATAATATACGTTCCGAGAGAGAGAGAGAGAGAGAGAGAGAGAGAGAGAGAGAGATCTTTCTCACTGTGTGTGTGTGTGTGTGTGTGTGTGTGTGTGTGTGCGTGCATACGTGTGTGTGTGTGTGTGTGTGTGTGTGTGTGTGTGTGTGTGTGTACGCGCGCGCGCGCGCGCGTGTATGTGTGTGCGCATGACTGCATGAAATTAACGAATTGGTGACAGCGTTTGTTGAATCGATTTAGGGCCTACTAATTTAGACAGGGTGGACAGGGTCACCTTACTTAACAACAAGCAGGGGGCCAGAATAGCCAGTGGTAGGGCGCCGGACTCTTAATCCTGGTGATCCTGGCGTTGCGGGTTCGAATCTCCGCCGGGCCGTTTCAGTACAGGGGGATTTTTCCCTCGGAGATAACTTTGGTTCTGACTCCATTTCCCATACAGTCCTTCGATTGAGACTATAAACCGAGGTTCCATGTGTGAACGCACGCATAACAATCTTGCACACACGTAAAATCCCATCACCAACTTTCGGAAGAGAAGACCAGTTTGGCCGTTGGTATGGGTGACACGTTACATGTAGCATACACCTTCCCCGAAGATGGAGTATGGCTGCCTTAATGGCGGGTTAAAAAAAAAAAAAACGGTCATACGCACAAAACCCTACTCCCTCTGTTGGGTAGATGGGCTCAATCCTTGCCTGTTTATACAGGGAGTGTGTGCAGGAGTATCAGCCTGCGTACGCGGAAAGGACAGAAAAAAAAACAACAACGGGGAAGACAGACTTTACGCCGACAGTCTCAACGACACACACACACACACACACACACACACACACACACACACACACACACACACACACACACACACACACACCTACGTCAGTGCAGAACTTACCTATCCACTCCTCCCCTCCCTCCCCTCCCTCCCCTGCTGTTGTTGATATGACAACGTGCCTACGCTGTCGTTATATATATATGCTGTAGAGTAAGCAATACTAACACCTGTTGTCCACAGTTCAGAAGAAGGAAAATGAGATGTGGTGGTCATGTAACAACCTCAACAGGACTTGACCATCCTACAAGGAACAGGGCGAGGAGGGCAGAACGGAGAGGAAGACAGAGGAAGAGACGGGAGGACACCATCAGTGCACGGACTGGCTCACACTCAGCAAACTGCCGAGGATGTCTGAGAATCAGGAGGAACGGAGGAAGCTGGTGGCGAAGTCTTCATAACTGTGCGCGCCCCAACGCTCCTCAAGATTCCGGATAGGCTAAAATAAAGGTGAAGGTGAATGAGTGAGCGATACAGTACAGTAACCAAGGCAGCCGGACTTCTACTCACTGACGCCTGCCGAGGGTGTGGCCACTCCTCCCTGGGAGATGGAGGCGGGGGTGGTGGGTCACTTGCACGTCACACACGGAGATCTTGCAGCAGCGGTTGTTGGGGTCGTCGATCAGGCGGCACTGGGCGGGCAGGTTGGAGTAGTTGGGGCAGCTGGAAAAACACCACCAGGCACACCACCACGTCAGCCAGGTCAGTCAGTCACAGGTTGAATTTAACGTCTGTGCCCTCCCCCACCCCGGCCTCCTCCCCCCCCCCCTTCCTCCACCGCCCCCCCCCCCCCCCCCCCCGCCCCCCACCGCAAGGCTAACAGCAGAACCGTACCCGTACGGTAGTCCCGAATAGAGCATTTTGCGTTGTATTTTCGGCACTTTTATCGATAAATCACAAATATGTGTATTGTAATAAATGCAGCGAGTATGGAATCCACCGCAAAAAAAAAAAGTCTATTTCAAAAGAAAATGCGAAGACAGTACTGCCCCCTTCTGGTGAATGAATACATATACCAAAGTATTGTCTGCTTTACGCGCGTTCAGCAGAGAATAGGTTCAGCCTGGCACTATGAGAGAGAGAGAGAGAGAGAGAGAGAGAGAGAGAGAGAGAGAGAGCCCGCATGCTGATAACAAAGCATCTTCCAGTGAGCGGGAATTTTGCTGAAGGGCACGCTAGCCTAACTGGAACAGGAGCGACGGACAACACGTGCCCCGCGCGTGGCTTTGGGGAAAGGAATGTGTACGCTACATCCGAAAGGAAGTGTACATGGCTGTTAGCTTACGGTCAGCTGTCAGCGTTGGGGGCCCACAAACGTCCTATTGGCCGGAGGATCTTACGGACAAAGTCAGCTTGCAGACCGGTGCCTGCATTCTTCGTGGCAGTTGTCGTCGTTGGCATTAGTGTCGTGTCAGGTTCCGGAGAGGGGCTGTCGTCTGTAGCTCTCCCAGCTCTGGCTCCGTGTGAACTCTGGCTCACTTCGTGGTGTTGGTCGGCCGACGGTGGGCGTCAGTTTTTCTTGGTCTCTTTTCCCCCTTCAAAAGGCATGTCTTCGGGGCCACCAGGCGGCCTTCTTCATGCTCGGATGGCGATGGTCCTGTGCTGCGTGAGGCCGCCTCAAAGAGGGAGCAGGACGAAAAGTCGCTGGAGCGCTGCACGAAGGCTTTCTATTGTCCACCCCAGAATACGGCCGAGACGCCGATTTTTTCAGCCCAACCCCGTGAGGGGGTGCCCCCACGCCCCGCCGCCCAAAAGCATGGTATCCCGGGCCACCGTAACCGTAGTCAGGCAGCACTCCATCGCCGATCGCCCGAAATCTCAAGAAGCAATTCCCCGGCGCCACAGGTCAGATCCGCCGTCACCCATACAGCTGGAAGGTTCGCTGTGCCGCCTGACACCGACCTGTCACAGCAGTGTCCCTTAACGGAGAGCTGCCACTTTCTCCTTGGTGTTGGTGGCTATTCCACCTGGCAGGGAACTGCAGCCTAACAGGCCTACCGACTCACACTTAGCTTTTGACTGCCATGGGCCGCTCAGGTGGTGAGATCACCGAGTTCCAGCTGTCAGGTGGTGAGAGTTCGAATTCCTAGGGCGCCATTGTGGCTATCCATCTTAATGTGTTCGACCTGGTTCTGTAATTATATTGTGCAATAACATGGCTTAATAATTTTGATCTTTTCAGAAAGTGTTTGGTTTGAAGTTGTTTCGTAGCTTTTTTCTTTTTTTTTCTTTTTTTTCCTTTTTTTTTTTTTTTTTTTTTTTGCAGTTACACTGGTAATAATTTGGATCCAGATTCGCAATGGACTCGTCCTTGAGGAATTTTCCATCTTTTTGAGGACGTTTGCTCAAAATGCGTTCGGTTGTTTCCCATTGTAAAAAGGATCTTGCTCAGAGAGAGAGAGAGAGAGAGAGAGAGAGAGAGAGAGAGAGAGAAGGAACACGGACGCAGGTGAAACCAGAATCCTCTGGCTGCACACCAAAAATGAATGCGCCAATGTCTTGCTTAAGGAGTCGAGTATTTCTGGAACGGAGCATTTAGATCGTTTTGAGAATTTTAATTGTGTCTGAAAGTTGATTCTCCTGGTTCCTCTTTTATTATTATTATTTTTTTAATATCGTCATCAAGGTACAAGCCAGGTGGTTCCAAGCAGACAGATTCAAATCAAAAGGAATGGGACTATTTGGGTGGTGGGGCTACCACCTGGCGCAAAGATAGGGTCACGGGTGAATCGAAGGCGTGAGATATGACGTCATCTAAGGGGAAGGTCACGTAGGCTATTTGAAGATTATTTGTGACGTCATCGGTGGAAATTCCCCAGAACAAGAGAAATAACTGGTGGGGAGTTGTTGTTGTTGTTGTCATCATCAATCATCAGTTTACCATTAAAGGCTGGCTCCAACCTAAGGCTGGCTTCAAAACAATCACATGGGTTATATGGTGATTTAGTGCAAAATCCTAATTGTGGCATGTGGCCTTCTTGCCCTGGGAGAGAAACGACAGACTCAGACCCAGACCCCGACCCGGACCCAGACCCCGACCCGGACCCAGACTCACACATCGGTACAGCGGTAGAATCCTGTGTTGGCGTCCACGCATTCGCAGGTGTACTGACATCCCTCCTGCCAGGTGGCCCCCTTCTGGTAGACCTGGCCCTTGTAGACGCAGCCGGCTGTCACACAGACACACAGACACACACACACACACACACACACACACACACACACACACACACACACACACACACACATGGGCGTAAGTGAACAGGTGTCAAACAACAAGAATTCATTTTTTAAAAAAGCCTATGTAATGGGGTTAATGGAAAATGATAATTTAATGTTGTTTGGTAAAATGGTGATAATTCAGTATTGTTTGATAACTCTGTATGTGTGTGTGTGTGTTGCTATGTGTGTGGGTATGTGTGTGTGTGTGTGTGTGTGTGTGTGTGTGTGTGTGTGTTGTGTGTGTTGTGTTGTGTGTGTTGTGTGTGTGTGTTATGTGTGTGTGTGTGGTGTGGTGTGTGTGTGTGTGTGTGTGTGTGTGCGTGTGTGCGTGTGTGGATGCGTAAGCGTGTGTGTATATTATGTGATATTCCCATCCCATTCAGCTTGACCTCTCTTCCCCTCTCCTCTCCCTCTCCCCCACCCATTTACACTCTCCCTCTCTTTCTCCCTCCCAAGCACACACACACACACACACACAAAACTCACTTCTCTGTCCCACTACAGGCACCGAGGTGCCGCCAAGGGGGTTGGTGCCACCCATGCTTCCTCCAGGGTTTCCGCCCACCACACCTCCAGGGTTGGACCCTCCAGGGTTCGAACCCCCGATGGTGCCCCGGGGTTGCCTCCTACCACGCCGCCAGGTTGTGGTACCGCCGGGGTTGCTGCCGCCGATGGTGCCTCCGGGATTTCCTCCCACGGTGCCCCCGGTGTTGGGGTAGACGGCGGGCTGGAACCCTGTGATGGCCTGGCCGGTGTTCGGCACCACGGCCACGCCAGCGGCCGGGACAGTTGGGGGTCTTGCAGCAGGGGTCGCTGGGGTCATCCTGCAGCGTGCACTTGGGGTCCAGGTTGTTGAAGGACAGGCACCTGTGTGTGTGTGGGGGGTGGGGGGGTGGGGGGGGGGGGGGGGGGGGGAGGGGGGCGGAGGGGGGGTTGTGGAGTGGTGGGGCGTGGGGTGGGATTGGGTGGGAGGGGGAGGAGGGGAGGGGAAGAGAGAGAGGTTGAATGAAAGGCATTATTTATTTATTTATTTATGTATTTATTTACTTATTTAGAGAGACAGAGAGAGAGATGAGAGAGAGAGGAGAGAGAGACAGCAGAGAGAGAGATAGGATATTGGGAGAGACGAGAGAGATGAGAGAGGAGAGGGGAGAGAGGAGAGCGAGAGGAGACATACACGGCGAGACAGATGGGACAGGACTAGACAAGAAGACAGATTGGACAGAGTAGAGGTGAAGGAGAGGAGAATTAAGATTTCTGGGATTGGAGAGATGTATTTTTATTGAGTAGAGAGAGAGAGAGAGAGGAGCGGATAAGGAATTCTTTGATTGAGAGGAGAGAAGAGAAAGATGAGAAAGAGAGGAAGAGAGAGATAGAGAGAGAAGAGCGGCAGGAGGAGGTAACATAAGTTGATTGAGGTGGAGGAGGGAGGAGGAGAGGAGAGAGGAGGAGATTGGAGATGTAGAGCGAGAGAGAGAGGAGGGGTCTTTTTTAAATGTTGAGAACGAAGATACAATAGAGATATATTTTTAAGTCCAGGGGGAGAATAGACCGGTCTTTACTAATAGATTTTTATTTTGAGATGAGAATTTTGCATAGCAGTCAGTGCATTTTGAATAGAAGGAGAGTTTATTGAGATTGAGAGGATTTCGGGTACAGAGAGAGTATTGAAAAACTTTATAGGCATATCCCAAGAGGTGAGAGAGAGGAGAGGTAGGAGGAGAAGGAGAGGACCCGGTAACGCAGCGCTATCGTGTCTCAATAGGGAGGGTGTCGGTAGAGGAGAGAGAGACCCGGATAGGGAGTTGGAGAGAAAGAGAGAGAGAGCAGAAAGGACAGTGAGAGGAGAGGGGGGAGGAGGAGGGGCAGAGAGATGGGCACCTAGAGTGGAGAGAATGAGAGAGAGAGAGAGAGAGAGAGGGAGAGAGGAGAGAGAGAGAGAGAGCTGATCTGGAAGATTTGATACGGAGAGAACAGACAGAGAAAGGATGAAAGGACAGGACAGAAGCGCAGAAATCAATAAGAAGAAATTGTTTACAAATTTTCAAGACTCAGAGATATATCAGAGGGAGTGGGAGGGACTGGAGAGAGAGGAAAGCGAGAGTTGAAGGGTGGTACACAACATTTTTTATAACAACAACAACAACAATAAAACAAACAAAACTTTAGAGAGAAGAGGAAATGTCAGGGTCTTAGTGGATTGGTGAGTGGGTCTACTCACTTTGTGACGCGCGCCAGCGGTGTATTGAGAGAGAGAGACTATTACTGAGAGATAGAGAGAGAGAAGAGAGGGAGATTTTTCTATTGCAGAAGAAAATGAGAGCCAAACACAAATGTCAGCCCTAGAATTGGGGGGTGGCGGGGCGTGGACGGGGCGGCCACTTACACACGAGAGCACACATAGTGAACCTCGTCGACAGTGTTGCCGTCCTCGGCAAAGATTGACAGAAAAGCGTTTTGTGGACGAGAGTACAGAGTGTGTGGAACACCAGACCCGGACTAAGAGCCCACCTCCATGAGGAGACGAGAAAGAGAGAAGGAGAGGCAGAGTGAGAGACGGTTCAAGAGGACAAGCAGGAGGGTAGGGAGAGAGAGTGGGCAGGGAGAGAGGTAGAGAAAAGACAGAGGGACGGAGGGACAACAGGACACGGACGACAGGTCAAGAGACCGGGGGGATTGAGGAGATAAGGTCTGCCCCGTTTTTATCTGGTGAGAGAGGGAGAGAGGGAGGAGGCCTGGGAGGAGAGAGGAGAGACGTCTGAGAGAGATGGGGGTGAAGAGGAGAGGAGAGAGAGGACAGAGATGAGGCGGGCCAACGATGCCGGGGATGAGAGAGGGCGGGTGAAAGTAGACCCGGGACGACACAGGGGAGGGGAGACACACAGGAGAGGAGAGGTAAAAACCTCTGCAGGGAGAGAGCTCGGGATGAGGAGAGAGGAGGCGAGTTGTTGAGGACTTTTATTGATGGGGTCGAGCCGGGAGAGGAGAGGAGCCGATGGAGAGAGAGGAAGGACGAGAAGAAGAGGGATGAGTCAGGGGGACGGGAGACAGTCACGAGGGGAGAAGAGAGAGTCGGGGACGAGGACCGGAGGTCTGAGAGGGCAGAGGGGTGAGTAGCGGCAGAGGGTCGGTAGCCAGGGGCAGGGTCTGGACCGGCCACGATGCGGAGAAGCACAGACAAGAAGGACCAGGGGGGTAGTCTGGCGGGTTGAATGATGTATTTTTATTGAGAGAGAGAGAGAGAGAGAGAGCGTAAAAAGATAATTCTTTTATTGAGAGAGGAGCAAAGAAGAGAAAGAAGAGAAAGAGAGAGATAGAGAAAGACAGAGGGAGACAGAGAGAGAGGACTAAAATAAGATTTTTTTATTGAGAGAGAGAGAGAGAGAGAGAGAGGAGAGAGAGAGAGAGAAGAGAGAGAGAGAGAGAGAGGAGACGAGAGCGAGAGAGAGAGAGAAGTTCTTGAAGCACTTGATACGAAAGAACACTTATGACATGCTCAAAAGTATGAAACTCATTCCTAGACCTGTCTTATAACTAATAGAATTTTTTTTTTTTACAAGAAATACTGAAATTTTGCTGTTTAAAAACTGAACATTTGATTTTTATAGTGCTGGGTGTTTTTGTTTTCTTTTTCTTTTTTCTTCTTCTTTTTTTTTTTTTAAATCTTATAAGGCCCTCCCCAAATGTCAGTGTCTAAAATTTGGACGGGGTCTACTCACTTGGGAGAGCACCGGTAACGCCCAGCGCTATCGTCGTCTCAGTCCTCGGAATCGCTTTCCCCCCCCCCCCCCCCCCCCCCCTTTTTTTTTTTTTTTATAAACCTTGTAAAGCCCTTTCCCAAATGTCAGTGTCTAAAATTTGGGGGGGGTGGGGGGTGGGGGGCGGCTACTACTTGGGAGAGCACCGGTACCGTCCAGTGCTGCCGTCCTCGCAGACACAGGAGAAGTCGCAGCCATCGGTCCAGCGCTGTCCTTGCTGGTACAGAGTGTTCTTGTACACACAGCCGCCTGAAAATGGATCACAGGACAAAACACAAAAAAAAATCAATAAGGGGAAATAGTTATACAAATTTTCAAGTACTTCCAGCCATATATCAAAAAAAGTGTTCTCATACACACTGCAAAGCTAAACGAAACGACAACAACAACAACAACAACAAAACAACAACAACAACAACAACAACAATAACAACAAAACAAACACAAACACACAAACCGGTATGTGGCTTTTATTCGTGTGTCTGTGTGAGTGCGTGTGTGCGTGCGTACGCGCGCGCGCGCGTGTGTACGCGCGCGCGCGTGTGTATTTGGTTGCCTTTCAACTTGACATTTAACTTATTGATGCGTAGATACATTTTTCTATTGCACACACACACACACACACACACACACACACACACACACACACACCCACACACACACACACACACAAAACCTCTTTCACAGTGTCACTCCTCGGCAAATTGACAGAAAAAGCGAGTGTGTGTCAGAGACTAGCTCCCCAACCCCCTCCCCTTAACCCCCCCCCCCTCTCCCACCTTCCCTAAGAGTCCACTCACTGAGTTTCTGGGGCGTCTGGTTGCCGGTGATGGTGGGGGACGGTGCCGCTGGCCGTGGGGTAGGGAGCGTAGGTCTGGCCGGGCTGTGGGGTCAGGTACACACGGGCACCGTCACGCCGGGAGCCAGGGTCTGTCCGGGCAGGATGCCGGGGCCGAAGGTCTGGCCGGGCACCGGGGTGATGTAGGCCGGCAGGGTCTGCCCCGGGGGCAGGGTCTGGCCGGGCACGATGCCCACGAAAGGAGCCTGGGTACCCGGGGGGTAGGTCTGGCCGGGTCTGGGGGTGAAGTTGAAGGGCAGGGTCACGCCAGGAGCCAGGGTCTGGCCGGGCACGATGCCCGGGGCGAAGGTCTGGCCGGGGAGCGGGGTGACGTAGGGCGGGATGGTTTCTCCGGGAGGTAGGGTTCCTCCGGGGATCAGGCCGGGCTTGTTGTGTACCCGCTGCCTGGGATGATGCCCGGGGCGTAGGTCTGGCCGGGTCTGGGGGTCATGTACAGAGGCACGGTGACACCCGGAGCCAGGGTCTGCCCAGGACGGATTCCAGGCGGGAAGGTCTGGCCGGGGACCGGGGTGATGTAGGACGGGATGGTCTGTCCCGGGGGCAAGGTCTGTCCCGGGATGAGGCCGGGGTAAGGTCTGGGGTAGTTGTAGCCCTGGGTGACGCTAGGACCGTAGGTCTGGCCGGGCAGAGGGGTGAAGTTCAGAGGGACGGTCACGCCAGGCGGCATGGTCTGGCCGGGGATGATGCCTGGAGCGAAGGTCTGCCCGGGCACGGGGGTGATGTAGGACGGGATGGTCTGGCCTGGGGGCAGGGTCTGTCCTGGGATCAGTCCGGGCCTGGGTCTGACGTATCCACTTCCGGGGGTGGTGTAAGGAGCGTAAGTCTGGCCTGGTCTGGGAGTCAGGTTCAAAGGTACGGTCACCCCGGGAGCCAGGGTCTGTCCGGGGCGGATGCCTGGAGCGAAGGTCTGGCCTGGGAAGGGGGTGATGTAGGAAGGCAGAGTCACGCCCGGCGCCAAAGTGCGTCCTGGCATGATGATGGGAGTGGTGTCAGGCCTGTAGGTCTGGCCCGGTCTGGGAGTCATGTTGATGGGGACGGTCACACGCCAGGAGCCAGAGTGTGGCCGGGCACGATTCCAGGGGCCAAGGGTTCTGCCCGGGGCAGGGGTGATGTAAGAAGGCACGGTCACGCCCCAAGGCAGGGTGTTTCCGGGCACCAGACCAGGGCTGTGTGTGGTGTCAGGAGCGTAGGTCTGACCTGGCCGGGGAGTCAAGTTGAAGGGGATGGTCACGCCGGGAGCCAGGGTCTGCCCAGGGTGGATTCCGGGGGCGAAGGTCTGTCCAGGGACAGGCGTGATGTAGGACGGCACGGTCTGTCCGGGAGGCAGCGTCATGCCCGGGATCAGGCCGGGTCTGGGGTAAGCCGGGGTGGTGTCTGGGGCGTAGGTCTGGCCGGGTCTAGGAGTGAAGTTGAGAGGGACCGTGACGCCAGGAGCCAGGGTCTGGCCAGGGACAATGCCAGGGGCGAAGGTCTGACCGGGGACAGGGGTGATGTAGGGAGGGAGGGTCTGTCCAGGAGACAGGGTCTGACCGGGGCGGATTCCAGGTCGTGGGTAGTTGGTCACCATCGGGGCGTAGGTCTGACCGGGTCGTGGGGTCAGATAGATGGGCACAGTGACGCCGGGAGCCAGGGTCTGTCCGGGCCTGATGCCAGGAGGGAAGGTCTGACCGGGCACGGGGGTGATGTAGGGCGGGATGGTCTGTCCCGGAGCCAAGGTCTGTCCTGGACGGATCCCAGGGATCGGATAGCGGGTGGTCATCATGGGAGCATACGTCTGGCCAGGTCCAGGGGGTCAGATAGACTGGCACGGTCACTCCAGGGGCCAAGGTCTGGCCGGGAACAATCCCAGGAGCGAAGGTCTGACCAGGGACAGGGGTGATGTAAGGAGGCAGGGTCTGTCCAGGAGCCAGGGTCTGACCGGGACGGATCCCAGGGATCGGGTAGTTGGTGATCATGGGAGCGTAGGTCTGGCCGGGTCTGGGGGTCAGGTACACGGGGACGGTGACGCCAGGGGCCAGGGTCTGTCCGGGCACGATGCCGGGAGCGAAGGTCTGACCAGGGACGGGCGTGATGTAGGGGGGGAGGGTCTGGCCCGGAGCCAGGGTCTGACCAGGGCGGATTCCGGGGATCGGGTAGTTGGTGATCATGGGAGCGAAGGTCTGGCCAGGTCTGGGAGTCATGTAGATGGGGACGGTGACGCCAGGGGCCAGGGTCTGCCCGGGAACGATGCCTGGAGCGAAGGTCTGCCCAGGGATGGGGGTGACGTACGGGGGGATAGTCTGCCCAGGAGCCAGGGTCTGACCAGGGCGGATTCCGGGGATGGGGTAGTTAGTGATCAGAGGGGCGTAGGTCAAGCCGGGTCTGGGGGTCATGTTGATCGGAACCGTGACTCCAGGAGCCAGCGTCTGCCCGGGGACGATGCCTGGGGCGAAGGTGCGGCCAGGGAGCGGGGTGATGTAAGGGGGGATGGTCTGTCCGGGAGCCAGAGTGCGGCCCGGCTGGATGCCAGGGATGAGGTGGTTGGTGGTCATGGGGCGTAGGTCTGGCCGGGTCCGGGGGTCAGGTACAGAGGGACTGTGACGCCAGGGGCCAGGGTCTGTCCGGGCACGATGCCCGGGGCGAAGGTCTGGCCAGGGGCGGGGGTGATGTAGTAAGGGATGACCTGGCCGGGAGGCAGGGTGAAGCCTGGCACCAGACCAGGGTTGGGGTACTGGTAGACGGTGGTGGTGTCGGGAGCGTAGGTGCGGCCCGGCTGGGGGTGAGGTAGATGGGCACAGTGACACCCGGGGCCAGGGTCTGGCCGGGCACGATACCCGGAGCGAAGGTCTGACCTGGCCTGGGGGTGATGTAGGACGGGATGGTCTGACCCTGAGGTAGGGTGATGCCAGGGATGAGCGGGATCGGGTTGGAGGTGGTCACGGGAGCGTAGGTCTGACCTGGCCGAGGCGTCAGGTAGATGGGCACGGTGACGCCAGGAGCTAGCGTCTGTCCGGGTCGGATTCCCGGAGCGAAGGTCTGACCTGGCCTGGGGGTGATGTAGGGAGAGGATGGTCTGTCCCGGAGGTAGCGTGATTCCTGGGATCAGAGGCACGGGGTCCTGTTGGGCACAAGGCCCCGGGGCGTAGGTCTGCCCAGGACGGGGAGTCAGGTACATGGGCACGGTAACTCCAGGAGCAGGGTCTGGCCTGGAACGATGCCAGGACCGAAAGTGTACCCAGGGACCGGCGTGATGTACGGGGGGATGGTCTGGCCCGGAGCCAAGGTTCTTCCAGGGATCATGGGCAGAGGAGTGGCGTAGGGGTTGTTGATGACGGGGCGTAGGTCTGGCCGGGGCGGGGGGTGAGGTAGTAGGGGATCAGCATTCCCGGAGCCAGGGTCGGCCCGGGAACGATGCCAGGGGCGAAAGTGTGGC
>JADBJO010000879.1:241407-243907 GCA_016801955.1 Conus betulinus
TGTAGTGTAACGCATCACTTTGTAGTGTAATGCATTATTTTGTTGTGGCAATGCATTATTTGGCAGTGTCGTGCATCATTTTGTTGTGCAATGCATCGATTTTGTAGTGTGATGCATCACTTTGTAGTGCAGTGCATTATTTTGTAGTGGCATGCATTATTTTGTAGAGTGCTGGGGCTGGAGTGTGCACGCCATTGTACTGTGCCGTGTTTTTATCACGTTGTGTTGTACCATACCCTGGTTTATTGTACTGGGTTGAATGTGTGTCGCGTGCAGTGGTGTATGTTCACATGGCATTGTCATGTTCTGTGTTGTATCGTGTCGCGTCGCGTGGCTCACCTGATGTGTGTGTGCGGGGGCAGGGTGGCAGGGATAGCTGCAACAAAACAAACGCACATAGGTTCTCATGTAACGAAGATGAGACCATCTTTTATTTTCTTCTTCATTCTGTTACTCACTACTTCTTCCCCCCTCTTTGTCGTTTTTTTTCGCTTCGCTTCCTCTCTCTTCCCTTCCTCCATTCCCCCCCCCCCCCCCCTCCCACTCCACCGATTCCCCAATCGCCCTCTCTCTCTCTCTCTCTCTCTCTCTCTACCTCCCCTCTCTCTCCCTCCCTCTCACTGTCTCTCTCTCTCTCTCTCTCTCTCTCTCTCTCTCTCTCTCTCTCTCTCTCTCTCTCATTCAAACAACATGACAATGGTTGACTGGTACCATCACTTAAAAAAGATACTGGAAACAAATTTACAAACAGAAGATTCGTGTGTAATTGATGACAACGATGGTGATAGTGATGTCGAAGATGATCGCCCAATATGTTGACAAGAAGTGTTGTATGTGGAAATTTAAAGAATGGTAAATCGGCTGATCCAGACGGAATTATTGGGGAGATGTTAAAGTACGGTGGTGATCGGGTTATGGACTCCTTTGTTACTTTTTTTTAACACTTTATTTAATAAGGGAATGTTCCAAGATAACTGGACAGAAAGTATTGCACTGCCTTTATTTAAAAAAAAAAGGTGATAAAGACGATCTTAATAGTTACAGAGGAGTATTGCTATCTGATATAAGGAGTAAATTTATAGTTCTTTTGTAAACAACAGGATTCAGAAATGGATTGACTTGCATAATATCACTTAGCAACATCAAGCGGGCTTTAAAAGAGGCTACTCTACCATTGATATATGATCATGATTAGCTTTAACGCAAAAGCAATTTTGTTTTAACCGCAAACTTTATGTTGTTTTCATTGATTTTGAAAAAAAAGGCTTTTGGCTCAGTTGAAAGAAACTTATTGTGGCCTATTCCTTTGAAAAATAGTATCAAAGGAAAACTTTTTGATGTATTCGCAGCGTGCATGTTACAGTCAGGACTAGAATTCGTTCTGGCTCAAAACTTAGAGGCTATATATAACTGTACTCGAGGAGTAATTCAAGGCGATGTTACTATGCCAGTGTTGTTTACTTTATCTATAAATGAGTTAGCGTTGGACGTGATCAGAAATGGGAGGCATGCTGGTACATTTATGTATGATTACTTTGAATCGTTTATATTACATTTGGCAGATGATGTGGGCTCACTTGTCTGAAACAATATTTGGGTTATTGTAACATTTTTTTTTTTAGAATATATTTTTGGAATTATTGTTTTGTTGCACCCCGTTCATGAGAGGCAACGACCCATCAATGAATAAATTCTCTCTCTCTCTCTCTCTCTTTTTCTCTCTCTCTCTCTCTCCTCTCTCTCTCTCTCTCTCTCTCTCTCTCTCTCTCTCTCTCTCTCTCTCTCTCTCCTCTCGCCTCGTCCTCTCTCTCTCTCTCTCACCTCACAAGTCTGCTGCTGGAAGAGCGCCTTGATCTGAGCCAGCTTGGAGAAGTCGTCGACGGTGAAGACGTGGCTGGAGTCCGGGTCGGTGGCGATCTCGTTCAGCTCGGTCCGGGACACGCCGTTGCCCACGCCCACGGCGAACACGGGTCATGCCGGCCTGCCGGGCAGCCTGCGCCTGAGCCCGCGTCTTATCCGGGTGGTTGGACTTGCCGTCGGTGATGACGATGCCAATGTTGGGGACGCCGGGGCGGTCGCCGTTATTGGCGTTGAACATGCTGTTCTTCATGTACTGCAGGGCATCGCCTGCAATGAGGGTGGGGGGGGAGGGAGGGAGGGGGTGGGTGGGTGGGTGAGAAGGCGGGACAGACAATGCTTGGTTTTTTCTGTGTGTTGAGGTTGTGGTGAATAGATGTATCGGGAAGGTGTTTTTTTTTTTTTTTTGTTTCGTTTACGTTGGGCGTAAAGACACACGCCGGAAAACCAAGGCTTAAAAACGAAACAAAACAAACAAACGAAGAAAAAAAAAAAAAAAAAGAAGCCCAAACGGAGATTTTTTTTTACACTTATTAGATATGCAGCTAAGCTTTTCATAGGCGAGGTTTCAGGTATGTAAGCAACGACTGAACGTGTTTTTTGTGCAGGATATAAAGAACCATGTGTTTAAACAACTCCTACT
>JADBJO010000879.1:246407-266407 GCA_016801955.1 Conus betulinus
CTCATCTCTCTCCTCTTGCTCTCTAATCTCTTTCTGTCTGTCTGTCTGTCTGTCTCTCTCTGCTTCATTGTCTGTCTGCCTCTGTCTCTTTTCTCTCTCTTTCTCTCTCTGTCTCTCTCTCTCTCTTCTCTCCTTCTCCTCTCTCTTTCTCTCCCCCCTCTCCTTCTCTTCTCCTGTCTTCTCCCCTCCCCTCGCTTCTCTCTCCCCTCTCCCCTATCCTCTCTCTCTCTCCCACCCCTCCTCGCTCTCTCTCTCTCTCTCTCTCCTCCCCTCCTCCTTAAATCTCTTGCCCTGTTCTTCATCGGTGAACGAAAATCAGTCTCAACCGCCTGTGGTCAATCACACTCACTAAACCACATCTCTTCATCGTGAACGAAACAAACAGGACGCCTGGGTCATCACATACGCCCGCAAACAAAACAAAACCTCATGGCCACTCACGCTCGCAAGCTTTGGCAGCCAGCAGATTCTTCAGAGACTTCAGGGAGTCGAAGGTGGCCGCCTTGTACACGTTCTGACTGTCCGGGTCGGAGGCGATGGCGTTGAGCTCGTGGTCATCCACCCCGCTGCCCACCCCGATGGCCAGCACGTGGATGCCTGTAATGGTCAACCCTCTAGATTAGGTCAGCGGGCATCAAACGCACGTTGTCGTCCAGGTCACTCACTCGGTCAGTCCATTCCTGTCTGAGCTGGTGAGGAGCTAGTGACGAGCTCTGTGTTATGTTTTTTTTTCTTTCCTTTTGCTATTTGTCAAGCAAGGGTTGATTGTTTCGCTAAAATGGAACTCGTCAGGGCCGGAAAAAAATATAGAGTTCTGTAGTGGTGGTGTGTGTGTGTGTGTGTGTGTGTGTGTGTGTGTGTGTGTGTGTGTGTGTGTGTGTGTGTGTGTGTGTGTGTGTGTGTGTGTGTGTGTGTGTGTGTGTGTGAAAGGACTGGAGAGAAGGAGGAAGGGTTCGGGGGAAGATGAGTATTAAAGGAATACGCCAGTCCCCCGTAGAGGTCGGTGGACCATAGCAGAACAAACAAACAAACAAACAAAAATCCAACCAGTGGACCATAGCAGAACAAACAAACAAACAATTAAACAAACAAAAATCCAACCAACCAAACAAAAGAAAAAAAAACTTACAAAGGAACACGAAACAAAGCAAATCAACAAAGAAATAAACAAGACGATCGAGACCAAGGTGAAAACGAACAAGCAGGGCGGAACCAAAGGTCCAATTGAAACAAACAAACAAACAAACAAACAACAACAACAACACAACAACAACAACAAACCCCATCTCGAGTTACAGATCTGTCAAAAGTGATAAGGAAACGTGAAACACGAAACGTGAAACACGAAACGTGAAACACGAAACGTGAAACACGAAACGAACACGAAACATGAAACACGGAACGTGAAACACGAAACGTGAAACACGAAACGTGCCCGTTCTCCTGAATCGGACTCAGTAGTGTCATCATTCCTGGTGATTGCATAGCCTCCTATGTTGTTGTATGGACTTGGAATGAGTGAATGACAGAGAGAGAGAGAGAGAGAGAGAGAGAGAGAGAGAGAGAGAGAGAGAGAGAGAAGAGACAGACAGACAGAGGCAGGCAGACAAACAAAGAGACAGACGCAGAGACAGAGAGAGACAAAGACAGAGACAGACAGACAGACAGACAGACAGACAGAGACAAAGAGAGAGGGGAGACAGTGAAAGGCAGAGGCAGAGAGAGAGAGAGAGAGAGAGAGAGAGGACAGACATACAGACAGACAGACAGACAGACAGGGACAGAGAGACAGATGCTCCCCCCACCACCCACCCTCCCCCCAACAGTTTCAGCTCTGCGTTCCAGTCCTGCCTAACCTAAAGCACAGTACGCCCGATATACTGTGCCTACAGCAGCATAGATACCTTCTGATTAGGCGACCAACGAACCCTTTCCCCCCCCCCCCCCCCCCCCACTCTCCCTCCTTAAATTCAGTTTACGGTATTGATAATCTAACGGATCAGCCCCCCCCCCACCCACCCACCCACCCACCACCCACCACCCCATCACCCCCCCTCCTCCCCGTCTACGTGTCTCACCCATCTCCCAACCTCCGCCCCTCATTTTAACACACACACACACACACACACACACACACACACACACACACACACACACACACACACACACATGCACACACACACATGCACACACACGCACGCACGCACGCACGCACGCACGCACACACACACACACGCAATCACTTTAGCTCAGGTTGACTGCTACCGAGAGTTAAAAAACACCGACGTTTTCCGCCGACCAATCAGAAGACCGTCACTATATTTGACGTAATGGAGAACATAAAACAGTGGCTGGACATAATTTCAAGATTTTTTTTTTTTTTTTTTTTTTTCTCCTTTTTTTTTTTTTTTTTTTTTTTTCCTTTCCTTTTTTTTTTTTTTTTTTTTTTTAATTTTTTACCTCTAATCCTTCAAGACAATGTTAATCTTGTTCACATGAGGCAGATTTTTGAACACAAGAAGGAGTATTAGAAACTTGCGTTGGTTAAACTTCGTCGTCGCGGTTGTTCGTTTAGTTGCTTGTTTGTTTTGTTTGTTTTTTTTGTCTGCCATACCCTAACTCTCTTATTTACAGATATTAGTGTCGATGTGCTGATTCGCCGCATTCTGTAAACTTCTTTGCCATCAGTCGGCAAATCTGTCGGCCTTGACCTGTCGGCCTTTGACCTGACGTACTTGACCTCTCGGCCCTGACCTTTCGGCCCTGACCTGTTGGTCAACCGTTCTTACCGGCATCGCGGGCTTTCTGGGCGGCGGCGGCCGTGTTGCCCGGGTTGTTGGACTTGCCGTCGGTGACGACGATGGCGATCTTGGGCACTCCGGCGCGGTGGCCTGCAGCTGTAGTGAAACTCTGCGAGGTCAAGGAGGTCAGAGCCGGCCGGTGTTGGTGCCGCCCCCCCCCGGTGTAACTGGAGTGGACAAAACAAGAAAGAAAGATTGGATGAATTAATGAATGAATGAAGGAAGGAAGAAAGTGAAGGAAGGACGGTAGAAAGAAAGAAAAAAGTAGGGGAAAGAAAGAGAGAAAGACATAGAACTGGAAGAAGTGGAAAAAGAAGAATGAAGGAAAGTAAAGGAAGGAAGGAAGGAAGGAAGGAAGGAAGATAGCAAGAAAGAAGTTGGAGAAAGAAAGAAAGACATAGAACTGGAAAGAGTGGAAAGAAGAATGAATGAAAGTAAAGAAAGAAGGAAGGAAGGAAGAAAGAAAGAAAAACACAGAAAAGAAAGAACGAAGTTGGAGAAAGAAAGAAAGAGAGAAAGACCACGAAATGATAAAAGTGTGGAAAAGGATGACTGAAAGTGAAGAGAGAGAGAGAGAAAGAAATTTGGGGGGGAGGGCGGAGAGAGAGAGAGAGAGAGAGAGAGAGAGAGAGCGAGAGAGAGAGAGAGGGGAGAGAGAGAGAGAGAGAGGAGAGAGAGAGAGAGCTAGAAATGACGGAAGGGGAAAGAAGAATGAATGAAAGTGAAGAAAGAAAAAAAAAAGAAAGAAGAAAAAGAAAGAAAGAAAAAAAAAAGCAAAAGCTGAAAAAAAAAAAAGAGAGAAAGGCATAGAAATGAACGAAGTGGAAAATCAAAGTCTGAATTTTTTACAGCAAAACAAAGCGTCGACAGTACAAGAAGAAAGAAAGAAGAATGGATGGATGAAAGTGAAGGAGAGAAAAAAAAAGAAAGAAAGAAGTTGGAGAAAGAAAGAGAGAAAGACACAGAAATGGAAGACGTGCAAAAAAAAAAAAATGAATGAAAGTGAAGGCAGGAAGGAAGGTAGGAAGAAAAAAAAAAAAGAAAGAAAGAAGTTGAAGAAAGAAAGACACAGAAATAAAAGAAGTGGGTGGAACAAAGAATGAATGAAAGTGAAGAAAGAAAAAAAAAAAGGTAGAAAAAACAGGAAGTTGATGAAAGAAAGAGAGAAAGACATAGAAATGAAAAAAAAAAAAAGACATAGAAATGAAAAAAAAAAAAGTAGGAAATCAAAGTCAGAATTCTGATGGTGAACCAAAGTGTTTACACTACAAAATACAAATGAATACTCAGAGAAAGGTGAAAAGCAAACAAAAAAACTAAACAAAACGAAAACAAAACAAACAAAACAAACAAAACTTATTTAGTACACAATATCGAATAGACAAATTATTTTCTGACAAGCATGCCTTCTTCAGACGATGGAAAAAAAAAAACAACAAACACGGAATAACAATTGCACGGAATGATATTCCTGTAATGGCAGACATGTGGAAATGACAGCGCTGGCAAGTCAACGTCTTCAATTCTTCAGCTCCTGAAGACTTCGCCACAGAACGAGATAGAGAAAAGAGAAAGCGATCAAAGATAGATGATAGATCTGATTTTAAAAGAAAAGAAGAAAATATAAAACGAAACAAAACGAAACAAAACAGAATTTTTCATTTTACCAGAGTAATGAGATAAGCAAATATGAACGTTTTTTTTTTTTTTTTTTTTTACCATCTTGCCCTGAATCTATAAGCTTATTCATGCCACAAATAACAACAAATCATTAAAATGATAAGTGATTTTTTTTTACCAGTTGAGGGGTAAAAGCAAAACCTATGAGAGGTGATTTTTTTTTTTCTTCCAAATCAGATAAAAAAACAAACCTATGACAGGCGATTTTCTTTTTACACATATGTAAGCGAGCTTACATTACCTGATCGAAATGCGTGGAGAAAAAAAAAAAGACCAAACACCAACAAAAAAAATCCTATTATAGGTGATTTTCTTTTCTTCCCAAATCAGGTAAAAACAAATCCTATGATAGACGATTTTCTTTTTCTTTCCAAATCAGGTTAAAAAAAAATCCTGTGATAGGTGACTTTCTTTTTTTTTCTTTTTTCCAAATCAGGTAAAAACAAATCCTATAATAGGCGATTTTCTTTTTTTTTTTTTTTTTCCAAATCAGGTAAAAGCAAATCCTATGAGAGGTGATTTTTTTTTTTTTTTTTTTCCAAATCAGGTCAAAAACAAATCCTATGATAGGTAATTTTTATTCTTTTTTGCCAAATCAGGTAAAACAAATCCTATGATAGGCATTTTTTTTTTCCAAATCAGGTAAAAACAAATCCTATGATAAGTGATTGTCTTTCTGATAGCTGACTTTTTTTTTTCCAAGTCAGCTAAAAACAAATCCTATGAAAGGTGATTTTCTTTCTGATAGGCGATTTCCTTTTTCTTTTTTCGTTTTCTTTTTTCCAGATCAGGTAAAAACAAAACCTACGAACGGCAAAGAGTGACAAAAGACAGCCAACAGCAGCGAGAGGGCGATACAGCTCCCGTTCGTCCCCCCCATCCCCCATACCCCCCCCCCCCCCCCCCCCCCCATCCCTCCCTGACCCATCCCTCCCTGACTCACCGGATGTGGTCCACCGCGTTGTTGATGGCCTGCTTGTCGCCGTGGGTGCCAAAGTGAACTCGGTCTTGAAGGAGGTGAGAAGGTGTCCACACGCCGACCTGCACGTCGTCAGGGCCGATGTCGAAGTTGGAGGACACATCCTTGACGAACTCCAGCATCTTGGCGAAGTTGGCCTGCTGCACGCTTCCAGACTTGTCCAGCAGGAAGACGATGTCCGCTCTGCCACCACAATCTGGGGCACGACAGGGAGAGAGAGAGAGAGAGCGACCTCGGGTGTGAGTGTGGAAAGTGTGTGTGGGAGTGAGTGGAAGGGGGGGGGTAGGAGGGGTGAAGGGTGAAGGGTGAAGGGCGAAGGGGGGAAGGGAAGGAGGCAGGGAGGAAAGGAGAGAAAGAGGAGAGAGCAAAAAGGCGGGTTGAGAGAGAAGGGGGAGAGGGACAGATAGACAAGCAGAGAGAGAGAGAGAGAGAGAGAGAGAGAGACAGACAGACAGACAGACAGACAGACAGACAACAACAGACAGACAGTCAGACAGACAGACAGAGAGGGGGGCGTGGAATTGACAGGTAGCGAGACAGGCAGACAGAGACAGTGACAGACAGAGAGAGAGGCAGATAGACAGACAGACAGATGAAAAGACAGACAGTCAGAGAGAGGGGGATTTTGACAGTGCTGACGGAGAGGAGAGAGAGCGAGAGAGGGAGCGAGAGAGAGAGAGAGAGAGAGAGAGAGAGAGAGAGAGAGAGAGAGCGCAATACTCACTGGGGGCCTGAGAAGGGGTGACGATGACCATCGTTGGTTTCACTGAAACGCACACAGAAACAAATGGATGCAAAGTAACCGCCCTGGAATCATGTGAATGATCCTCCTAAACGGTTTTTTTTTTTTTTTTATCATACATCAAATTAAAGCTGTTGTTTAAAGTCAAGGTCAACCATCAGAGGCCATATCAAGCTGACGTCCCGTCATCGCAGTTGTTACAAAAAAAACACACACACACACACACACACACACACACACACACACACACACACACACACATATGCATACAAGCAAGCATGCACGCACGCATGCATGCGCGCACCCCACCCACCCACACCCACCCACCCACCCACACGCACATACACGCACACGCACACACACATACACACATATACACACACACACAAACACGCACGCACTCACGCATGCGCGCACCTACACACACACACACACACACACACACACACACACACACACACACACACACACACACACACACACACATCATTGAAATTTTGTACAATCGTTTTGATAGTATTGTGATGCTTTGACTGAGTTAGTTACTTTAAAAAACAAAATGTTGTTGTTGCGTATTCCTCATGATGTGTTGTGTCGATACTTGGTTTTGCTTGTTTGTTTGTTCTGTATGATTATGATTATGTTGTGAGGGCAGGATGACATAAAAGCCGTGAAGCTGATTGTTTAACCCTCAATAAAGATAATTTTGACTTGACTTGACACTCTACACACACACACACACACACACACACACACACACACACACACACACACACACCACACACTGTCCCCCCCCGCCGCCCCCCCCCCCCCCCCCCCCCGCACACACACGCTACACACACACACACACTTCCCACCCACTTCCACCCGCCCATACCTTCACAAGCCTTCTGCTGGAGAGAGGCTCTGATGAGGTTGAGAGAGTCGAAGCTGTTGACGACGAAGACGTGCTGGTTGTCCGGGTCAGTGGCGATCTGCTTCAGCTCGCTCTGGTCCTGGTGGGGGCCCACGCCGATGGCGAACACCGTCACGCCCTTGGCTCTCAGCCGCGCGGCCTCATGGGCTGTGGCCGCCTTGTCGTGGGACTTCCCGTCCGTGATGACGATGGCGATTTTGGGAGGCGTTGGGGCTGCCAGGAAGAGGGCAAGAAAAAAAAGAGTCAGGACCCCAATGTACAGGTCAGAGTAGTTCGGGGGTCACAGGACGCAAAGGTCAAGTAGTCGCAACCAAGTTGGAGCACTCAGATCCAAACGCCCATCTTGCTGTGAATTTGATGAAGGTAAGTGAGTGCCTGGTCTTTCATTTTCGTTGCCCTGACGTGTTTTTTTTATCTCGCCTGAAGAAGACCTAAGAGGTCGAAACGCGTCGTGTGTTGTGTCTTGTTATCCGTTTGTCCACGTTGTTCGGCGGAGTTATTATAAACACTTTTTTTTTTAAATAACAAGTTTAAACAGATGAAATCGCCCTGGGTCTTGATTTTTTTTTAATGTGAAAAAAAAAAAATTATCCTGGAATCTGGGGTCTGCAAATTTGTTCGGTGCCATATGTCAGCAAAAATAATAGAATGATGCATGGCTTGTGGACTCCTGGAGTTTCTACGCCATTGCTATGGCTGCAAGGATTTTTAGGAGTGAAAAGTCGAGCAGACGACTTGAAAACGAGAGGTCATGCGGATCGTGCTTGCATAGAAAAAGGAACGGACATGAGACCTGCCTCACAGTCAGGTATGGTATGGGTCAAGGGCTGCACTGTGCAATGAATATGTCTTGGTACTGGCTGATCTGATGAGAAAAGCCAGGTGCAGCTTTGAATGTGACAGACAATACATAGTGTTTGGGGCCTAAACTGTAACTGTGGACTCGGATCGACTGCAAGAAGACGGCCAGAGGATTCCGGACACCCCACCCCCCCTACCTTTGTGACTTCTCCAACACACACTTCGGCCTTGGAGGAACAGTTTTGTCAGCCGTACGAATCTTCTGAGGCTATACACAACGTCAAACTCAAAGAGTTACAACATGGTAAAAAAAAAAAAAAAAAAAAAAAAAAAAAAAAAAGAAGAAGAAAAAAACAGTCAAGGTGGTGGAAGTCCAGAAGGTCGAAACGCGTGGGTTCTGTATTGGCGTTTGTTCGTTCCCGCGGGTTCCTGACGAGTCTGGTAACACAAATGTGTGTGCTCGTGCTTCTACTACCTTGGCATGTGGTTCATTTTCATCCTACATACAATGTCAAAAAAAGAAAAGAATGCTTAAGACATGGGTTTTTCTTCCAAAACAAAACGAAAAGCAGCGCCAAGAACATATTTTGCTGTAGTGAAGAGAGAGAGAGAGAGAGAGAGAGAGAGAGAAGAGAGAGAGAGTGAGAGAGAGAGAGAGAGTCGGTGTGGGTGCGTGCGCGTGTTCCCGCGTATATACACGTGTGTGTGTACTCTTCACCCTCGATCATCCCACCTCTTTTCTCCCTCCCCTTCACCCCCTTCCCCCCTCCCCCCCCTCTCTCTCTCTCTCCCACCCACCCACCCCCCCCCATCCCCCTCCCTCCCCCTCTCGCCCGCCGGCCGATATAAACACCGATGCAGAAACCTAACGGTGTGTCATCACATGTCTTTGTGAGTGTGCGTGAGACATCGTGCATCGGATGTATGAACGAGGCCATACCGAGCGCCGTTGGCGGCGGTGAAGCTGACGTCAGTGGCGTACTGCAGACCGGCGTGGGTGTTGGTGGGCGGCATGTCCGTGTACACCGAGTGCTGCACAGCGTTCTCGATGTCCTGCACAGCACAGCGGTAGGAGAAGGTTAAGACAGATTGAGTGTTTTCGACAAAGTGTGGTAAAGGTAGATTGAGTAGTAGTTTTCGACAAAGTGTGTGGTAAAGGTAGATTGAGTAGTAGATTTTTCGACAAAGTGTGGTAAAGGCAGATTGAGTGTTTTCGACAAAGTGTGGTAAAGTAGATTGAGTGTTTTCGACAAAGTATGGTAAAGGTAGATTGACTATTGTTGACAAAGTGTGGTAAAGGTAGATTGAGTGTTTTCGACAAAGTATGGTAAAGGTAGATTGACTATTGTTGACAAAGTGTGGTAAAGGTAGATTGAGTGTTTTCGACAAAGTATGGTAAAGGTAGATTGACTATTGTTGACAAAGTGTGGTAAAGGTAGATTGAGTGTTTTCGACAAATATGGTAAAGGTAGATTGAGTGTTTTTCGACAAAGTATGGTAAAGGTAGATTGAGTGTTTTCGACAAAGTGTGGTAAAGGTAGATTGAGTATTTTCGACAAAGTATGGTAAAGGTAGATTGAGTATTTTCGACAAGTATTTTTGACAAAGTGTGGTAAAGGCAGATTGAGATTTTCTGAAAAAAAAAGTGTGGTAAAGATAGGTTGAGTAAATAAGAATATAGGTTTTCTGGATTCTGGATTCGACATTAGAAAAGTAGTTACAGACTCAGAATCAAAAAATTTACCTGGAGAATATTTCGACAGGGTCGCCCTGTCTTCTTCAGCTCACTGTTGCTGTTGTGGCAGCGAGGCCTGGTGGGGCGACAGCAACAGTGAGCTGAAGAAGACAGGGCGACCCTGTCGAAATATTCTCCAAGTAAGTTTTTGCTTCTGAGTCTGTAACGACGTTTCTATTAGGTTGAGTAGTTTCAGCTTGACCCTTCTGATTGACCACACACACCAAGAAACGACGGGTAGATGGGACAACACAACCTCTATGGAGAGAAAGAAAACAAAAAGCCAGACCGAAGGCCACTCTAAGACGTACACCCCGCCCGCCCCACGAATCCACCAGGAGCTCTTGTTGGAGACCCCACCGGCCACTCACCTGCTTGTTGTTGTAGGTGTTGAGGTGGAAGACGTTCTGGGCCTTGCCGGTGTAGGTCAGCATGCCGACCTGGATGTCGTTGGGGCCGATGGCGAAGCCGTGGACCGTGCTCTTGATGAAGTCCTTCACCTTGTCGAAGCTGGAGGCGGTTACCGACTTGGTGGCGTCCACGATGAAGACGATGTCGGCTGGCTGTATCCCACATCCTGAGGCAAGGTCAAGTTCTTGTAGTGGATTTTCTTTTTTCTTTTTTCTTTCTTTTTTCTTTTTTTTTTTTTTTTTTTTTTTTTTTTTTTTTTTTTTTTTTTTTTTTTTTTTTTTTTTTTTTTTTTTAAAGCTTACTACGTGTCTCACTATTTCAGTTGCTTCTTCTGCTGCTGCTTATGAGGTCGTGTTTTACTGTTACTACTGCTTCTGCTGCTGCTTTGATACTATTACGGCTATTAGTATACCACCCCCCCATCACTACCACCACCAACAATGATAATGATGATGATGATGACAATAGTGATATTATGATGGTGATGATGATGATGATGATGATGATGATAACAAGGACAACACACAACAACAGCAACAACAGTAACAACAATAATGTAACAACAATAATAACAATACAATAATGTAACAACACAACAACAGTGATGATGATGATAGTATTATGATGATGATAATAATAATGATAATGATAATAAAAATGATAATAATAATGATGACAATATTGTAATAACAATAATAATGATAACAACGAAATGATTTCAAGAGTGATAACAGTTTTATGCAGCTTTCAGTCTTTCAGTTCAGCTGTGTCAACTTTCAACTGAAAAGGCTATCTGGGTAAAGCATTAACAGCCTAAATGACTTCATCGTCACCGCTGAACATCTGCAACTATAAACATTGACTGTTGTCAAAAAAAAAAAAAAAAAAAAAAAAAAAACAAAAACAAACAAACAATCATTTCTGCCATGTTTATCGTCTCACAGAGGAGACCAGGCTCAGCACACTCGTTAAACATTCCATGGCAACTCCTGACCATTACCCTTTAACATTACATTGCAATCCCCAGCCCTTGCCCTAAACATTACATTGCAATCCCTAACCCCCATCTTAAACATGACATTGCAATCCCTAACCCTGAACATTACATTGCAATCCCTAACCCCCATCCTAAACATGACATTGCAATCCTTAACCCTAAACATTACATTGCAATCCCTAACCCCCATCCTAAGCATTACATTGCAATCCCTAACCCTAAACATTACATTGCAATCCCTAACCCTGCAATCCAAACATTACATTGCAATCCCTAACCCTAAATATTACATTGCAATCCCTAAACCCTAAACATTACATTGCAATCCCCAGTCCTTGCCCTAAACATTACATTGCAATCCCCAGCCCTTACCCTAAACATTACATTGCAATCCCTAACCCTTATCCTAAACATTACATTGCAATCCCTAACACTTATCCTAAACATTACATTGCAATCCATAACCCTTACCCTAAACATTACATTGCATTGCAATCCCTAACCTTTATCCTAAACATTACATTGCAATCCCCAGCCCTTGCCCCTAAACATTACATTGCAATTCCTAACCCTAACCATAAACATTACATTGCAATCCCTAACTCTAACCCTAAACATTGCATTGCAATCCGTAAGCCTAATCCTAAACATTACATTGCAATCCCTAACCTTACCTTAAACATTATATTGTAATCCCTAACCCTTACCCTAAACATTACATTGCAATCCCTAACCCTAACCCTAAGCATTACATTGCAAATCCCTAACCCTAACCCTAAACATTGCACTCCAATCCCAAACCCTAACCCTAAACATTACATTGCAATCCCTAACCCTTACCCTAAACATGACATTTGCAATCCAATAACTTGCTGAGGTATAGATGCAAAAAAATATGATATTAAGATAGAAGGGGTGTCAATCGAAATCTGTCCCTGGGCCAGGTGCATTCAAGGCACACACGGAAAACCACGCACTTTTTACTGTTGTCGATCTAATGAACAACAGACCTCATGACTATCAATCAAAGGATCTTATGGGAAAAAAAACCCAGCAAACAACAACAACAACAACAACAACAACAACAACAACAACACCTGCAGTCAGGATACATGATCTGTGCGAAAACAAGAGAAAAGTACACAAGTAAAGCGAACGAAAACTGGCGGAGATCGCTGCAAAGTGATGACGTCACACAGCGTCCAAATGGCGGCGCCCATGGTTGTTTAGAGTGTCGCCTTCATACATTGTAATAAACTTTTTTTTTTTTTTTTTTTGGTCAGAAAAGAAATATTCTGATTTTTTTTTCAAAATAGCTAGAACTACGAGACATTAAAAAAAAAAAAATGATCGGTTTCTCGAAACGAAGTCTGGGATTTCTGTGAGGTGGCATTTCTTTGAAGTAGTGCTGAAGGACGCGTTCAGTATCGGGACAGTCGGTGGTCAAAACTTATTAGTACCATGCCTATGATCACTTGGTTGACAGATGTTTAACAAGCAATTTCAGAGTAATTTTACGACGTTGGGAAACACGATTGGAAACTGCTGAAGGAAGGATAATATCACACACACACACACACACACACACACACACACACACACACACGCAAGAAAAAAAACAACTCAGAAAACTAGTAAATGCTCAGAATGGGGGGGAGTGTGGATGGTGTAGTGGTCTAGGAGGGGATGGGGGGAGGAGGTGGAAGTGATAGGTCACACAACCATCCGTGACCCCGATGTTAAGGTCATGGGGCTGCTCTGAATCAAACCCACGGAAATTCAAACGTGACTCCAGTACAGGGCACAACACTGAGATAAACCCACACCTCTGTCCTTCAGCCTTATCTCCCTGACCATCTTACTGACGACAGTCCTCACCCCTTGGACGCTGTCTTCGTTCCCGACACTCTGCCCGATAGAACGCGGCGACACCTCCCCACCCCCCCCCCCACCCCCCACCCCCACGTATCTACCAGTTACTCACCGGGGGGGGGGTGGTGGTGGTGGGGGGGGTGGTGGTGGTGGTGGGGGGAGGCTTGGTAGGGCAAAGCCTTGCTGTTGCACGTGCGGCTTTCACGGTCCTGACCGTGGCAGTCGGCTCCGCCGTTGGCGTTGGCGGGGGCGGGGTCGGTGCAGGTCCTCTCTCTGTACTGGGTGCCGCCTCCGCAGGACTTGGTGCAGGGGCTGTAGAAGCCCCAAGGGCTCCAGTTGCCGTTCACTGCACACAATAGGGCGTTCGGCTGTGTGCATCGTTTTCGTTTCGTTTTTTTTTTTTTTTTTTTTTTTTTTTTTTTTTTTTTTCAAAGGGTGGGGATGGGTGGGGGGGGGGGGGGGGGGGGGGTAAGCTTAAAATGAATAAAAGAAGTCACTTCTATCCCTCGATTTAGATTCAAATATATTTCAATATTTTTTTTTTCTGTGGCTGCTGCTGTCGTTGCTTCTGCTACTACTACTACTACTACTACTACTACTACTACCACCACCACCACCACCACCACCCACACCACCCACTACCACTACTACTACTACTACTACTACTACTACTACTGCCACTTCTTCTTCTCCTCCTTTTCCTCCCTCCTCCTCCTCCTCCCTCTCCTCCTCTCCTCCTCCTCCTCCTCCACCTACTACTTCTACTTCTCCTCCTCCTCCTCCTCCTCCTACGACTACTTCTACTTCTCCTCCTCCTCCTCCTACTACTACTATCACCACCACCACCACTGTTCCAGCCTCTTTATCATACGAGCAGCGTCAAATTTTTAGAAGCACAATCAAGATGCTTCTTGAGATCTGTAATGACTTAACATTGTCAGTATCAAACTTCGTGTTAAAGACAAACAACAACAACAACAACAACAACAACAACAACAACAACAACAACAACAACAACAACAACAACACAACAACAATTAAAAAAAAAATGTTATTGTGCAGAAAAATGTCTCTTATTCATGTGTCGTATGTTAACTTTCGTGTTAAAGACAACAACAACAACAACAATTAAAAAAAAAAAATGTTATTATGCAGAAAATGTCTCTTATTCATGTGTCGAATGTTACATTATTTGTTGTTTTTGTTGTTTGAGAGGTTTGTAACCTACAGGCCCGAGAAGCTAAGACACGAGTTCACGTTGCCTCTGGCTCTGAGGCCAGCGGAGACTGCTTCACGTACCTTCGCAGGCGGTCTTCTTCAAGGTGGCCTGGATGTTGTCCAGGGCGTCGAAGTTGGTGACGGTGAAGACGTTCTGGGGCTTGGAGGCGATGGCCTCCAGCTCGCTGTGGTCCAGGTTGCTGCCCACGCCCACGGCGAAGACGTTGACGTTGGTCTTGTGCAGCTCGGCCGCCTGCTGGAGGGTGGTCTGCTTGTTGTTGGAGCGGCCGTCCGTCACCACGATCAGGATGTTGGCCACGCGGTCACGGTCCCCATGAGCCTGCGATGACCAGCAGCGCGCGGGGTTCAACACGTCAGTGTGCCAAATGGGAGTCTGAATCGGTATGCTGGTTTGAGCCCTTCAATGGGGCGAATGTGAGTCTTGAGTCGGTATACTAGGTTTGGAACACTTCACGTGCCGCATGGGAGTCTGAATCGGTATGCTGGTTTGAGCAGTTCATTTGCGAACGGGAGTCGGAATCAGCATGCTGGTTTGAACACTTTAATATGCGAATAGGAGTCCGAATCAGCATGCTGGTTTGAACTTTTCAATATGCGAATGGGAGTCTGAATCAGCTTGCTGGTTTGAACACTTCAATATGCGAATGGGAGTCTGAATCAGCATACCGGTTTTGAACGCTTAATGTGCAAATGAAACACTCTGTATCATTTTATGATTGCACATTTACTGTGCAAACCATAGCCTGAAAAATAACATTTTATTGTAAAAAAAAAAAGTCTCTCTGTGTAAACGAGGTCGGTATCAGCATATGATTGTCCGGATGATAAAGTTAATCAACATTTCCTTTTTAACACTTAAAGTGCAAATCCGAGTGTGAATAATTACACAGCCATCGTGCCAGTACTAGTTTGAATCAACATGTTTTGTTTGTATGTTTGTTTGCTTTGGAACACTTAATGTCAAAATGCGGGTCTGAATCATTACATAGTTATTGTACCAATGCTAGTTTGAATCAACGGTTTGTTTTGAACGCTTAAAACCCTAATGGGAATCTGAATCAGGAGACTGTTGAAAGTTATTGTGCGAATTCTAACCTGAATCAGGTTTTTTCCTTTGAATGAGAGTCTGGGTCAGCGTGGTATTGAGCAAACGATAAACTGAATCAGCATTTTGTTTCGAACAGTAAAACTGCGAACGAGGGGTTGAATTAGTTTACGATTGTACGACTGGTAGACGGAGTTAGCATTTTGTTTTGAACGCATTAAGAAGCAAGTGCAAAGTCTTGAATCCTCTTGGACTGTTATGACGCAAGTGCTAATGAGAATCAGCATTTTATTTGGAACATTTGTTGTGCAAATGCGAGTCTGAAATAGCATATCACGGAACATTTAATGACTGATCATAATATGAAGTAACATATCGGTTTATACTGAGTGAGTAGTGAAAGTCCGAACCTGTATACTGTTCAACACCCACTGTACCCCCCCCCCCCCCCCCCCCCCTCCCCCGTCCTTGCAGTTCCGGGGTTAACAGTTCACAGACGTTGTGACGAAATGGTGAACTACTACGGAGACATAGCGCAAAGTCCCACAATCCGTACCCTTGCCACCTACATGTGCGCAGGAATCCCATCCCTACTTCCCTCCCTTTTTTCATTTTTCCTTAGAATCCGTCACCCCCCCCCCCCCCCCCCCCCCCCCCCCCCCCCCCCCCCCCTTCAACATCCACACGTACAACCCATCTAGGAGCAAGGTGTGTTCACGAATACATGCTGCTTAGTCTATCCACGCCCGGTTGTGTGTACATATTCAAATCATCACCCATCCATAATAATATCCGATCCACCACCCACACGCCACCCCCCTCCACCCCCTCCCCCCTCCGAACACATGAACGAAGACACCACCACCACCACCACCCCCCCCCCCCCCCCCGTCCCCTGCATATCCTTCCCGAAGTAAACGTGTTCTAGTGAATGATCTGTATCCAGCCTCCAGCCATGAACTTAGAAACCCCCTCCTCGCCCCGCCCCCCCCCCCCCACCTTCCCCCTTCCTCCCCACCAACACCCTTCCTTGAATACACAACCTCAAACGTCCTACCGAATACATTCTCACACACACACTGCCTTCGGTTTCGCTTTCATCAAGGTGTGCGGACTAGTCCATACACGCTACACCACATCCGCCTGCTAAGTTTTGGAGACCCCACTGCGCATGACACTGCAATGTCGCCTCACCAGTCACCTTGCTCACTCATCACCTTGAGAACCGCTCATCCGCAGACCCCCTCCCCCTCCCCAACCCTACCCTTCCCTTCCCTTCCCGCCGGTCCCCCAGATTCACAAATGCACGCATGCAGCATCTGCGCACACACTATAGACCCCCCCCCCCCCCCCCCCCCCCCCCCCCCCCCCCCCCCCCGCGCCATCTTTTACACCATCCACAACGTCTCTGCTGATGTGCTGTGGTGCTGGAGATGCGGGAAGATGCCCTCTCCATGATCTTTTCTTCACATAGTGTGCCCTCCACTTTCCTCCCCCTCCCTCCCAGCCCTCTCCCCCCTCTGTCTGTCTGTCTGTCTGTCTCTCACTGCACACACACACACACACACACACACACACACACACACACACACACACGCACACGCACACACACACACACACACACATCTGCACCCCTCCGTATAGAGAAACATCCCTCTTTTCTCCAACCCTCGGTCGCTCCTCCACCCCCCACACCCCCAACACCCACCCCCCAACCACACCACCGCCACACCCACCCCACCCCACCCCACCCCACCCCACCCCACCCCTACCCTACCCCACCCCACCCTGACCTTGGTGAAGGCGTTCTGGCGAATGAACTGCAGGGCTTCTCCGGTGTGGGTGCTGCCGGCAGGGTACTTGACAGCGTTGACGGCCGACAGCAACGAGCTCTTGGTCGTGTGCTCGTTCAACCAGAACTCATTGCGCGGGTGCGTGTCGAAGGTGGACACCCCGATATTGACAGCGTTGGGGCCAATGTCGAAATTGTTGGCGAACTTGGTGACGAATTGCTTGACTTTGTCGAAGTTGGATTGACTCACGCTGCCCGACGTGTCCAGCAGGAACTCAATGTCCGCCGGAAGCGTGCCGCAGCCTGCCGCAAACACACAGGTCCGAGTCCACAGTTACAGTTTAGGCCTAAAGCGCTACATATTCTTTATTACACTCTCAAAGCTGCTACCTGGCTTTTTTATCAAAAGATCAGCCAGTCCTAAAACATATTCATCGCACAGTCCAGCCCTTGACCCATACCATACCTGACTCTGAGGCAGGTCTCATGTCGTTTCTTTTTCTATGCGAGCACGATCCACATGACCCTTCATTTTCCTGTCATCTGCTGGATTTTTCACTCCAAAATCCTAGCGCCTTACGAACAGCGTAGAAATACAAGGAGTCCACAATCAGGCATCATTCTGCTATTTTTGCTGACCTATGGCCTTGAACTGATTTACTGACCTCAAATTCCAGGATAAAGTCATCTTTTTTTCACATTAAAAAAAAAAAAAAACAAAACAAAAAAAAACGTTCACAGAGCCAGGGCGATGTTCATCTGTTCAAACTTTGTTGTTACCTACTTGACCTTTCCTGTAACCCCGAAATTTGTCCTAAGCAGACCATGTGCATGTGGGAGGGAACAGCAGCGGGGTCGGGCGGGGGGGGGGGGGGGGGGGGGGGTGACGTCTTCTAAGAACAGAAACAGTTACACCCGGAGGTTCGAGGCGGAAGACCCAGAGAAATGCTCGTCATCCTCAACTGCCGAACCAGCCAGCTGCAAGCCATCCTCCACCACCACCACCACCACCACCACCACCACCACCACCAACCTTGGAAGCCATCGCCGCTCTGTTCACATGGGGTGCCAGGCACGTACAAAGCATTTCATTCATTAAGACGTTAAGGGATATAGTTGCTCCCTGGCGGATGCCATTGTGTGGGGAGCCAATGGATGTGACGCGAGAGAGCCTTCACGGGAACGTTCCCATGGATGTCATCAGCCTGTATTTCATGACTGACATGACTGAATGGAGCCAAGGGAAATGTGCTATTGTGCCGTAAATAAACACAAGACTGTGAGAGAGGCTAAACGCTCAGAGTGGAGGGGTCAAATCCCTAGAACATTTGCCTTGAGAACCGTTGTTTTGAGCTTGGATCACTCATCGGCGTGGGGCTTTTTTTTCACGGCTTGGAAACCCTCTCTGTCCGCCCAACAGTAAAGGGGTACGTGATTCAGGTCAGGGAAGGTCAAGGCTGTGGAAGGAGTAGGGTGGGCTCCGCCATCCATCATGCCGTGGCCCACGACACCGTCATCCCTTAAGTCATTGCCCCGTCGACCATCCGGCTTCGGGACTTTATTATTTGACCTAAATCCACTAAAGCAGGGGTGTTGTGGCCTCTTTAGAAACATCTAGAGGTTTATTCCCCTCCTCCCCCCCCCCCCCCCCCCCCACTCCCCGCCACCTCTGACTCCCCCCCCCCCCCCCTTTCTTAGTAACATTGCCGCTCTTGCAAGCACCACTCAAGATCTGCAGGTGCTTGTAGACAATGTCAGCAGTTTTTGCAGGCAACATTGGCCTCATTGTCAGTAAAAAAAAAAAGACTAAAAACATGCTGACCGGTAAACACCAAGGGCCAACAGATGTTATCGACCAAAAGCAAGTGGAAAAAATAGAGAACATCATATACCCAGGCAGCTCCATCAACAACAACGCCAATGACCTCGACCATGAACTGAAGTGTCGTACTGGAAAGGCGACATCTTGGGCGTCAAATGGTAAGACTTTATACCAAATGAAGACGTCAGGGAGAGGTCCAAACAGCTCCCCGTGTCAACCATCATCCGCAGACGGCGCCTCCGCCGGCTGGGTCATGTCCTTAGATTACCCTCATCAAGATCTGCAAGCCAGGCCATTAAATGGACCTCAGCAGGCCAGAGAAAAAGAGGACGACCCAGGATGAGCTGAGGACAGACAGTGGGAGAGAGACCTCCGACTCGTTGACAGAGGATGGAGTGACACGACCAAACTGGCTGAGGACCGTGCACAGTGGAGCGCCTTGACTGCCTCATGCGTCGAAAGACGCGGGAGCATCTAAGTAAGTAAGAGACTAGAAGAGTGAGACAGCGAAAGGTAAAGTACTTCTCAATCTGTGACGCAGAGAAAAGTCTGTGACCTGTTTAGGAACATCTACAGGTTGACTCCCCTCCAGCCCCCTCCTTCTGTGACGGCCCCCCCCCCCCCCCCTCCCCTCCCCCCATCTCTTCACTTAGTACCGAGATTGGAGTGAGAAGCGGGGAAATATATATAAAAAAAAAGTGTTCCACAATCAGTGCCTCACTTCCTGTCTGATAGGCAGTTGGATGAAAACTACGTCATCGCTGCCTCCCACCCATCAACTCCAGGGTGAATTGGATTGGACTGCTTGAATTTTTTTCTCTCCAGACAACTGTCTTTTTGAGGGGGAAGAGGATGGGGGGTGGGGGGTGGGGGGGGGGGGGGGGTGGTTGGTGGGAGGGCTTTCCGGTCGTCCGTATCCTGTCCGTCATCCAACCCTCATCTCAGCTCACCTAGTTCTCCGCACAGCTGCACTCAGCCGGCAGCTCCAAGGCCAGCCAGCCATGCCATGGCCATCACTCTCCCAGTGGCCACCGGCCAGTGAAGGCCCTGCACTTTTTGCTGAGTCGCTTCAGTGCTGAGTGTTTCTAAGTCACTTCAGTGCTGAGTGTTTCTGAGTCACTTCAGTACTGATTGTTTCTGAGTCACTTCAGTATTGGTTGTTCGGAGT
>JADBJO010000879.1:271407-273907 GCA_016801955.1 Conus betulinus
AGAGTACAAACATGTATAAAATGAAATTTTAAAAAATGCGTTCATATAAATCACTTGAAAAAACAACTGCAGATGACAGCAGAAGTGATCCAAGACTATTCTGGTAAGCTATGACAAATTGAGGAAGTGCTAGACCTGTTTAAAAGGATATAACAAATGACCAGTTGTTCCATCATTTCAGCCAGAAAATTTGGTTTTTTGTTTCAATAGATTCTAACTAAATGGAATGTTTAATATGGATTAAAAAAAAAAATGAAATGTTTGATATGGAAAACCCTGTCTGTGTTGCAGATTTTGGCTCCCTGTCTGCAGATTTTGGCTCCCTGTCTGCAGATTTTGGCTCCCTGTCTGCAGATTTCGGCTCCCAGAGACCAAATCCGAAGATCTTTAAAAGGAAATGACGTATGCTATCAAGGCACTCCGAAATGATGATTCCGCTGGATAATGTACTGTTATACGTACCATCGACGTCTTCACAAAATATTCCAGATAAAAATGTTGTTACACATCACCCCATCACCCCACCTTAACCCCCGGGTCAAACCCATGCAAATTCCTGTTCTGTAGAGGAAGACCAAGTGAAAGAACACGTGAAAGTGTCTGTATACAAAAACGAACAAAAACATTATGATGACAAGAACGCTCAAGCCAGAGTTTTGTCCCTTGGTCAAAGACCGTTGATTTTAGTATCACTTTTGATCTGTTTGCTTTTCAATTCTCCAACAAACGGTGTCTGCTGTTTTTATTTTGGCTGCCCCTGTCAATAGTTTAAGTGTGCTTAGAACAACAGGGTTCTCCGACGCCAGGACCGACGAGTGTCAGCAGAATTTTCAGCGGAACCAGCATGTGTCTCAGCCCGTTCTTCTGCTGCCTGACTAGCAGCAGGATTTCCTCGTTCGTTCCGATGCCAGGTCTACTGGGCTCGGAGCGCCTCGTCTTCTAGAGATGGATGTCTCTCTCTCCACCCTGTGAAGTTCCCAAACGAAGACTGTTGTGTATTCAGTGGTGGAACTCTGCCGTTCAGTCTGAGTGTGTTGTCATCGTTGTGAACGTCGGGATCGCAAGATTCATCATTGAACGGACACACATTACTACTATTGTTATTATAATGAATAGTTATGTAGCGCCTGTTCTCAGCTAGAAACCAAGCTCTAAGCGCTTTACAATCCAAGCTCGTTTTACACAACGGGCTGCCTACCTGGGTAGCGCCAACTGAAGAGCTGCCAGCTGGCGCTTCATTCAGTCGTTTCCCGTGTCATCCAGTCCTTTTCATTTAATATTGGTCACTCAGTTTCCTGACTTCCTTCATTCTTTGCATTTCTTACGCAGGGTGAATGCTATGTGTAACGTGTCATCCATATCAACGGCCAAACTGGTCTTCTCTTCCGAAAATTGATGATGGGATTTTACGTGTGTGCAAGATGTTATGCGTGCGTTCACACACGGAACCTCGGTTTATAGTCTCATTCGAAGGGCTGTATGGGAAATGGAGTCAGAACCAATGTTAACTCCGAGGGAAAAAAAGTCCCCCTGTACCGAAACGGCCCGGCGGAGATTCGAGCCCGCAACCCCAAGATCACGAGTCCGGCGCTCTACCAACTGAGCTATTCCGGCACATAGCCCCCCCCCCCCCCCCCCCCCCCCCCCACACACACACACACAGAGGTCAGTTTCCAGCTCAGTTGCCTGAGGCTTCTTTCAACCAATCAATAAAAGAGTGACATCAATTCTTCCAACAACTATCGTAGAATATCTTTACTAGAAGTAAATAAGAAAATTTACTGTTGTATCTTGAACAATTATCTTACAACATGGGTCGAAGAAAATAACTTAGTCCGTTATACTTAAGCAGGATTAAGAAAACCAAACAAACATACAAACAAAACAACATTGATCACATATTTATTCTTTTCGTTTTTAACCAAAATCAGTTACTGATTCAGCGGGGAGCTTTATGTCGCTTTTCTTGATTAAAAAAAAAGCAGTTGACTTCGTAGACAGAAAAATACTACGTGAGGCATTCAAGAAAGACAGAGGGGGGAAAATGGCATTAAAAAGAATGTACTTTGCTCTAAAAACTAGGGAATGTTCTCGAGGCGACCTGAAAGATGCTTGGTTTTTACCTCTCCTTTCCTTTCCTTTCCTTTCCTTTCCTTTTTTTTTTTTTTTTTTCTGTCCGCGAGGTTCAGTACAAGGGGACAAATGTAGCCTTATTCTATTCTTTGTTTATCCATGAAACCAGCCAACGAAGTAATTCTGAAGAGTGAACATGGCGTGATTTGTTTTCACTGATCTCATTGACATTCTGATCATGCTCCTCGCTAATGACGTTATTCTTTGGTCTCATTTCACCACACGTCCTTAATTATAACTTCATACTGTGAGAGAGTTCAGTTGATAAGCTTACTCTTCCTGTCAACAGTGACAGATCAAACGTCACGGTCTTTAGAAAAGGGAGGCAACCAGCGCCCCGAGGGAAATAACACACATTTACTTACGG
>JADBJO010000879.1:278907-286407 GCA_016801955.1 Conus betulinus
TTATTCGCAAATAGATAATAGAATAAGACAGACTTGGATACATGTTCATTAGAGTGCTGTTTTCGGATGTCAGAATATTTTGGGCCCTCCATAGTCAAATGAAACTTATGTTACTTTTTTTTTTTTTTGGCTAATACGGAGTTTGCGTTAAAAAGCATAAATTGTCCTTTTTTTCAGAAGCTAAATGGTTATTGTTACGTCTAAACTTAATACATGAAATCATGTTTGAATAAGGTACCTGACCAATATGCTTTGCAGCTTTAATCCTTTTTTTTTGTAATATCTTTGAAACATGCATTTATTACTTTGCTATAATGCTTCCCTTTAAAACGTTTTAAGATTGTCTTTCAAAGAATGAGTTATATTTCGACATAACTAATGTTTGTTTCAAATCGTTTACGATTCCCAAACGCAATCGAATCCTGTCCCACGACTGTTCATTGGCCCTCTCTCCTTTTGTGTGTAAATGATACAACAGACTTAACATTTTAAACCGAACTGTTTTTTTTTTAATTGTTAGATATAAGACCAGATCCAGATCAGGTTATTCTCTCTCTCTCTCTCTCTCTCTCTCTCTCTCTCTCTCTCTCTCTGTATGTGTGTGTGTGTGTGTGCGTGCGTGCGTGCGTGCGTGCGTGCGTGCGTGCGTGCGTGTGTGCGTGTGCGTGTGTGTGTGTGTGTGTGTGTGTGTGTGTGTGTGTGTGTGTGTGTGTGTGTGTGTGTGTGTGTGTGTGTGTGTGTGTGTGTAACACGATAACTTCAGAAAACGCCACAGCCACATTTGAAGGTGGTGAGTAACAAACAGCATATTCAAACAAGATATCTTATTACCGAAATATAAACATCCACAACATACACATTTACTGATGTCAAAATCACTCCTTCTGTTGAAAGACTTGCATAGATACGAAGCACGATTCCTTATAACATTTTCAATTTTTGATGACAGAGGACAAATTAACTTGAGAAGCTGGACGTCGATATCACTTTAACTAAGCAATTTTTTTGTCGTAAGTCTGCCAGCACTGGGCATAAGAATACGAAACGAACTTCATCCTCCCTATCAGATTTACACAATGGGCACAGCAAATCACCCTCTGTCTGTCATATGTGCAATTATAAGATACTAGCTTAAGCAGGAATGTATGGAAGAATAGACTACCCACTAAAGCTTACAAAAACATTGTTTGACCTGGATATGAGAGGGGAAACCACGTGAACATCAGGCATTCGTAACTGTTTATGTAATTATGGTTTTTCGTCTGCATGGTTAGAACAAGGGGTTGGCTGAGTCAGCAGTTTCTTGGCTTGTTTCGAACAACGGATGATAGATTGTAGATGGCAGGACTGGGATTGCCATAGTCAAAACAGCGAACCATTTTCATTATTCAGACTGCTGAAACGTAATCATTTGGTAAGAAGCAGAAGCATATCTCTCTGTGAACGTAATTAGACTTGTCAGATCGCAACTGACAAAATTCAGGTTTGCTGTTTCGGATATTGCTATGTATCGTCAGACATATAATGTCGAGAGAGAGAGAGAGAGAGAGAGAGAGAGAGAGAGAGAGAGAGAGAGAGAGAGAGAGAGAGAGAGAGAGAGAGAGAGAGAGAGAGAGACTTTGACACTTTGAAATTTTATTGTCATTACCAAAGAGGTCTTTTGACAAGGGTGGGAGGGTAACAGAACAATCACATTTCCCTCTTCCTTTCCTGCAAGCAAGTAGTACACATTCATTCTTAGTGTATTTCAAATCAAAGGTTAACAAAACAAATAAATTCGTACATTTCCTTATGTCTTCACGCACAGGAGTAATGCAGTAAGATTAAAGAGAGAGAGAGAGAGAGAGAGAGAGAGAGAGAGAGAGAGAGAGAGGGGGGGGGGGAGGAGCAGGTAAGAGACTGCCAAGACAAGCAACGACGGGGGAGAGATTGTGTTTTCTAACAATCGACAAGCCCAAGTCAATGAGACAGCGTAGTCGCTTTCAAGACGGGAAGCAACTCAGGTCAACACGGATTGTGCGCTATCGCAGTGACCTCCCCCATACCAGTGTCCACTTTGACCATCTGCATTGTGGCCAGTGCTCGCGTCACAGCAGACTATCATTCAAACCTGTTTATCTGTCTGTCAACAGCATCTGGCATCCTGTGGCCGTTTCTCACGCTGCCAGTCATGTAACTGTAGGTAGTACTATCATAACATGTTTCGTCGTCGTCTTTCCTAACGCTTACGAGACTATCAGGATTTGCTCTCGCCGTGAATGAGCCAGCATGTGAACTCTTCTGTTTCAGAGGCTCTGTTCGCTGAGTCTGCCATCTGGCTAGTAGTAGTAGTCGTGCGTGTTGCGACGACGAAATGGTTGTGAATGAGAGAGAGAGAGAGAGAGAGAGAGAGAGAGAGAGTATGTTTATTCGTGCTTACATGTGTGCGTGCGCGCGTGCGCCCGATTTGATTGTAAAACATGTGCGCGCGATTTTAATGACGTGTATGTGCGCGAAAATGTATTCAACTATTAGTATACATCGACTGTTTTCGTTGATCAGAATAAGACGAGTGTGAGAATTGGAAGGTATTCTTACATGTTATAATGGCTTGCTCAGAAACGGTAAAATATTCTGTCCGGTAGATGTTGTAGAATGGATCTTATTCTGTTGGACAGATATTGTAGAATGTAACTTATTCTGCCCAGTAGATCTTGTAGAATGAATGAATGTAACTTATTCTGCCCAGTAGATGTTGTAGAATGGATCTTATTCTGTCCGAAAGACGTACAATGCATCTTATTCTGTCCGGTAGATGTTGTAGAATGGATTTTATTCTGTCTGTTAGATGTTGTAGAATGTATCTCCTTCTGTCGCAGATTTGTAGAATGTGTCTTACTCTGTCCAGTAGATGTTTGTAGAATGGATCTTATTCTTTCTGGGAGTTGTTCTAGAATGTATCTTATTCTGTCGGTAAATCTTGTAGAATTGATCTTATTCTGTCCGGCAGATGTGTTGTAGAATGGATCTTATTCTGTCTGGCAGATGTTGTAGAACGGATCTTATTCTGTCCAGCAGATGCTGTCGAATGGATCTTATTCTGTCCAGCAGATGCTGTACAATGGATCTTATTCTGTCCGGCAGATGTTGTACAATGGATCTTATTCTGTCCAGCAGATGCTGTCGAATGGATCTTATTATGTCCGGCAGATGCTGTAGAATGGATCTTATTCTGTCTGGTAGATGTAGAATGTATCTTATTCTGTCCAGCAGATGTTGTATAAGGATCTTATTCTGCCGGCAGATGTTGTACAGTGTATTTTATTCTGTTCCTTAGATGTTACAGAATGGATCTTATTCTGTCTGGGAGATATTGTAGAATGGATCTTATTCTGTCTGGGAGGTGTAGAATGGATCTTATTATGTTTGGGAGATGTTGTAGAATGGATCTTCTTCTGTCCGGTAGATGTAGTAGAATGGGTCTGATTCTGTCGGTAGTGTTGTAGAATGGATCTTATTCTGTCCGGGAGGTGTTGTAGAAGGGATCTTATATTCTGTCCCGGAGATGTTGTAGAATGGATTTTTTTGTCGGTATATGTTGCAGAATTGATCTTATTCTGTCCGGTAGATGTAGTAGAATGGATCTTATTTTGTCCAGATGTTGTAGAATGGATCTTATTCTGTCTGGCAGTTGTTGTAGAATAGATCTTATTCTGTCTGGGGGATTTTATAGAATGGATCTTATTCTGTCCGGTAGATGTTGTAGAATGGATCTCATTCTGTCTGGTAGATGTTGTAGAATGTATCTTATTCTGTCCGGCAGATGTTGTACAATGGATCTTATTCTGTCAGTAGATGTTATAGAATGTATTCGATTCTGTTCGCTACATGTTACAAAATGGATCTTATTCTGTCAGAGATATGTTGCAGAATGTATCATATTTTGTTCGGTAGATGCTGTAGAATGTATCATATTTTGTTCGGCAGACATTGTAGAATATACGGGTACACTCAGCTCTGGCTGCACACCAAAATTTCATGTCCCAAGGCCGTGTTTAAAGAGTCGAATACTTATAGATTGGCACAATTATATTGTTTTGAGAACTTTTAGTGTGTCTGAAAGTTGATTCTCTACGTTTTCTTTCACATGGCCATCAAAGGACAAGCCAGGTGCTTCCAAGCAGACAGACTGCAATCAAAGGAATGGGACTAATTAGGGGACCCCAGCTGGCACAAAGATAGGGTCATAGGTGAGTGCAAAGGCCTGAAATGTGACGTCAGCCAAGGGGAAGGTCACGTATTTGGAGATTGTGAAGGATGTCATCGGAACATCACATGAAACGCTTGTTCAATTTTAAGTGACGCCTCAAAATGCTTACATGGATTATACACTGATGTCGTGCAAGAATCCTAATTGTGGTGTGTAGCCTTTGTGTAGCAGTCGGGCGGTGTGCCAGCCCAAACTGCCCCCTGCCCTTACTGTCCCCCGGACTATCTGGTGGAGAGAAGGGGAGGGGAGGGGGGGTTTTGGCTGGCGCCATCTATATTGTCTCTCCCCCCCCCCCCCCCCAACCCTTCCTCCGGACGTAATGGTCCCCCCCCCCCCCCCCCCCCCCCCCACATACACACACACACTCCCCCCTGACTCCCATCTCTCCTCTCTGGAAATCAGTCAGGATACACGTGTTTCACACCAAATGACGCTGATCTCTTTAATATCTATGGGGCGAATGTACTCTTGAGAAACTAATGGTACTCGGTTACATCAGTGGCTGAAACGACCGACGTAGGCCAGTGATGTTGGCTGAAAATGTACATGTACTACTCTCTCTCTCTCTCTCTCTCTCTCTCTCTCTCTCTCTCTCTGTGTCTGTGTGTGTGTGTGTGTGTGTGTGTGTGTGTGTGTGTGTGTGTGTGTGTGTGTGTGTGTGTGTGTGTGTGTGTGTGTGTGTGTGTGTGTGTGTGTGTGTGTGGTGTGTGTGTGTGTGTGTGTGTGTGTGTGTGTGTGTGTGTGTGTGTGTGTGTGTGTGTGTGTGTGTGTGTGTGTGTGTGTGTGTGTGTGTGTGTGTGTGTGTGTGTGTGCGCGCGCGCGCGCGCATGCGCGTGCATGTGTGCGTGCGTGCATGTGTGTGTGTGTGTGTGTGTGTGTGTGTGTGTGTGTGTGTGTGTGTGAGTATGCGTGCGTGCATGTGTGTGTGTGTGTGTGTGTGTGTGCGTGTGTATGTGCGTGCGTGCGCGCGCGCGTGCGCGTATGCGTGCATGCATGTTGTGTGTGTATGTGTGCAACCGTAAGTAGGCGCGCGCGCGCGTGTGTGTGTGCGTGTGTGTGCACGCGCATGCGCGCTCGCGCGCCTTAAGCGTCCGCGAGCTCATGCGCATAAAAATCTGACATTGAAGCGTCAGACAATTTGCTCTTGGGGGAGGACGTTCTGGACGCTTGGATCGTGCTCCGCCCCACGCTGCGACAGAAAGGACTCCAAGCTGACACTGCAGGACTGGCGTCAGAGACTTCGCCGTCCTCTCTTCCCTCGGTGCAAGGGCTGCGCGGATGCACGCACTGTTCACATGGTGCATGGTTTGGCCACGCCATTCGTCACAACACCCTCTTCCAAAACCATCCTTCAAGGTACCGCTATAGGAAGGCGCAGACGAGAACGGCAGAGAAAAGAGCTGGTCCGACGATATAAAGGACTGGACCAAAATGACCATGCCACATCTCCTCACGACAGCCACCAACAGAAGAGCCTGGAGAGAAACGGCGGCTGCCTCATCACGTCCCCCCAACGACCCCAGCGGTCAGAGGAATGACTGACTGACTGACATGTCCACATTTGTTTCGAAATTGTGCGCTGCAGAAGGAGTAGACGAAGGCATTAATGGCACTGTCTCTCAACACAAAACCCTGTCGCCATTGTGTCCCAGACACAGCATTAGCAGGAAGGGACGCAACTCAAAAGCGTTAAGTAGTGTTATAGTTCGCTCCCTAATTCACTGGTGCCAACTACATACTCCAGGAATCGATATCAGACGATCATAGATCGTCAGAATCTTTGAGTCATGTATTTTGAAAAGCTTGTGTCATAAAAAAGATTGCTATCCAGAATGTCTGTAAAAACATGTAATAATATAATGATGATGACGATGATGTTGTTTATGATGATGATGATGATGTTAAAATGATGATGATGATCATCATCATCATGATAATGATAATGGTAATAACGATAACGATAAAAATAATGTAATGATTATCATAATTATGGTGCGGATTCTGAGTAAGGGAAGAGCTTGTCCCGGATGGCTCTTTGTTATAATTATCATTAGCATTGTTATTACTATTATCATTTTCGTTACTATTATCATAATAACGATATTATTATTGCTATTATCATCATCATCATTGCTATTGTTATTGTTATCATTATCATCATAATTACTATTGTTATTATTTTCGTATGTTTAAATGTCAATGGATTCATTCCTAGGTTGTATTCTTTCGCTACACCAAGTTTAGTTAGAATTTTGTTTGTTTGTTTTGTTTGTTGTTGTTGTTGTTGTTGTTGTTGTTGTTGTTGAATCCTGTTCACAGACACACAAGCTGACCCACCAACAGACTGGCTCAATGCATTCTCCTTGGCGGAGGAAACGGAGTTCAAAGTGCATGGGCACCAGGGCTATTATCCCCCCCCCCCCCCCCCCCCTTAACATTTACTTGTCTCATAAATTCAGATGTAAACATCAAAATGTACTACAGGTTCTTGTTTCACCGCGTCAGATGTCTCGCTCTTTACATGCAACACACACACGCAAGGTGATCGTCTGTCATACCGGGAATGGCTTTGAGACGCAGCAGACGATTGGTCGGCAAAGAATGGCTTTTCTGTCGATGTACCTTTGTCGTGCACATTTGTTCAGCTAGTTCATAATTATTAAGCGAATTCTCAAACAAAGCAAACAAACAAAAAAGCTGAAACACAAAGCAGGCAACATCATACACAGCACGCGCCTGTCGCATCAAAGGAGAAAAAACTTGGTGGAGCGGGCAGGACTGCGGCAGATATTCTGTTGTCTGGCTGCCTGTTCTTCTGCAGGGGCACTGCTCTGTGTTGCCGATGCGGAGTTTAGAGATATAGATGGTGTTTCAGGCGGTTGTGGCCTGTCCTGAGCCTGAAGATGACTACCTGCTCTCAACGAGTCAGCAGGTAGTACAAGTCTGCTCTGTTGTGGCGTGGATGCTGCTGCTTCCACTTGTTCCGCAGCTTGGCCTTGATGATGGTCCTGGATTCAGGGCAGCTGGTAGATCTGTCCATCTGCTCCTTCGTAGTGCCTTCCTTTGCCTGGGAGTCAGCAGTCTCATTGCCAAGCACTTTGCAGTGGGAGGGAATCCACTGCAGGGTTATGAGCATCAACATCTAAAAGCAAGCAATAAACTTGCTGTATGTAGGACAGTAGAACAGAGCACAAGTTGCGTCGGAGATTTCGCTTTTCTATAGTGACACAGTCACACGGCAAACAAGGAAT
>JADBJO010000879.1:301407-368907 GCA_016801955.1 Conus betulinus
ACACACACACACACACACACACACACACACACACACACACACACACACACACACACACACACACAAAGGCGGAGACTGAACCCAAACATTAAAACCTGGGACAACACTACGACGTTCAGAGAAATAACTCTTCGTTTCCCGCTGTCACTGAAAACGGTGCAAGGGAAACAACTGTGGGTTTTCTCCAGTTGCACCCACAGACAGGAAATGTTGAAACGTTCTGTACAATACGGGACAACAATGTGCATCTGCATTCATTTTGCATGATTTTGTCGTGTTTTTTTTTCGTAACATTCTGCGCATTATTTCTAAAATAATAATGTTTTTGTGATGAATGTGTCTATTTCGTTTTTTTTTTTTTTTAGACGATACATTGCTTGCTTCAGATAAAAAAAAAAAAATCCGTTTTAAATACCATAATTCGGGAAAGTTAAGGGTTCTCGTGACAATGAAAGACTGAGTCTGAGACTGAGAGTCTGAGTCTGAGAGTCCGAGTCTGAGTCTAGTCGTCGCTCATCATTTCACCTACTCTGTCACATGACGATCGATCTGAAGCGGAAAGAGAAGTTCTCCTTTGAACTGTCCAAGTCTGGAAGCCTGTGTCACTGAGGCTGACGGTGAGTCAGTCTTCTATGATATTTGGGGTATGATACAGTAGGAGACTGAGTTTAACGTCCTCACAGCAAAAGCTTTTAGGGACAAGTTGGTGGCTGTAACAAGCTTGCAGCACGTAGAGTGGTTTGTCTGGCAGACTTTGCATGCTGGCAGGCTTAGCTGGAGTCAGTATCTGCGGACGGGAGGAGGTACCCCAGGTAGTCGTTTCCTCAGGCAGAAGCCAGGGTAGAGTTGTTTGCTCGTAGTGTTTTTTCTCTTCTTTCGTGGGAGTCGTAATGATGAGGTCTTCAATGGCCGCCTGGCGACCGTCTTCGTGATGAGTGGCGACGGCCCTGAAACTATGGCGAATTTTCCTCCTGCGGAAATGTGTTCCGCGATGATGACATTTGTGACAGCTCTTCTTCACTCTTCTGTGTGTGTGTGTGTGTGTGTGTGTGTGTGTGTGTGTGTGTGTGTGTGTGTGTGTGTGTGTGTGCGTGCCTCTGTGTGTGTGTGAGCGCGCGCGCGTGTGTGTGTGTGTGTGTGTGTGTGTGTGTGTGTGTGTGTGTGTGTGTGTGTGTGTGTGTGTGTGTGTGTGTGTGTGTGTGTGTGTGTGTGTGCGTGCGTGCTTGTATGTGTGTGTGTGTGTGTGTGCGTGCGTGTGTGTGTGTGTGTGTGTGTGTATGTGTGTGTGTGTGTGTGTGTGTGTGTGCGTGCGTGCTTGTATGTGTGTGTGTGTGTGTGTGTGTGTGTGTGTGTGTGTGTGTGTGTGTGTGTGTGTGTGTGTGTTCTTCAACCGTAGGTCCACCATAACAAATTATCAGGGTAAAGGTCGTGACCATGTCAAGGTCATCTGGAAATGTTCATGTTTCAATCGTCGTGGCTGAGAGTCTGAGTCTGAGCTCTGGATGCCAGACCTGTGTCCCCTTCTTGACAACAATCAGAATCAGGTGCTAACCGCCTGACAGATGCCATGCCCATGGTCGCGACGGTTTACGTTTACACTCTGTGAGAGTGTTGACAGGAACCAAGTCACTATGGGAAGAGTGTTACAGGAACCAAGTCATTATCTCAAGAGTGTTGACAGGAACCAGGTCACCATCTCAAGAGTGGTGACAGGCACCAGGTCACCATCTCAAGAGTGGTGACAGGAACCAGGTCACCATCTCAAGAGTGTTGACAGGAACCAGGTCACCATCTCAAGAGAGTGTTGACAGGAACCAGGTCACCATCTCAAGAGTGTTGACAGGAACCAAGTCACCATCTCAAGAGTGTTGACAGGAATCAAGTCACCATCTCAAGAGTGTTGACAGGCACCAAGTCACCATCTCAAGAGTGTTGACAGGAATCAAGTCACCATCTCAAGAGTGTTGACAGGCACCAAGTCACCATCTCAAGAGTGTTGACAGGAATCAAGTCACCATCTCAAGAGTGTTGACAGGAACCAAGTCACCATCTCAAGAGTGTTGACAGGAACCAAGTCACCATCTCAAGAGTGTTGACAGGAATCAAGTCACCATCTCAAGAGTGTTGACAGGCACCAAGTCACCATCTCAAGAGTGTTGACAGGAACCAAGTCACTATCTCAAGAGTGTTGACAGGAACCAAGTCACCATCTCAAGAGTGTTGACAGGAACCAAGTCACCATCTCAAGAGTGTTGACAGGCACCAAGTCACCATCTCAAGAGTGTTGACAGGAACCAAGTCACCATCTCAAGAGTGTTGACAGGAGCCAAGTCACTATGGGGAAGAGTGTTGACAGGAACCAAATAATTATCACAAGAATGTTGACAGAACCAAATAATTATCACAAGAATGTTGACAGGAACCAAATCATTATCACAAGAATGTTGACAGGAACCAAATCATTATCACAAGAATGTTGACAGGAACCAGGTCACCATCTCAAGAGTGTTGACAGGAGCCAAGTCACTATGGGAAGAGTGTTGACAGGAACCAAATAATTATCACAAGAATGTTGACAGGAACCAAATCATTATCACAAGAATGTTGACAGGAACCAAATCATTATCACAAGAATGTTGACAGGAACCAGGTCACCATCTCAAGAGTGTTGACAGGAGCCAAGTCACTATGGGAAGAGTGTTGACAGGAACCAAATAATTATCACAAGAATGTTGACAGGAACCAAATCATTATCACAAGAATGTTGACAGGAACCAAATCATTATCACAAGAATGTTGACAGGAACCAGGTCACCATCTCAAGAGTGTTGACAGGAGCCAAGTCACTATGGGAAGAGTGTTGACAGGAACCAAATAATTATCACAAGAATGTTGACAGGAACCAAATCATTATCACAAGAATGTTGACAGGAACCAAATCATTATCACAAGAATGTTGACAGGAACCAGGTCACCATCTCAAGAGTGTTGACAGGAACCAAGTCACTATCACGAGTGTTGACAGGAACCAAGTCACCATCTCAAGAGTGTTGACAGGAACCAGGTCACTATCACGAGTGTTGACAGGAACCAAGTCACCATCTCAAGAGTGTTGACAGGACCAGGTCACTATCACGAGTGTTGACAGGAACCAAGTCATCATCACAACAGTATTGACAGGAACCAAGTCACCATCTCAAGAGTGTTGACAGGAACCAGGTCACTATCACGAGTGTTGACAGGAACCAAGTCACCATCTCAAGAGTGTTGACAGGCACCAAGTCACTATCACAGAGTGTTGACAGGAACCAAGTCACCATCTCAACAGTGCTGACAGGAGCCAAGGCACCATCTCAAGAGTGTTGACAGGAACTTTCTTTTTTGCTTTCTTTGTTTTGTTTTGTTTTGCGTTTGCCCTAGAGGTCGACGGATGGCCAAGTCATTGTTAACCGCCGGGATGTTCCCTAGTCCCTCCGCGGCCAAAATCAGTCCCCGACGCTCCCCCCCCCCCCCCCCTCACACCCCCCCCCCCCCCCGGGGGGGGGGGGGGGGGGGGGAGGAGGGAGGAGACAGTACTTTCAGACCCCTTGTTCCAAAATCACTCTCTTTCGAAAGTCTCAAAGTGTCTTAAACAACAAAGACGCAGCGTCTCAAACCGAACACACACACATACACACACACACACACACACACACACACACACACACACACACACACACACACACACACACACAACCGCAGCCTCGTTTTCCATTCCACAGCCATTTTGCGCCCAGTTTGAAGAGATAAATGATTGTTCGTTCTTCGATTGTTGTTTGGGTATTGTCTGAAGGAGACCACAGAGGAAGAAATGCATCGTGTTTGTCTTGCAACTTGTCTCTATCGTTTGACGGGGACAGTAATTTTTTTGTTTTGATTCGTATCAATAAAGGTATATTCCTCCTGAATTTGGGAGGAGTGTGTGGTGTGTGTGTGTGTGTGTGGGTGGGTGACGGGGGGGGGATTCTGAACGCAAGCGACACTACCCTTATCCTGTTCCAAAAGTACTCCCCAGTAAGTGTGAATTGAGCAGGGTCTAAAAAACATCCCACAGAGTGAATGTAGGCGTGTGACCATCTCCACCCCCCCCCCCCCCCCCACACACACACACACACACACACCCCTTTCCGCACCTTCCGTGTCATAAAGGGCAAGTAACTAAGGGTATGTGCATACATTCATTCCCTGGGTTGTTCCTTTTTTTTCCTTAAAAAAAAAAAAAAAAAATGTTTAGTTTCTTTGCCATGAAAATGTTTACATTCTGCCCTTCGTTTAACTGAGTATACAAGTAAACAAGTGGGGTAGTCTTTGCTCCCATAAGGAAACCTAACACAGAGTAACTTTTATTCAAGACTGGCACAGTCTTTTAAACTTGAATAAAGTCAGACAAATACAAAGACGAACAATCTAATAGTGGGGGAAAAACAAGCGCAGGCCAACAACTAAATTGTCTTCATAGTAATGACTTGGCACTTAACTTTGAACTTAAGGAGGGGGGGGGGGGGGGGGGGGGGGGGGGGGGGGGGCAGCAGGAGGTTGAAGATGTAAAAACTGGGAACATGAAATTAAGAAAATATGAAAACTCTTCACTGGCTGCATAAGGGAACCATCGCAATCCCTTTTAAAGGCAGATCAGTCAGGGAGGAGCTATTTGTATTGCCTGCTCCGAGGCCTTTCGTCCGCTGGGGGGTCGGGAAACTCATCAGGGAGTGAGACACGGCTGGCTGTATTTGCGCTCCCGGCGTCAAATAGAGACACACCACAGTCCATAATACCGTGGTGTTCTCACCACCAAGGGTGCAAAAAAGAATCCAATAGCACCCCCTTTGGGTGGATCCTCAAGCGTAGGCTCAAAGATTGCCCCTACATTTTATACTATTTGCATAATATCTGTAGTTTTTCAGCAACTTTTTTCCTCCCCACACTTTCGTTTGGTTTCCTTTACTACTCTTCGCTGGCTGCTCTGGGGGGGCTATTGGATATTGGATTCTTTTTTGCACCCTTGGTGGTGAGAACACCACGGTATTATGGACTGTGGGTGTGTCTCTATTTGACGCCGGGAGCGCAAATACAGCCAGCCGTGTCTCCCTGATGAGTTCCGACCCAGCGGACGAAAGGCCTCGGACGAAAGGCCTCAGGCAATACAAATATATCTGCCTTTAAAAGGGATTGCGATGGTTCCCTTATGCAGCCAGTGAAGAGTTTCATATTTTCTTAATTTCATGTTCCCAGTTTTTACATCTTCAACCTCCTGTTGCCCCTCCCCCCCCGCCCTCCTTAAGTTCAAAGTTTTGCCAAGTCATTACTATGAAGACAATTAGTTGTTGGCCTGTGCTGCTTTTTTTTTCCCCCCCACTATTAGATTGTTTGTATTTGTCTGACTTTATTCAAGTTTAAAAGGCTGTGCCAGTCTTGAATAAAAGTTACTCTGTGTTAGGTTTTCCGTATGGGAGCAAAAGACTACCCCACTTGTTTATTGTTTGCTGTTCCCTGCCTCATTTCATTTTCCGATTGAGTATACAAGGCCTAATCATAGCCCAGTGCATATAGGGTGTAGGCCTGACGGGAACAAAATTACGAATATTCCAACCACACAACATCCGCGAAGTAGCGACTGTTTCGTTTCATCGTCTTTCGCCTCAAAAACTTTACACGTCAGTTTAAAGATTGTTAGGTTAAATCATATAGTCCTATTTCAAGAAGGAATAAGAGAGAGAATCTCACGGTGCATGATAGGACGTATATATTGCAACATTTTGATTTTTTTTTTAATACATAAGACACATATCCGCCAGTGAACGAGGTTTTGTTTTATTTCCTTCACTTCATAACTTGAAAAAAACTCAGTTAACTATCAGGTGAAACTATATGCACATCAACTGAGAGAGAGAGAGAGAGAGAGAGTCATCAACCATTACATGTAAGGTGTAGTATTGCAAAATCATTCGAAACGGCGCTTCAGTAACACATCATCCGCGAAGCAGCAATGTTTCGGTTTTCTGTCTTCACTTGTAATATAGAAGTCGGGTTAGCTATTGTTAGATGAAACCGGACATGCCATTTTTAAGGGGAATAACTGCTACTTATGAAAAGAGAGAGAGAGAGAGAGAGAGAGAGAGAGAGAGAGAGAATTTCTTCGAAAGAGACATCTGCGTGCCGATCTGTGTGGCTGTGAAAATATGTCTCCAAACCGTCGAGTATAATTATGCCACTTCGTTACGCCGCGAAATATGCATGCAATGTCGCGTGTCCCCCCCCCCCCCCCCCCCCCCCCCCCCCCCCCCCCCCCCCCTTTTTTTCTTTTTTTTTTTTTTTTTTTGATCTGAAACCCTATAGGGGTACAAGGACGTACAATACTCACTTTAGAAGACATACTGAGGAATCGGGATGGGCGAAACGGAGGGGGTGTTTGGGAGCGAGGTCTTGATCTTACTGCTGTAGCAGAGCACCGAATTCGGTTAGAAGTTACAAGTAGTAGTTCCAGATACAACACACACACACACACACACACACACACACAACACACACACACAAAATTGCCGTTTACAATGCCCGCTCTGGTTGTATCAGTGTAAAGTTCAATAGGTCCCAGTCACACACTCTTGTCGTACTGTCATCTCCTGTCAGCGGGGACAGCAACGAGCGAGGCTATGAAATGCACACGGCAGTTGTTTGACAGTGGCGTTTTTCTTGTCTTTTTTTCTTTCTTTCTTTCTTTTTTTCTTTTTTCTTTTTTTCTTTTTTTTTTTTTCGCCGGTGGGCCCTACAGTCATAAAATATGGGCTGGTACACTCAGGGGAACAATCCCATGGAAGTTCTGTCGTATCACATCCGATGGCCTCTGCCAGGGAGCAATTATGTCCCTTCATGTGTTAAAGGAATGCCCTGTGCATGCCTGCACTGAATACAACAGACAGCACAGGCTTCCGAGAGTGGCGCAGGATTGTTCCCAGCTGGTTTGTTTGGCAGTTGATGACAGTACTTCTCTGGGTCCTGTCCACACTTTCGAGTGTATCTTTTTCTTTCTCAAATCGCCATTTTTATATTACGTTTGGTGGCAAAGGATGTACACTACCCTGGGTGGTTTATAACTGGCACAGCTGAAGAATCGAAAAAAAAAATAGTGAATTTTTAACAAATCTCCCTCTCTCTCTCTCTCTCTCTCTCTCTCTCTCTCTCTCTCTCTCTCTCTCTCTCTCTCTCTCTCTCTCTCTCACACACTCACTCTCTCACACACACACACACACACACACACACACACACACACACACACACACGCACACACGTCTCGGCGCAAGCACAAAGCAAAAACACAAAAAGATGTGCACGCACTCTCTCTGTGTGCTGTATGTCCATCTATCTGTCTCTGTCTGTGTCTGACCGTGTCTGTCTGTCTGTCTGTCTGTCTGTCTGTCTCTCTCACACACACACACACACACACACACACACACACACACACACACACACACACACACACACACGCCACGCACGCACGCACGCACACACCCACACACACACACACACACACACACACACACACACACACACGCACACACACATTTGCACTAAGCACGGGAAAGCAACAATTCAACGTAATCACACACTATAAGTGTTACCAAAAAAAAAAAAAAAGTTAATATTGATAATTAACAACAACATGTATGTGTAAATGACCATACACATTTTAGCATATAAATTTTTTTTAAGCTACTTCAAATTACACTGGTGACCTAGTGAATGGGCACAATTCAGAAAATGTGTTAGAATTACAGCGCTTAAAACAATTTTGTTTAGGTGTCTGCTTAGACGCGGTCTAGGACTGGACAAAGACACACTGTATAGTGATTACCATCAGATGACCGACTGCTGTGAGAAGCTTGGAACATCAGTTCAGTTCAGTTCAGTTCAGTTCAGTTCAGTGGTTTCTTTAATGTCTTTTCCATCGTCAGATAATATTAGACACTTTAAAAGAAAAAAGAAGAAGAAGAAGAAGAAGAAGAAGAAGAAGAAGAAGAAGAAAAACCACCTCCACTCTCAACTTATCATCCATGTATAAATACTTTCAAACCCACATCTGATTTATGCATATTTACATAAGTGAAATACCCTAGTGGTACACAAAATTGTTGATCTTTATAGAGAAATTTTGCAACCTGTGATTGCGAAATAACCGTGGCGATTTCAGCAACGTACGGACCCAGACAAGACAGTATTGACGTTATCAAGCTAGTCATCTCAATACCTTTTTCCTACTAAAGCGAAGTCATACACTGAGCATTCAAACAAAAGACGATGCACAGAAATGTTTTCTCTGCAGACACGAGTAATGCCATGAGAATATTTAGTGTTCCATGTAGTCAGCCTTAATTTATGAATTAATTTAACAATGTGCCTTGGGCACGATGGTAAAGTAGAGGATCAGCAGGTCGTTTAGTAAGTATCTGGCATCACGTTATGGCTTTCTGCCTTGAAGATGAAGACAACTGAACTTACAATAAGTTTTCTGCTGGCTTTTATCTTATCTTGAAGTCAGTGTCATCTATTTGTCTACCACATGCCAACCAGCTTCAATTTGATTGTTTTGTTTTTGTGTTTTATACGATGAAAATAGTTCACAAACAACAGTGTTTGCACACACACACACACACACACACACACACACACACACACACACACACACACATACACACACACACACACACACACACGCACACGTACACACATACACGCGTACAGGCGCGCGCACGTGCGCGTGCGCGTACACACACACACACATGCACGCGCTCACACGCACACACGCCCGCACGCACGCACGCACACACACACGCCCGACGCGTACACACACACACACACACACACACACACACACACACACACACACACTTAACACTTTGATCTGAGCCAACGGACACAAAGGCCGTTGTAGTTGTTGTTGTGTAAAACGCTTAATACAAAACGCTTTAAGTTACCATTTATTGAAACTTTTGGAATAGTTACATGTCCTGGTAATGTTAATTAATATATGAATTTAAAAAGGAAAATGAAGAAAATACATACATAATGTTTGACAGGATGACAGTATTTCATGGTGGTCTATTATTCATATACGGTGAATGTGATTGCACTTGCGCAAAACAACCACACCACGCCCACTTTAAATGGGCCACCAGTTGGAACTGGCTATGTCTGACTTGAGTTTCATACTCACTTTTTTTACTACCTGCTCATATATATTACATGAATGAGAACGATAGCTTTTTGTTGGCGTAACTAATGAATCGCAGTAAAGTACTTAAGGACAGAGAGGGCATTTTTTTTTTCTTCCCAAGCACCAGTATCCGCTTCGTTATGCTCGTTTCGGGGCAGCACAGAGACAGGCCTAGGTGTTATTAAACGTTTCGGATTGGCATGCGCAGCAGTCGCACACTGATAGAGATTTGAACGACTTCCTTTCCATGTCGGGTGGTTGTGCCTTGTAAAAATAAAAACGGCTTCGTTTTGGTTGTTTGTGGCTGGTCACAGGGGACCACAAAACCGTGTTCATGGATCCAAGAATTGCCTGGTATCCTCCAGAACATCTCGGGCGTGCACACGATCTATGGACGCGTGTGTGGGAAGCACGCTTGGCGTGGACAACATGCTGATTTCCGACAAACCACAGGATTTCATGCCACAGGATGGTGCAACCACTTTCGACCCCAAGAAGCAGATACTGCAACACTTCAAGCAGAAATGCAGATAACAACCAGACGCAAACTTTGGCTCAGAAAAGGAAACGAGAGAACAAGGCGAGCACGTACGGATTAAATCAGGAGAAACGCTACTTGGCTGAAGATGGCGGATTGACTCCATGGATTCGCCCAAGAACGTATGAACCGAATGTGGTTGGGTAAGTGTTTTTCAGCACTCTGTTTTGATAAATATTTATTTTTTTTGTAAGTATTGAAATATATATATTGTTTGAAACACTATGAAATGCTCATCTATATGTTTGTCTGATCTGTTCTGGGTGTCTGGTACATTCTTTTTTCAGTTGCGAAACAGTGAAGTTGCTGAATAAGTGATTCGATTGAATGAGTGATTGCACCATCACATCGACGTTGGTTATGTGGACACGTGCACACACCCCCCCCCCCCCCCCCCCTCCCCCGCACCCATTCCCCAGCTTTTTTCTTCATTTATTTCACAGGGTATGTTACTGTTTGCATGAGTTTGCATGTTTTCTTGTTAATCAGTGTGATAATATATAATCATGGTGACCATAGTTTCAGAAAAAATTCATAATGACCTGGCTCCAGGTTTAGGTCACAGACTAATGTGAGATTCAAAAAGTACTTCTTTCTGTTTCCTTTTTTTTTTTTGGGGGGGGGGGGGGGGGGGGGGGGGGGGGGGGATTTGTATTGATCCAAACATCTAGCATTCATTGAATGCAGTAAACATTGTTTCATTTTCAGTAAATGGTTGACAATACATATTTTAAAGAGAGTGCTCTTTCTTCCCATGCAGACTGTTAAATGTGCACAGACACACAGCATGTGTTCACAGTGCATATAATATGGTATATTGTGCCCACAAGATGCAACGTAGAAATTAGAAAAAGATTTGGGTGTTATGTTTGATGAAGTCTTGATTTTGACCTGCTCATAAACCGAATTGTTGGTAAGGCAAACCAGTATTAGGAATGGTAAAGAGAGCCTTCACATTTTTAGACAAAGATACTTTCACAACATTATACAAGTCCATTGTGAGACCACATCTGGAATATATGCAAATGTTATCTAGTGTCCTGCAAACCTAAAGAAGCAATCCATCCTGATTGATATAGTTCAGAGGTGTGCAACTAGACTGCTGAAGGAATGCAAAGAAATGAGCTATTATGATTGACTAAAATTTTTGAACCTACATTCACTGAAGGGTAGACGACTATGAGGTGATCTTATACAGATGTTAAAATTTTCCATGGATATGATGATGTTGATTTGCACTCTTTGTTTTCCTATGCACCTATGAATCTTACTAGAAACTCTCTGCAGGAAAACTCTTTGTAATGCATGCCAGAACAAAGAAGTGCAAATTCTCTTTTTTTTTTTTCAGAGTTGTTAACCCTTGGAATGCACTACCTGCATCATTACATTTGCAAAATCTGTGAATGAGTTCAAGAACCTGATCAACAAACTGCCCCAGTAGAAGACCTGTTTTATGGCTATGACGAGTAGAAACCCAATTAGGTATGACCAGTCTAGATAAAAATAACCAGAACCAAACCATGAGGGGACAAACGTTAGACCTTACGGTCTAGGTGTAACCAAACGCTGTCCCTATTACTACTACTACTGCTACATCTTTTCTTAGTAAAAGATACATTTTTTCCAGACATTTTTTTTTTTTTTTTGCAAGTGGCGTGGGAGAAGCAGCAACCTGAAGTATTGCGATGGGACTAGCGCAGGGCATAGATGTCTTATGATGAATGTATTCATCATAAAGTGTGTGTAATTTTTTTTAAAACTGTTTGAATTTGTGTGTGATGCATCTGTATGTGTGTGTGTGTGTGTATGTCTGTGTGTGCGTGTGCATTGGCATGTGCTCAGTAAGAAAACCATGCCAACTAATGCAGATACTATGATAGAGACGATGATAGTGATACTGATACTAACTGTTACTGTGATAGTGATATTGACAGTATAGTCCCAGGTCATTCTTCAGTGTTTCAGAGTTGCTCGGACTCGGAGACTAAGACTAGCAAAGAGGAAGGTTTTTTCTCCACTATTTTAATATGAAATAGCTCTACTTTTCTCTTCTTTTTTTTAGAAAATGTTTTATAGATTTTTTCTGAATTTGTTTCCACTAGATTTGATCTTTAAAAAGAGATATTCAGTGTAGGTTTGTGATGAACCATCATAAAATGAAATTTTGTAGACATCTCCGAACATGTGAAGAAAATAGCACAAGAAAAATCTTGTGATCATATAAAACTCCAGGGTGCAAGATCACATTCAAATGGTTTCCTAAGTAAAGTTAAATGAAAACACAAAGGAATTTGTAAATTGTATGCATTATATCTGATGAAATAGAACTTAAAGATCCAGATTAATATCTAGACGCATGGCACACTTTTTATCTTAACTATTCAACAAACTGTAGTAATTTTTTACCCTTTAACTACCAACATCACTTATTTGTAAATTGTATTACCAGAATGTCAGGTTTTAGTAACTATCATTGTGAACATCTCTGTTGACACCTGACAGCTTGATAATTGACATGTATGTTTGAAAAGTGATACTGATACTGATGCCATGTATCTTTAGTACTATAATTATTACTGCTGACATTGCAGAAGAATTCAGCAGATACCATCAGCAGATGGAATTGGATATATTTCTTTTGTAAAAGCAGACCGAATTGGATTATATATAATTATTTCTTTTGTAAACACCCATTGAATGACATGTTTGACACTTCTTCTGTCACAAGAGCAAGGACAAGAATTTCGCTTTTGTTGTTGTTGTTGTTGCAAAGCCAGTTTTTAGAGTTTGACACAGGCAGATTGTGAACTTGTGTCAAACATCAGGCAGTCAGACCTGCTGTTCAGGAAAGAGCTTTAGATCACCATGTCAGGTTAGGGGTTTGAAAAGCTTTTTTTGTTGTTGGTGATGTCCCTTTTTTCCGTCTTTCTTTTAGTCCTGCTTCTCCCTCCCTCCCCTCTCTCTCTCTCTCTCTCTCTCTCTCTCTCTCCTCTCCTCTCCCCCTCTCCCCCCCCCCCCCCCCCCCCCCCCCCCCCCCCATTTCTTTTGCTTTTTCACACTGTGTTTGCCTTATCAGGTTTTGCATGCCTTCCATAGTTAGGGATCCTTGTTCTTACTTACCCCCCTCCTCATTTCCCACCCTGCCTGCAACAAGTTCTTGTCTTCACCAGCAGCCTCCTACCCCATCTGCCCCCAATCCCCTACCTCCCCCCACACCATGCCACTTGCCATACTCTTCAGGCTGGCTGTCCCCCTGTTTCAGAGCTAAGGAAATAGGCACATATTTTGTGAACTGGGGCTAGCTTGACAGATGCTGAAGTTGTTGAGTTGCTGGTTATTTTTAGCATGCTGAAAATATGGTATTGTCATTAGAAGGCTCTCTCTCTCACAGGCCTCTACTCCCCCACCTCTACCCAACCCCCCCCCCCCCCCCCCCCCCCCCCCCCCCCCCCCAACTTCCTGTGGTCTGCTTTGTTCCTGTCCCCTTTCCAGACCCACTTCTAACGACATTTGCCTGTGGTTTTTTAACTGTAATGCCCCTGTGCTGTGCAGACTGAATTTGATTTCACTCCCTCAGTCATTACTGGAGTACTGTGTTCTGTAGGGATTGGTGTCAGCTATGGCTTGTGCAGTCAATAATCTGCAACAAAAGAAAAAAGTAAAGTTGCTAAAATTGTGATGTAGTTCCTCACAGTCTCACTGAGTGTCATGCTGAATGTCATTACTAAATTTACTTTTAATACTAAAATGACTCATGACTGATAGCATTTAAGTAGGACAACTGCTGCAGTAAATCCTTGCCTTCACTTCAAAGTCAAAGTGTCGTTGTGGTGATGACGCTGATGCTGATGGAGTGTGTCACTCTGTGTGTGTGTGTGTGTGTGTGTGTGTGTGTGTGTGTGTGTGTGTGTGTGTGTGTGTGTGTGTAAACTGTAAAAGTCTGTGCATATGACTGTGTGTGTGTCGTGTGTGTGTGTATAAACTGTAAAAGTGTGTGCATATGACTGTGTGTGTGTTCATGTGTGTGTGTGTGTGTGTGTGTGTGTGTGTGTGTGTGTGTGTGTGTGTGTGTGTGTGTGAGTGAGTGAGTGAGTGTGTTCCAAAGTTAACACAAACAAACAAAATCAAACCAGTGGAAGAGAGTCATCTTTGGAACTCAGTAGGTAGCTTCAATAGGGTTAATACAGAGATGGGGTGCTGCATCCATGGAAGTAGGTAGCTCCGGTGGGTTGATATGGAGGTGAAGTGCTGCATCTTTGGAAGTAGGTGGTTCCAGTAGGGCTGATAACAGAGGTGAAGTGCTTTATCTGTGAAAGTAGACACAGCTCCATTTGAATTGATGCCCGTGTTCCTTACAGCATTGAAAACCAAGTGTCCTTGGGACCTCCTGGCGAAAAAAAAAAATCTGAGCATCCTTTGGTGAAATCTGAGAGTCCCTACCAAAAAGAAAATTTGAAGAAATTCTTAGAAGTTAGATATAATTACATCAGCGCACTTGTCTGTTTTGCTACACAACATCATAGAACGCAGGACACTACACAACATCATAGAACGCAGGACACAACGACGGATATCAACATAAAGGTTTACCAAGCTGCTTTCCAACCAAAGCATCAGAAGCAAACAAAAATCCTATTTTAGAGCCGGTCCTCCCTCCCTCCCTCCCCCACCTCCCCACTGTTTCTTCCATGGTGAAGATGGAGACTTAAGAAAAAAAAGTTAGGGAAAAGAGGGGAGGAGGGGCGTTAGGGGGCCACTGAAACAGGACATTCTCTCACCGAATCTGGCTGCTGATCTAGGACTTTGCTAGCTCTTCTTTGTATCTCACTTGGTGTCACTTCTTGTCACAGTTTATGGTCACTGGCATTCTGCTTTTGAAGAATTTGCTGTGTGAGTGTGTGTTGTATGTGTGTTTTGTTTGTCATTCAAATCATATCCGCCAGCACTCATTGGCCTGCTCTTTTGAAGGATGGAATAGGATTTAATATAAAGTTTGTTTTTTTTTTTTTGTTTGTTTTTTTTGTAAAGATTAACAGCCAGGGTGTTAGTATGAGAATTGAGATAGACAAATATAGTGGCAGAATCTTCATCATCTCTTGATCAGGAACACTGAAGAAGACAAATCTCTTCAAGGTTAACAACTTCGGAGGCAGGCTTTTGCATTTAGCACATTTTTAATGGGCAAGAGGTACTAAATCAAAACCATGACTGTTTTTTTTTACTGCAACCAAGGTGAAGAATTGTACCACAACCTGTGCGAAGACTTTAGCTTCTTAGGGGCCACAGCTCCAGTGCATTTGTCCATGTTCAAGGAACGTTTCAAGATCTCTGGAAGAGTTGGCAACTTTTGACTTCAATTATAAGTTCAAAAGCAGCAGCAGAAAAACTACATATTGTTCGGCGACCCAGAAAAATGTGTCATTGGGACTCTCTACATGAAAATTTGTGTGTCATCTGGACTGCAATAACTGTTCCTAGAGTACCTACAGTTGTATGATATAACTAGAAGGGTGTAAGATGAAGTGTTGAAGTGCTATATCTGTTGAAGTTGGTAGTGGTAGCTCCTCTGGGGTTTATACAGCAGTGAAGTGTATGTGTGCAGGCTTCACCATGAGATCAAAGACTTCTTCGACTACATGTCCCCCAGGCCAGAGGAAGCACGCATGAGGGATGTGGTGGTCAGTCGTATTCAGGCTGTTATCCAGCAGCTGTGGCCTAAGGCTCAGGTCAGTGGATTAGTCCAGCTTAGTGTGTGTATGAGAGTATGGGTGAACAGGTTTGTGTGTGGATGTGGATGGTCAGTCATATTCAAGCCGTTACCTAGCAGCGCTGGCCTAAAAGCTCAGGTCAGTGGGTTAGTGTCTGCATGAGAGTATGGGTGAGAAGGTCTGTGAGTGGATGTGGATGGTCAGTCACATTCAGGCCGTTATACAGCAGCACTGGCCTAAAAGCTCAGGTCAGTAGGTTAGTGTATGCATGAGAGTATGGGTGAGAAGGTCTGTGACTAGTGTTAGCGGCAGTGAGCTTCGTGTTAGTGTATATGGTGCAGGCTGTTTGGTAGCTGTGATTACTGTATTCACAATGTGCTTGCATTCACTATGTGTTTACATGTTACTATCATTCACATTTTTGCAAGTTTGTTTTTTACTGTGTTGTGTGACTGCAAGATGGAAGGAAGTCACATGATTATGAATGGTTTTGGTGTACACTGGTTCTGTAGTTGTGTAAAAATTGTATGTATGACTATGAGTGTGTGTGTAGCTATGTTTGCTTTTCTCACTTGGTACAACTTCGACATGTTGAGTTTTAAGGAAACGGCATTACTGTATTTGGCTGCAGAACCTGGCCAAGTTACAGATTTCATCCAAGTCTTTTTTGATTGATGTTCTGGTGTTCTCCTGTCTTTAACTGACTTCTTGAAGTTTTCAGAATTAAAAAGAATGAGTTCAGAGATGATGCCAGAACTAAAAAGAGTGTCCGTGGATCTTCAGCCTTCATATTTGGCAGGTGAAATTAGCCTGGGAGAAATAGTTTTTAGTTGCAACCATAAACTTAAGAATGTGTGTTTTCTGTCCTTTTTCAGGTGAAAATCTTCGGCAGTTTTAAAACTGGACTGTATCTTCCAACAAGGTATGGCTCCAAAGCTTTTTTCCCTGCAAATGTTTTTTTTTTTTGGGGGGTGGGGGGGGGGTGTGTGTGTGTGTGTGTGTGAAAAAATTAGTCTCTAAGAGATATTTTGTTTTAATTTGTATGTACATTACTCATTATTTTAAGTTGAAATTGGAAATAATGCCCCAGGCAACCTTAACTGCTTCCAGAATCGGTGAAAAGAAAAGTAAGAAATTCACACACTAAATAACTTTTAAGAAAACGCGTATGTTAAAAAGCAAAAAGAACTAAGGAGACTGGTCTTACAGAAATGGAAGGATGGATGAAGCAATCAATTTAAAAATGAATTAATCTGTTGGTACAACTACAAGGGGATTGCATGGGGGATAACTGGCATTTTGATTTTTGTGCAGAATAAATGTGGCAATTGTCTTCCAGTGTGTTTGGTAAATTATTGAAATGTGTCATTGAACATGTGAGGATAAAAGCCTTGTGCAGTGATGTTGTAGAACTGAGTTGGGTCAAAGTGACTACAGTGGAAGAGCTGATACTGACAACATTTTTTTTTTTTTTTTTTTTTTTTTGCATTTCCCTGCAAGACTATGTTTGAACCAAGTACTGCACACTGAATATGATCCGATGTTTGATGCTGACAACAGTGTCGCCTTGCAGACCATCTTGTCTGAACTGCTGCACACTGATGTTTGTGTTTGAATGTGACCTGCTGCTTACGGAACCTTACAGCCAGCCAGGGTTAATTCGAAAGTCCCGTCTTTCTCTCATGCCTGCTTTCCCCCCCCCCCCCCCAATTCTAGTCTGTGTCCTTGAATTCCAGTCATTGTGATGGTTTGCCTACAGGGTGTGCAATTCTAATTTTTTCTTTTTCTCTCTTTTTTTTGCTGTTGCCTTCGGTCCCTGTCTTTTTGCGTTACTCACTTTCTGTCTGTCTGTCTGTCTGTCTCTCTCTCTCTCTCTCTCTTTGTGTGTGTCTCTCTCTCTTGGGGTGGACTAAAAAAAGATGGCAGCGTGTCAACACAGATTCTATGTGGTGCTCCCTCATCGATACTAGTTTGCAATGTCAGCTTCTTTCTTCCATTGGCTGCAGAAAAGGAAGAGGGAAATGGTATTGTTCTGTTACCCCCTCCACCCTTGTCAAAACACCTCTTTGGTAATGGCAGTAAAGCATCAAAGTATCTCTCTCTCTCTCTCTTCTCCTCCTCCTCTCCCCCCCCCCTCTCTCTCTCTCTCTCTCTCTCTCACTTTCTTACCCCTCAGTTTTTTTTTCTTAATTATGGGCAAGATCCCATTGATGCAGATCTATCTATGCTATCTCTTTCTCTCACACACACACAAATGGGAACTCTCTCTCTGTCTGTCTGCCCCTTTCTCTCTTGTCTCTTTCTCTCTCTGTCTCTGTCTGTGTGGCTGGCTATCTCTCTCTCTCATTTTTTTTTTTCTGAATTGCAGGCTAGATCCCCCTGGTGCGGATCTGTCACTGCTCATTTATCTTACACACACACACACACACACACACACACACACACACACACACACACACAGAGTGAACAATCTATCTGTCCTGCTGTTTTTCTTTTGTTTTTTTTTTTTTTTAATGATAGGCTGGATCTCCTGATGCAGATGTTTGATTATTATCTTCTCTCAAACGCACACCACAAATGGCACATGCTTCTCTCTCTCTCTCTCTCTCTCTCTCTCTCTCTCTCTCTCTCTCTCTCTCTCTCTCTCTCTCCCCCCCCCCCCCCCATCCCTCCCTCCCATCTCTCTCTCTCTGTGCCTGTCTCTTCCCTCATTTTTTATTTGAATGCAGGCAGAACTGTGCCTGCTCATATCTTCTCCACACTACAAGAAAAGGAACACTCCTCTCACTCTCTCTCTCTCTCTCTCCTCTCCCCTTTTCTCTCTCTTTCATTTTGTCTCTCTCTCTCATTTTTTTTTGTTGGTCTTATTGTGGGCTAAATCCTCTTTTAGTTCAGTCACAGGCGTGACACTTTTTTTTTTTTTTTGCTTCCTGCTGATTTTCTGAATTTTCCTGCTGGAAATCCTCAGATTCCACTCCACTCCCTGAATTTTTTTCCATCAGCGATAAGAATTCTGGAAAAAAATTATTTATACAAAAGTAGAAAATAGATCTTTTGTCTGTGAAACAGGTGCTCTTGAGCATTCCCTTTTTTCCCCCGCCATCCACCCTATCTTCCGCTCCTTCCTGCTATAACTCTACTTTTTTTTTGTCTTTTTTTTTTCATTCTTCAAAAAGGTGGTATACTTGCCATCTCTGTTCATTCCTCTCACACACGTATAACAGAAACGTAAAAACATGTGTTCATAAGAATAGAGAGGAAATGAAACACACATACGTGCATGCATACTTGCATACATGGGCGCACTTATGCATGCACATGCACACACACACACATACGCACGCACACACTTACAGACACACACACACACACACACACACACACACACACACACACACACACATACAGAGTGACAGTGATACACACACGAAGTTATTGTGAGAATGATTAATTCATGCGATCTGTCTTTTAAAAGAAAGAGTACATTAGATAACGCTCCTGTGAGGTTAGCACAGATTTAGTGACTTGTGGGTTTGAGAACTCTCATCTCATCAACCATGTCAGCATAGATCTGCAAAAGATGTCTGAAGTGAGGACTGTGTGCCTTTCAGTGACATTGATCTGGGTGTGTTTGGGGAATGGAAGAACCTGCCTCTGCGCACCCTTCACAATGCCCTGGTGGAGAGGAAGATTGCAGAGCTGACCAGATCAAGGTCCTCGACAAGGCCTCTGTGAGTGACAGCAGTTTGTGGACTCGCTGAGGCAGCCCAGTTGGGACTGGACCACCAATGATGCTGCATTTGCAGTGAAAGCCTCCTTGGTTCAGTCCTTTTCATGACATGGTTTACAATTGTCTTATGCTAAAACGTTTTTTTTTTTTTTAAGCTTTTGTTTTGCTTTGCTAAATCCAACCATGTCTTTTGGTTATTTTATAGATGATTTACAAAACTATGAGTTCTGCCATGTTTTATTTGTTCACATCTTGGTTGATTGCCTTATTTACATCCATTCAGACATACAGCCATAACCATTTTGTAAAAAAAGAAAAAAAATCAGACACGATATGAGAGGTTTTGCAAAGATGTGTATTGTTTTGTGTGTGTGTGTGTGTGTGTGTGTGTGAGTATGGCCTGTAGCTTTTGAAATACTGACCAGTTGGAGCCGGCTAGTGCAATTTATGTTAGAGAGTAGCAATCTTGCTTGAATGCTTGATTCAGTATTATCCATATGTGATAAAAGAAAGGGCTATTAAAAGTAGCGACTGTGCTATAACTGGTAATTGCTGTTAAAACAAAGTTTGCAATAGTAGACTATCGAAATTATTTGGAGCTGCAGGTCCCAGGGACCAGTTTGTTTGCGAGGACCTGCAGCTGAATAAGAACAGAGGATGCGTCAGAATGAGGAAAATTTAAACCGTAATTTTCAAGAAGTGCATGCATCATGGTCGAATCAAATTTTAACTCCATCGCTTTCTGTGTAGTGGTAGTTTTTAATGGTACATTATGAATATTAAGCGTACGCCGAGTTTTCTTGCTCCAACACTGCAGTCAGCCATCAGTGAATTTTTTTTTTTGCTGGTTAGTTCTGGTTGTACTGTAGAAAAGAAAAAAAAAAACAGTTGGTGTTTTCCTCTTCAACAAATGAGCAAAACCAGACTCTGACAGTGAGGAAAATGTACAAGGTTTTGAGTCTTCCATACGTGTTGATAGGTCTAAGTTGAATGGCTGTCCTGGAGTGCCGTTTTATATCTTGCTTTCTTTTGTCAAGGGCCCACAATCAATAGGTTCATCAGTCTGGCACTTAACTGAAAAGTACATAATGTTAATATTGTCAGTGGTTTTGATTTCTCTGGGACCAGTTTGTATAATTCCTGGCATGATCATTGGTTAATACTGAAGCAAATAGAATTGAAGCAAGTAGAGTGATTCTGTTCTTTGATGTGACTTGTGTTCTTTGGTGCTACTCCAGTTCTTTAATGCAGCTTGTGTACTGTAATGTGACGTATGTTCTTTGATGCTGCTGGTTGTCGTTTTGGCTACTCCTGTTCTTTGAGGCTACTCTTGTTCTGTTATGCTACTTATGTTCTGTGATCCTAATACTGGCCTTCGATTCTACTCAGGTGCCCATTGTGAAGCTGACTGATGCGGAGACAGATGTTAAAGTGGACATCAGCTTCAACTCAGACCACAACAAATCCAATGGAGTAGAAAGTGCCATGCTCATTCAGGTTGGTCTTGGATTGCAGTCACTACAGTTGTTAATGAACGATTTTATAAATAAGTTTAGAGAGAGAAAAAAAAAAAGAGAAAAACGGAGCTAGGAAAAAGTTAAACTCATCTGATGATATTGCATTCACAGAGATCACAGCATGATCTTAATCCATATTATTATGGGGTCTTGTCTGATGAGTCGGGGATCACCATAGTGTCAGGCAGCAAAAGAAAAGTATTTAGTAAATATGAGAGAGGGGAAGCAAGTCTTTTTTTTTTTTTTAAATATTGACTTACATTCCTATAACTACAACTGTACAGTTTTTTTTTAAAAGTAAAAATGAACTTTTTACAAACTTACAAAACTGAGGTACTTTCAAAGAAGACATTATCCACCAAAATCTTGCAAGTCTCAAAAAAAACACCATACTTCGTATACATATCTAGGAATGGATGTTGTTTGTGGTGCAGTTTTTTCTTCTCCCCTCCCCCCTCCCCCCAAGCAGAATCTCTTCATTGTATCAATGCCAGTTTCCCTTGCCCTGGTCATCTCTCAAATTGTCAGCTTCATAGAGAATATAAGGACACCCACACAAACTCCACAACGTCCTGAGCCGTTTACCCTTTCAGCTGTGACTGGGCAACATGATTATCTACCAGCGTTAAAATGGACGGTCCCTTGTCACTGTCACCCTTGTCACAGTTGCTGTGAACTGAGAAATAGTATTGTAAATCTTACGAGTCTGGGATTCATGCACACGGCAAGTGGCAGCCACTCTGGTTAGTGCAGATGTCCTCCAGCGGTGCATCACCTGGCTCAAAGCTTCCAGAGTGATTCTGGTGCTAAAGACATGTCATGTTATGCTTGATGGTGAGAACAGTGTAGAATGCTACTTAAGTGGTGAAGGTGGAACAGGTTGGAATCTTTGTGTACACAGTCAAAAGGTGCGTCTTGAAGTGATTGATGAAATGATGATGTGTGCAGAAATTTCTGCAAGATTACCCAGCCTTGAAATACCTGGTGCTGGTCCTCAAACAGTTCTTGCTTCAGCGTGACCTGAATGAGGTCTTCACTGGAGGCATCAGCTCTTACAGCCTCACTCTCCTGGCCATCAGTTTCCCTACAGGTGGGTGGCATCATGTTCATGTGAAATTTTGGGGGGTGTTCATCCAAGAGTAAGAAAAAGCGCTTGACCAGTCACTGCTAGCAGCACAATTTTTAAATCATCAGGGATTTAAGGAAAAGAACCTAACTGTTATAAATTCATCTTAAAGCAATTTGATGTTTCAAATTTGTAATGAGGACTTTTATTTTTGTGTGCGTGTTTACTTTGTTATCCATGGGTATAACAAACTGAGTCTGTTTAGTCACACATTTTTGGTTAACCATGAGCGTGTGTGTGCATGGGGTGATCTCTTTTGGTTTTTTTTTTTTTGGTTGAAATTAATAAGACAGGCACTAGTGGATCAAAAATGAAACAAAAAGAAATAATGTGGTAGATAATGATAAGATCTTTCCAGCCACTACATGCTTGAAGTCGAAAATGTCACAAGTGGTAAAGGGCTATCTATCTGTGATATGCATTTTTGCTAAATTTTCAGTATGAAATTAACATTATGTTTTACGATAATTGGCTTCAGATTTTCTTCCTGAAATGACATGTTAAGTCACATGCAGATACTAGAAAGGATTTAAGACGTTTGTTCAAGATGAGACCATTGAACAAGATGAGACCGTCAGATGCAGTTTTCCTCAAAGGAGAAGAGCTTATCTGTATCTATCAACTTATCTGTCTATCTGCATCTGTACATTTGTATGCTATATATATTTATATACAAACACACATGCACACACAGGTAGGTAGATGATTGTTACTACTTTTATTATGATTAGATTTAGAGCAAAACTTGATCACCTTATAAAGATTGACCATGCTGTATCTTGTCAGGTATTACAATGTTTTGTTGTGAATCAAGTGAGGGAAGCCACATAAAAGAACAATTGTGAACAGCTTACTTGTTTTTACGACAACAGTTTACAGCAAACGCCACACATTTCCCTTGTGGCAGGATCAAACAATTCAGTTGTGCTGCCAAATATGGGGAGTATCTGAAACCAGAGCAACAGATGAAATACAGAAAATGGGAAAAAATAGACTGGAGATGACATCAAACATTTTTGGAGTGAAGAGGGTGCTGAAATGGTGACCTGAGGGAAGGAAGATGGCATCTCTTTGAACTACGGCTTAACCCTATACATTCTGTGTATGCTGCTGTCCCTCCTCATGCCTCCCTCCTTAGTCTTAACCCTATGCATTCTGTGTGTTCTGCTTTCCCCCCTCTGCCTCCCTCCTGAGTCTTAACCCTATGCATTCTGTGTACTGCTCTCCCTCCTCCTCATGCCTCCCTCCTTAGTCTAACCCTATGCTATGCATTCTGTGTGTACTGCTGCTCTCCCTCCTCATGCCTCCCTCCTGAGTCTTAACCCTATGCATTCTGTGTACTGCTCTCCCTCCTCATGCCTCCCTCCTTAGTCTTAACCCTATGCATTCTGTGTACTGCTCTCCCTCCTCATGACTCCCTCCTGAGTCTTACCCCTATGCATTCTGTGTACTGCTTTCCCTCCTCTGCCTCCCTCTTTAGTCTTCCTTTGCTCCCTCAGCCTCCAGCACTGCCCCCCCCCCCCCCCCCCCCCCCCCCCCTTCATCTGACGTGTGTTTTTATTTTATTGCTCAAACAGTCTAAATGGAATAATGTTGCTGTGACTGGCACAGTGTTGTAAGTTACATCCTTGAATCCAAGATTGCACAATGTTTTTGCTTTTTTTGACACATCCTCAGCCCATTTTGGGATAGGACTGTGACACTTGTGGCACACGAACTGAGCAGGCAAATTGCCTTTTTTTTTTTTTTTGTTATTGATGTCTGTGTATTACTTTTTAATCTCAACCTTTGCTCTCTGTTATTGTTTTGTTCAATTGTTGTTGATCTGTGGCAGTTGCACCCTCGTGAAGATGCTGTGAAAGAGACTGCCAACCTGGGGGTGCTGTTGGTCGAGTTCTTCGAGTTGTATGGGCGCACCTTCAACTACATGCGCACAGGCATCCGCATCAAAAATGGAGGGGGCGTACATTCCCAAGGATGACATTGTGAAGGAAATGGAAAATGGTCACAGACTGCTCTGATGTGTATTGAAGACCCCCTCAATGCTGGTATGTTCTGAATGTTTGTGTGTGTGTGTGTGTGTTAAACTTAGCGAAGTTGTGAAAACTTAGTCAAGTTGTGTAACATTATATCCAGTGTGTTGATTATCAGGAAAATTTTTTGATGTTTGATGTTTCATTTACATTTGTTTATTTTGTTTCAAGTCCTCCATGCCGCAAAAGGGGTCACAGGATTAAATCTCTGTGTGTGTGTGTGGAAAGAGAGAGCAAGCGAGTGAGAGAGAGGGAGAGAAGTGACTTATGGGTGTGGTTCGTCTGTGCAGGTAGCCATATGGGTTATGTTTGTTTTTGTAACCAGGGTTTAACATGATGTAGACTGGTTCGTCCCAGTATTCCCATCAAACTACGGGACATTCAGTGTTTAAGATTGTAACCTGATGTACTGTATTGTCTTAGTGTTCATATCAACCACAGAACATTCAGTGTTTCAAGATTGTAACCTGATGTATTGTATTGTCTTAGTTTTCATATCAACCACAGAACATTCAGTGTTTTAGGACTGTAACCTGATGTACTGTATTGTCTTATTGTTCACATCAACCACAGAACATTGAGTGATTTAGGATGGTTTCAGTTTCCACAGCACAGAAGGAAAAGCCTAGCTGTAAACAGTCTTAATCTCTTAATCATCTTGATTTTTTTTTTTTGGACAGAACATGCACATAAGTTCCAGATTTTCTATCATGTTTTAAAGCACCAGATGGTTTTATGAAGTTGGGGCTCAGTTTTTGGAAAAAAAAAAAAATCACACACAAAACAAACTGCAGGCCAAAACACAATTGATGATCTGGCAGAAAAAAAAATCTAACAGTGAATGTAGTTTCATGTAGTCTGCTTTGTTGATGTTTATAACTGACCATTGTGGTCAGTCTCCCCCACTCTGAAAATACAGAAACCAAACGTTGTACATGAATATCAGCTGACCAGTTTTCGATGACTTGACACATTACCACTACAGTTTGAATGGATTGGAAGCACTCCTAAACAATCTACATGGATGCCTGAGTGGTTGTCGTTGTCAGTGTCTGGGCTGCTAAATCACCAGTGGTCAGTTAACCCTCTTCAGTATGCACTTATCTGAGCTTAGTTGCACCGAAAACCGTCGGCAAGGTAAGTAACTCCGTAATTTGAACATGGTTACCCAATTAAAAAAATAATTTAAAAGAGAAGAAAGGAAATAACGAAATGAAAATAATTTTAAAATTCCTACAAATATATATGTTGCTATATCGTAAGTTTGAAGAATGTCACATGAGCCATTTACTCGGGAAAAAAAAAAAAAATCTTCTTCAGAACTTTATTCCGAATTGTTGTTCATCATACTTGGAACTTCATCCCAGTCGAAATCTAGGTCACTCTAAGCTTCATTACCCAGCACTTTCACTAAGTCTTATGCCGTAAATCCTACAAAACACAGTATCTCCATCACTAAATCTCATTATAGAACGGCAGAACTCAAGGTTAGCCACGGTGAAAAACGGCATTTCGACCTCAGAACTTTAAAAATTCATAACTCGAGAACCACGGCACGTATCGACTCGCGGTTTTTTGCTAACGGAAGTAAATGGCTAGAGGAAGAAGGAAGTCACGTTCTCGCGAGACTTCCTTTTCTACGAGAAACATGGCGGCGCCCATTGTTGCCACGTGTTTTACCGGGCGCTGGCGGGCGCTCAGCGTTTTGGCTGTGTGATTTCCGGCCGGGGCGCTAGCGGGCGCTCGATGGTCAAGAGGGTTAAGTGGTACTGTCCTCCATCTCCGCTACTGGCTGCTTCTGACATTGATTGGTGGTTGGGAAAAAAATGGTTTAATCAGTGATGGGCTTAGCTAAGACACATAGCACATGATGGCTTTAAGCACTGGAGTAGATGTCGCAAAACGCGCTGCATTTTATGGCTCAACGCATCTCTAGCAATCCACTTGAAAGTGAAATAAAGAGTGACCTTTGATGGGAGGATTGGTAGTTTGAGGTAGATATGGTGTGGATGGAATTGTGGTTAAAGGGGTTGCCCTGGTAGTAGATTGTATCTGATTGTATGTGATTCACAGGAAACGACATAGGGCGGAGCTCCTATGGGGCAATCTACGTGAAGCAAGCCTTTGAGTACGCCTATCTGGTGCTCAGCCAGGCTGTGCTGCCTCAGAACGCCCACTTGCTCAAAAACCATTCAAGGTAAACTTATCTTTTCGGCCATAGTTGGTGTGAAGCCTGAAGTTTTATTTTAGTACATGTGTACATAGATGGGAAACACACCGAGGTTGTGAAGTTTTTGTCATTCTCAAATATTTAGGTTGGTGAAATCGCTGATTAAAGAAAATGTAGTTGCATAATGATTTACCAGTTGGATCGTTTGTTTGTTTTTTCCTGTCTCTGTTCTTCAGTTTGTGTGTCTAGGCAGCTATGTATGTATTCACACTTTATTGCTATGTATTAAGAGTAAGAAAGAAGCTGGGAATTCATTACTAGTGCACAACTTTGCAATATGTGGACATTGAAGGGAACCCCATAAATTGGTGTCATCTTCTCATTTCGATGTGGTGGATGTGCAAAAACTACAAAGTTTGGTATGAAACTGATTTGATTGAAAGGAATATGAACATCTTTTGACACACTGAAAATATTGTCACAGAAGTTACACCTTGCGCATCTAGTCTCATCCCACCTGATACTTAGTATTGCATACATGGTAGTGGGGAAGGAGGAGAGAGAGAGATGTCTTGTCAAACTAGCCCTAAACTGCTTTTTAGTAAAAGTTTTTGGTCAGGTGTGCTGAAGACATGAGTTCACATTTTTCAAATGAAATCAAGAAAAGTTTAATTTCAGCTCACAGATTGATGCAGTAGAACCAGTCTCATTTCTATCCCAGCCTCTATCACTTTGGGGATAATGTTAGAATTGAAAAAAAAACTGTATAGTTATTAACAAAAATAATAATAATACTAACAAAGTTATAATCAGAGTATACGTAATCATGCAGCATGTTTATAGCTCAGCTGATTATATTATGTACATCTGCAGTCTAATGTCACTACAACCGCTTTGCAGTCATGATAATTCGCATCCTTGCCAACATCTTAAGCAAACAGTGATGATAAAGAGTGGTGATACATGAGGTGAAAACAGAAGTGAAGTAAACTCCACACATATTATGAACAGGTTTCTCAGTTTCATATCACATCATGACCATGTTGGCCAATTTTTGCCATTCTATAACATAGGCTCTATTACATCATGTGATGTCAGTGAAGTCATGCATAATGCAAATGAACTTTGACTTCAGTCACATTTCAGAAGTTATAACAGTTGAAAATCTGGCAAAGAAGAGCCCATTCTGTAAGAAGCTTTGTGTCCCTTTAGCTGAAAGATTAGCAGCATTTTCAGCCATTTGAAAATCAGTGCAGGCATTTTGCTGGGAACCAAGATGAAGTAATATATCTGCATTATTTACAGCATCTTACAGGATTGACAATGACACATACAACATTTTTTTTTAACTTTAGAGCAAGTGTTCCTGATAGGATTTATATACATTAACAAAATAGTCATCTTTCAGCTCATTTCATATTGTGTGTCTTTTTATTTTTCAACCCATTGCTTTGTGCTTGCCAGAAGAAATGATAGGAGTATATGAGTCAGGTGCTTCTAAGTTAGGATTTCATATGCGGTGAAAGTTTTCACCAAAAGAAGTACAGGAGTATATTTTGTTTGTTTGTTAGCTTTAAATTTTCAAATACATATCTCAGGCAAGATAGAACCTGAACACTTAATCATTTGACTATGGTCATTATTACTCTGCATCATGTGTACTGATGAAGGGGGTTCCAGCAGTAGCAGGTCTTCGCTTCTGATGGTCTGGCAGTTTAGGAAACATCCAGCCCCACTCTTCACTTACCTGGCGCTGCCAGGATTTGAATCCATGATGGTTATAGTGAGATCACACAACCACTTTCTGTGGTTCAGAAGAGCCATTATTTCAGCTCTGTTCTTTCTCTCTTTGCAGTTGATTCTTTGGCAGCTGAAAGTATGTTTCTGTTAGAAAACACCAACAACAAACAAACAAAGGGTTTGATCACTGCTTTATGACGCCAGAAAATATGCCACCAGCACATGATCATTAAACATGACGAAAGCCTTATCTTTGGAATGTTTGGATTTTTTTCACAAGAGAAGTCAAGAAACTTTTTTTTAAGTGATGAAAAGATTTGCTTCAAAGGAAACTGGTGCTGCAGGAGACTGTTGGATAGATTGTTTAAAAACGCAGAATGTGTAGGAGGGAATGTTTGCTATGCAGAAGATGTGTGGGATGGAATGTTTACTATACAATGTAGGGGATGGAATGTTTACTATGCAGAAGATGTGGGATGGAACTTTTACTGCGCAGAAGATGTGGGATGGAATGTTTACTGTGCAGAAGATGTGGGATGGAATGTTTACTGTGCAGAAGATGTGGGATGGAATGTTTACTGTACAGAAGATGTGGGATGGAATGTTTACTATACAGAATGTAGGGGATGGAATGTTTACTATGCAGAAGATGTGGGATGGAACTTTTACTGCGCAGAAGATGTGGGATGGAATGTTTACTGTGCAGAAGTTGAGGGATGGAATGTTTACTGTGCAGAAGATGTGGGATGGAATGTTTGCTGTGCAGAAGATGTGGGATGGAATGTTTACTGTGCAGAAGATGTGGGATGGAATGTTTGTTATGCAGAAGATGTGGGATGGAATACTGTGCAGAAGGTGTGGGATGGAATGTTTACTGTGCAGAAGGTGTGGATGGAATGTTTACTTTGCAGAATGTAGGGGATGGAATGTTTATTGTGCAGAAGATGTGGGTTGGAATACTGTGCAGAAGATGTGGGATGGAATGTTTACTGTGCAGAAGGTGTGGGATGGGAATGTTTACTGTGCAGAAGGTGTGGGATGGAATGTTTACTTTGCAGAATGTAGGGGATGGAATGTTTTACTGTGCAGAAGTTGAGGGATGGAATGTTTACTGTGCAGAAGTTGAGGGATGGAATGTTTACTGTGCAGAAGATGTGGGATGGAATGTTTACTTACTGTGCAGAAGATGTGGGATGGAATGTTTACTGTGCAGAAGATGTGTGGGATGGAATGTTTACTGTGCAGAAGATGTGGGATGGAATATTTACTGTTCCGAAGATGTGGGTGGAATGTTTGCTGTGAAGAATGTGTAGGATGGAATGCAGAGTGTGCAGAATAATGCAGGTTGAACCTCTCAGAACTGTCTTTACACAGCATCTTGGGTCGCATCGTGCGGGTGACAGAAGAGGTCGTGACCTACAGGAAGTGGGTGAAGGAGAACTTTGTGGTGTTGTCCCCACCTGGCCTTCTGTCTTTCCCTTCATCAGCTGTGGCATCGGCCAGTGACAGAGCTGACTTTGAACATGCACGGTAACATCTTTCTGCAAAGTCTTCTTTGTATGTGTGCTTCGCGACCATGTTGATTGGACTGTGCATAGGGAGAGTTTTAAGGATTTAGGGTGTTTTTTTTTCTGTTTTTTTAGTTAATGTGTTAATTCAGTATTAGCCTTACTTTTTGAGCTGTATGTTTGCTGTTTTTTGAGTCATGAAAGATGTCATTCTGTGTGTTCTGTGAATAGATTTCTTAAAAAAGTTTCTGGCCAAAGGATGAATGTGCGACAATGTTTTGAATGGTAAATGGATAATGCTTTAGACATGCATTTGTTCAGGGCCTGTAGGCCAGAGAAGCACGCATTTCTTAACCATTGTAGTGTTGGAAGATTTGTGCTCTGATGATGATGACCAAAGTGACTTCAGTCAGCTTTGCTCCTCTGGAATGTAGAGGTAGTAAGTGAAGCCAGCATGATGTCTTTGACTCGTGAATTGAACTGAAGTGTGATTCAGAAGTTTAAAAGTAGATTTCAGTGTATGCTTTCATGTAACAGAGGATTATTAATCTTTTTCATCTTTCTTTGACAGAAACAGCAATAACAACAACAACAGCCTAACTAAAAACAGACTCACAGCGTCCACAACTGAGGTCCACCCTCCGCTGTCCCCTGCCTCGAAGAAGCCCCCCAGTGCAGGCCCCCAGTCGTCGGGCCAATCAGCTGGAGGCCATGGTTCCAAACTTGGGTCAGGAGGAGGAAGGAGCATTGAGAGAGGAAGGAGCTCCAGCAGCTGACAGTGAGCATTCAGACTCTGGCGGCAATAGCTCTGGCTACAAGTCATCCGAATCCAATGTGACATCATCATCGTCAAGTATAGCCAGCGATTCGGTGAGTGTTGTGTGCTGGCCTCTGTGTGTGCGTATGTGTTTGTTCATGATCATGTAATCGAAACAAGTCTTTATTAATTACAACTTCTCTTTGAACAGAAAAAAAAAAGAAAAAGACTACATAATCATTCCATATTTGATTTAGAAGTAGAGTTGAATGAAATGTCAAGATGGCTGTACATGGGGTGATTGTTTCTGCTCTGCAGGATTCTGAAAGCATGGCAGCCGTCAACAGTTTGCAGCAGGCCCAGCCCCACACCAGCTCTGCCCATACCCATTCCCCAATCCCTCACAAGCCCGCACTCACCCCCCCTCCCCTATTCCCTCCCCTGGCCACAGTCAGGTCGCATCATCCGCGGGCGGGACCACCACAAGACCTTCCATGGCACCGGGAGCAGCCCTGCAAGGTCACGTGATGCCAGTGCTTCCAGCGTGGGATCCAATCGCTCCTACAGCTTCAGCGCTCACTCCTCCTCCCGCCCTTCCTCTATCTACACAGCCTCCAGCGCCGGTTACTCACACCCCCCTGTGCACTGCTTTGGTCTGCCAGCAGAGCCCTATGGAAGCTCGCGAGAGGTGCGACATTCCAATTCTTACTGTGCTGCAGAAGCAGGGGCAGGGGGAATGGGCGTCGCAGGCGGCCCGCACCGAAATCGTTTCATGTCCACACCCGCCCAGGACCCAAAGTGTACCGCCCCTCCGGGAAAAAGAAACGTCATAACAATAATGGAGGCAGTGGCAGCAATGCAGGACATATCACTGCTAACGGTGGTGTCACTCACAACCCCCATGGTAACAGTCGTCACAGAGACAGCTCACAGAACAGTGGCATCACAAGATGATAACAAGGGTCAGGGCTCAGCCCCCATGGTGTGTTCAGATATTTGGACAGTGACCTGATTCCGGGATGTTTTCTCTTTGTTGTTCAGTCATCTGCTGTCGCCATTTGCCTCGTGTCTTACGTCTTCTTGAGAAAAGTGGGGAAAGGCATGTTTCAGAGCGGTTACAGAGCAAAGCTGTGTATAGGAATTTTATGGAGCTTGCAAGACCAGGGAGCCAGTGCGTGTGTGGACTAGGAAGAGCGACAGAATATTGATTCAGATTGACATGAAAGTAGTGTCTGGGTGGCTGTGCATTTAGATTGGACTTTGAGGTTTGACGTTGATGGACTGGGATGGGCCTGAAAGGCTGCCCTGCGACAGGAAGCAGTGCATTGTACACAGAGATTCACAACATCTTCAGAGAGTGGATTTGGGAAACTGCGTCTGATCAAGCTTTGTGTGTGATGGATACAAGATGCGTGTGTGTGTGTGGCTGATTCAGATATATGAAACATGGCTCTGTTGAAAGGTGAAATTGACAAGAAGTGGGCTTTTGTGTTGTTTGATTCAAACTGAAGTGACCTGAAATCTGAGGACTAAAGATAAACTTCAGTGAGACTAGATGTATCCATCAGTTTCACTTAGAGAGCTGTCATCCAGTTACTGACAGTCCGTCGCTCATGCACAGTGTAAATGATTCGTAATAATATCTCGGTCTCATTCATTCATTTATTGCTGCTGTTTGATCGATATTGGTGCAGATCTTCAACAATTGTCCTCCAAAGATTTCTTGCCTGTTTTGGACCATAAAACCATGATGGGTACTAATCAGGAAATGATTTCAGTGTAAACTGTCTTTGTGAACAGGACTGGCACAAGTTTTGTATATGTATGAATGTACTAATTTTGGCTGAAACAGATGTGGAAAATATATGTTGCGAAAATCTTAGGTGGCCAGTTCATAACACACACCTTAACTCAAACATAATAATGCGAAAATGCAGTTTCTTATATTTTGTTGTAAAGAAGGTGTAAATAATGCACATGTTACATTGAGCACAGAAGAAGAAAGGGATCATTATTCATTCGGACTGTCTGTTCTCTTAGGTTCTAATTGTATGTGTGACTTCATACAGATGGCTCGCTTGTGCTGTCGTATGTGCAAGTATGTCAGTTTATGTACAGAGAATCTAGTACCTGGTGCCTGACATTGCTTTCATGTAAGACACAGTGCCCTGATGAACATTCTGTTATCACTTATTCGGCAAGCTGCCTGTATTTTCAGTCTGTTACTGCCATGACAAAGTTGTTTTATTTTTTGTCAAAGTTTTGTGAACGCTAGGTGTTTTGTTTTCCATCTTTCTTTTGTACTGATTGCATGACGTCATTTGTTCGTCTTTGTTACTAATTCGAGATTGCTGTAATGTTCATGGTGAAACAGATAAACAACAGTTATGAAGTAGTAAGATCAGTGGTGTGGATGGTGTCTGGTACTGTTTGATAGTGTAAGTATGCTTTAAGCTACATTGGAAGTGAACATTGTCAAATTTGACTCAGTAATGATGATTTTAGAATAGGCTGGTGCTAGCAAGAGAAATTTCCACTTGATATCAGTTTGTCTGACGGAAGTGAGTTGCAAACAGTTGATCACCGATGTCAACCATTGATCACGCACAGACTGTTTGTTGGAGCGTGTCACAAACAGTTGTATCGCTGATGTGAACCATTGATCACACACAAACTGTTTGTTGGAGCGTGTCGCAAACAGTTGTATCGCTGATGTGAACCATTGATCACGCACAGACTGTTTGTTGGAGCGTGTCGCAAACAGTTGTATCGCTGATGTGAACCATTGATCACACACAGTCTGTTCGTTGAAGCGTGTTGCAAACAGGTGGATCACATATGTGAACCATTGATCACGCTCAAACTATTTGTTGAAGTGTGTCGCAAACAGTTGGATCACTGATGTGAACCATTGATCATGGACAAACTGTTTGTTGAAGCGTGTCGCAGACAGTTGGATCACTGATGTGAACCATTAATCATGCACTGATTGTTTGTGAGAAGCGTGTCGCAAAAACAGATGGGTCACTGATGTGAACCCTGGGCCAGGCAGGACCAAACTTGTTCAGGGTCCACGATGTGTGGAGGACCTGCAGAAGGAGCACATCAGGATGGTCCGACTGCCAGCAGTGTGTCATGCTAGGACTTGGGTCCTGAGCATGCATGTTCGTTCCAGCACATGAGAGTTTCAGCCTGGACAGAGAGGTAGACTGAGAGTGCTCACCCATCCCCTCCCTTCCCCAATTACCTTCTTCCTCTTGTTTGTGTAGCAAGCCACAGCGGTGGTGTCCATGACAAGCTGGTTGGGTAGCAAGTCACAGTGCTGTGTCTATGACAAGCTGGTTGGGTAGCAAGTCACAGTGCAGTCTATGACAAGCTGGTTGGGTAGCATGTCACAGTGCTGTCTATGACAAGCTGGTTGGGTAGCATGTGTCACAGTGCTGTCTATGACAAGCTGGTTGGGTAGCAAGTCATAGTGTTGTCTATGACAAGCTGGTTGGGTAGCAAGTCACAGTGTTGTCTATGACAAGCTGGTTGGGTAGCAAGTCACAGTGCTGTCTATGACAAGCAGGTTGGGTAGCAAGTCAACGTGGTGTTGTCCATGACAAGCAGGATGGATGTGCTTCCCCTTGGATTGCTGTTGGAAGGAGAAGGGAGGTTTGGGTTTGATTCTCTTCAGAGCAGTTTGCAGGATTTTTCTGCCCTGACTTGGTCTACCCCGAGATGAGTTTGCTATGGGCTCGATTTGGAAAATTAGGACCACACAGTCGAGTTTCGTACAATTAGTGGATGCATCTCAAATTTCATAACCAGCACTGCAGGTGTCTGTATCTCTCAGGCCCGGTTGACTCCAGGATACATTATGAAAGTTAGCATTTAAGTCTTGTCACGCAGTGTCAAAGTTGACTAGAAATCTATAGCATCATCTTCACCAGCCTTGTCCTCTTTGATAACCTTAAAAAAAAAAAGGTCTGAAAACACTGTGGCCCTTCATAACCTGTTCTCATTGTGACCTCGGTTTTGATTGCATCTCCCTGTCTATGCCTTTAGTTTTGTCCTGTCGGGGTCACTGGTGTGGGCTAATTTCATGAGGACTGTCATTGGACGAATGTGATAGCGCCCTTCATCAATCATAGGGAGCGCTCACTCAAGCTGGTGCCGCAACTGAGCAGCTATTGTCACTGGTAGGGGGCTTTGTAGGTTGTATCCTGAGTATGTTGGATCAGCACAGCTCCCCCCCCAAACACCACCAAAGTGACCTGGCAGCAGAGCAGTGTCTTCCTGATAGGTTGCCATATGTTGACGTGGCATCCCTGTGGATTGCCGATGCCAGGGATGTGACTGGATAGGCCAGGCTGATGCTGCGGGGACAGGGGATGGAATGAGTGGCGTGGGTGCTTGTCCACTGAAGGGACACAGAAAGTGAGACAGCAAAACAAAACAAAAAAAAAATAGTGCAGGGTAGAGAGGTCCTCTTTGTGCCCTTGTGGCAAATTAGTCTCTGTGTGTGTGTTTGAAATCTCTGTGTGTGTGTGTGTGTGTTGTTGTTGTTGTTGTTACTGCTGTTGTGTGATTTTGTTTGTCTTAATGTTTTCTTTGTATTCCTGATACATGCTGACAATCTGGGGATTTCATTTCCTATCCTACAGAATGATCTTATTGGTGAATGTACTGTTAAAAAGATCGAGATAAATACAAGGTAACAGCAGTGAAGATGCATTTTGTCGTGAGCCACAGTAACGGTGTAACACATACCCTTAAGGGACATGGCGTTACGCTCAGCCAAGTAGATTTTCAAATGCATTTAATTCTTATTTCAGTGAATGTACAAGGTTGTTTCCACTGAAAATAAAGTTACAAATGGACAGGACGTATGGGTAAAATACATTTGCATTTAAACATTTTTTTCCCCCCTCTAAATTGTTCCCCAAAGTCGACACCATTTCTGAGCAAAGGACACGTGTAGCTGCCAGTATCACAAGACAGAGGCTGAGATTATAAAGTCTTTCAAAGTTTCATAAGTCTGTACATTTTTTCAGTTACTCTTTATTGTTTTTGTTGTTAAACATTCAGATTTGCACATCTCCCCTCTATGATGGAGTTGAAAGGCGCCAGTACTTACCATCCCTAAATCTTCTCCATATCGGAGCAGAAAAAAAAAAATGAGGACTGTAGATGGTGCGAGTTTCGTGAACATCTCATGGCTGCAAATATTGCGCATTTGCTGACGATTGTGGTTTCATATGAAGGAATTCTTGATAATGCATTTCAGTATGTATTTTCTTGTACAGAATGTATGGTATGACGTGTAATGGCATTTTTGCCTGTAATATTTGCAAATGGGCATTTTTTTCTGGTTTGTGGATGTTTAAACTTTGATTTTTTTTTTTTGTTGTTGTTATTGCAGTAATGAATGAAAATGGTTCTGTTTTTTTAAATGCCATTTAAAGAGTTTAATCTGGTCATTTCATTTTCATGCTGATCGTACTGTTGATACTTGATATGAATGTAATTGAATAGAAATGCTGGAAACAAAGTTCAAGAAGAATGACTATGGCTAGGTCTTCATTCCTGACGACAACTCTACTGTGGAAGATTGACCAATTCATCTGTCTCTCTCTCTCTCTTTCTTTCTCTGTCTGTCTGTCTGTCTGTCTGTCTCTCTGTCATCCTCCCCTCTCTCTTCCACAATATTTTGGATATCTCTTTGTTTCCGTCTTTCTGTCTCACTGTCCTGCCCCTGTCCCTCAAGTCTCAGACTTGTGCTGTCCTGCTCATCAGATGTCTGTGCATGTCTGCATGTTTCCAAGTTTGCAAGTCCAAGATACTGAGAAGTTTGTTGGGGAAAAAAAGGGAATGTGTGTACTTGTAAGGTTATATCGCTTCCATTAAGTGCTGTCTTTGTGTACGTGTGTGTGTAATGTCATACATCTGTTTAATGTGTAATGAAGAATATCATAACTTTTTTTTTAAGTCAGTATTATGACATAAAGGTGGTGACAGAATTACAAAAATTTGCTTTGGAAAAACATTCATTTTGTCATTTCTTATGTATGTCGGAATTCATACAAGGTAAAACATGTGAAGAGTACTATGTGCATTATTTGTGCTAGCAGGCAATGAGTTGTACATGCATTGTTCAGGGGTGTCCATTTACATATTGCAGCAAAAGCTGGCGCTTCACGATCGGTACACTCAGTGCATTGAAAGAAAAAAATTCATATAACATTTGTTTCCATAGAAACATGATTTGCAAGAAAATTTGTGATGGCAATGATCATAACGTACCAAAGGGGAAAAAAATGGAAAGAAAAAAAAAGAAGGGGAAAAAAGAGGGAATATTATTGAAGAGGAAACGTTTGCTAAAGAAATAAAGAGTTGCGCGCACTCCATACTTTTCTGACCACTGCAGACTTCTTTCAAACTGTCTGTTCACATCAACACTGCATTCCTCTGCAATGACAAGAACTCTGCGGTGACTGCCAGAACTGAATGGGAGCATGTCAAACTGCGCTCTTGATCTGTTTAACTTTCAGTACGATAAAGGAGAACAGAGTGGAGAATTAATGTCCGTCCAGTGTGTTTTGCCTAATGACCTTTGGAATGAGAACAGTGCCATTTCGTCGAGCTGTGTATTTACGTGCATCTGCTGTCGCTTAACTTGAGTTAACGTTGTTTCATGAGATCATGAGGTTTGAAAAGAAGTTTTGTTGTCTGTTTTGAGAAGATGGGTGCTCAGAGACAGTATTCTAATTTATTCTGTAAGTAGTAGGAAGAGGATGCAACATGGGCTGGAGAGTATGTGGACTTGTGGCTGACGACCAATTCTCTGTCTTCTTTGACAAGATTTCCCCATTTTGTTGCATTGCTCCAAAATAGATTGCAGATGACTTGGGCTGGGAGAGTGTCTCAAAGTGTTAGGCACAGCATTCATAATCTCTTCTTTTTGTGTGTGTATGTGTGTGTGTGTGTGTGTGTGTGTGTGTGTGTGTGTGGTGTGTGTGTGTGTGTTCACATGCCGATGAAACTGAATGCAAACTTTGCATGCTGTGGAAGTTGGGATCATTTGAGAATATTTTATAAACATGAAAATGATATAATCATCAAAACAGTTATCTTCTTCCTCTTTCCAAAACGGTATTTCAAGCAAGACTGCTTTTATGACGTACTTGTTAGTTGATATTAAATCTTGGAAAGTGATATTGTATGATTCAGTATTGATTAAACTTGATCTTTTAATTATGATTTCACACCTGTCTACGGCACTGGGAAATCCCAGTACTGTAGTGTATGTGTGAAATCATAATAGTTTTGTTTTGTTTTGAGTTGAAATTGGGTAATGATGTGTGGTCTTGGGGTTTGGTTGGCCTGGAAAATTCCATGGAGGTTTGTATTGTCAGATACTTGTGTTACACTTAGTTTTAATTTTTCCACTTAACTCGCCCATCAATGTTACATTTAATTTGAATTTTTCCATGAACTCATTGCTCACCTTCCCTATCCCTCCTCCTCCTTGTTCCTCCCCTTTCAAAAAAAAAAACAAAACAACAACAAAAAACAGGAAAAGAAAAAAAGAAGTCGACCAAACAACGCCCACTAACCCTCCTCACTCCATACCCAACTCCTTTCTCTCTCCCAACTATTTTGTGCATAATTATGCTTCATTACAATTTATTGCTATGCTGTTGTTACAGTTTACCGTTACGCTATTGCCATAGTTTCTGTTTTAAAATGTTCTGCCCAGGTGAAAATCAGGGAAGAAGATTAACATTTATTTTCACTTCCAGAACATTAACAACCATTTGAAAATGTGTACTATGGATGTCAAAGTCAGGGAAGAAGGTAGAAAATTATTTCCACTTTCCGAAACATATACAACCATTTTCCTCGCCATCATTTGAACTGTTTTATGGCGCAAGTTGAAGAATGCCGTAGGACATCTTTTAATATCATTTGAAGCGTCCATTTCAGAATGCCAAGGTTTGTGTGTTTATAATGTGCACATTTTCAGGAAAGAAATATGTTGTTTGAGTTTTGAGCTTTGCATCATCAAAACATACCACGGACAGTTCTTGCTAGTGGAAATAGACATGGTCCAGAAAATAAGCAGGGGAAGATATGCCTTTGTTTCCTCTGCATAGAGAGAGAGAGAGTTACTGTTTCTTTGTTCATAGGTCAAGCAAACAGGACTAGAGAGTAAAATATTTACTTGAAAATGCCAAAAGATTGACTGTGTGTGTTATAGGCACACTGTTTTCACCCCTGTGTATTGGAGGTTTCTGTCTGTTCAGGTGACTGATCAGGCAAAATGGCTTTGGACGTATCCACAGGAGGCACCTGTACCATTATATAAACAGCAGGGTCTTGCTGAATGAACTTGAGCTCTAACACAACTGGGGATATCTGTACCATTGTAATGACAGGGTCACTCTTAATGAACCTGGGATTTGATACAGATGACCTCCCTTGCAGGTTTTTGACCATTGCCTACTAAAGACAAAGAAAGTGGTAAAATGTTTGAGTGTAGAATTTGTTAAAAAACTTTGATTTCAGCAGAAGCACGACTTAAACAGTGTACCTGTGAGTTAGACAACACTCTATCATAGTTTTTCACTGCAGTGTAGTTTTGAGGGCCCCAACACAGAACAGGACAGTTTCAAATCGACACACTTGACTGTGTATGCAAATCAACATTCTTGTCAGTATAAGTTAAATGAACGAATAAAGTATAGTAACATAGTGGATAATCTGTTCAGTCATTTGTTATTGCATCCCAAGATATGCTTATAAGCTTAGGGTTTTTTTTCATTTTCATGTTTGATTGTTGGCAGCATGGGAGGATTTGTCTATTGATCTGAAATAATTTCGGAAGTTTGATATAGATCTAGGGTTTAGGAAGAGCGATGTTCTTTTTGTTCTTATGTCTTGTCGTCATTCTTTTTGTTTCTCTTTCACACACACATCCACTCACATACATGTACACATGCTTGAACACAGGCACACACACATGCACTTGTAAAGACACACACACACACACACACACACACACACACACACACACATTCAGCAATGGCACATCTGTGGATCTGCCCAAGTCCACTCACACGTTTGAGTTTGTGGTTGATGTGATTAATCATGATATGAAAATGGACACAGTCATTTTGAACGTTGCAGAAAAAGGAGCCTGTTTTGCCAGTCTCATGCAGACCGGAGAACCCCTCTCTCCTCCCCCCTCTCTCCAGCAAGGAGTCACAGCTAGCCAGCTCTCTCTCCCCCCCTCCCCCCCCCCCCCCCCCTCCTTCCACCACCCTTCCTCTCATCCTCCCTCTCTCCCACGACCCCTTCCCACAGAACCTGTTTTACTTTGTGACTGTGCAGTATGTACATGACCTGGGTTTCCTGATGAAGTCGGCCATTTCTTCCTGTTCACATCTTTTTTTTTTCCCTTTTTTTTTTTTTGGTAGTAAGTAAGCATTTTTCTGTTTGCATTTGGTTTTTTTTTGTTTTTGTTTTGTGTTTTTTTTTAATCTTTTATTGCTGTGGCTATGTGTGTGTCTGTGAGCATTTTACATGTGTTTGATTCCTCTGTGGGAATTCCAGGCGCATATTGTGTACCTGGCTGCTGGAAATTCTGTGTTAATGATTTCCCCTTGTCTGTTCCTCTCTTTGACTCTGTCTTTTGAATTTTGATGCTCTTTTTCTGTTGTCCTTTTTTAATTTTTTTTTTTTTGTGGGGGTTGTTTAGTTTTTTTTTTTTTTAGCCTTTGTGGATCACTGGACCATCTTTGTTCTGGAAAGTTTTTTTTTTTTTTCTTCTTTTTTTTTCTCATTTTTTTTTCTTTCTTTTTCTTTGTTTTTAATTCTTCTGTTCCAATTGATGACTTGCCAGGTGCTTTTGTTTGTCGTCTTTGTGTCATCTGATGTGAACATTGTCAAGCGGGAGCATAAGATGGCCAATCTACTGTTAGTTGGTTCAGTTGTACTGCGGTTTTCAGGTGTGCTGGGGCACCGTTGTTATTGATTTTGTCGTTGATTGGTTCCCTGTTTGTGGTTAGTCTGAGACTAGACTTTACTAGAGTGGTCTTTGTAACTGAATGGCCGATGCCCCAGACACAGCCTGGGCTTATCCCCCCTGCATTCAGCTTCCAGGTCAGGTATTGGTTGTTCATGGCTTGATGTCATCTTCGCAGGTTGTTCCTTTTTTTTCAGGATGGGCTTTTTTCTCCCCCCAAACTTTGTGACAGCCCTGCAAATGCCCTGTGTGGGCTTTTACAGGGGGACTACAATGGCTGGTATCTTCAAAAGGACCTAGTTTTATCTGCCCTTGTCGTGTTGGTGATTTAAGGTATTAAGATAATGCCATGAATTTATGTATGTTTTTACATTATGTTTTGTTGAATGAAATGTTATGTTCCTTATTCTTGTTTTCAGCACAGGTTTTTTTGGTTTCATTTTTCTCTTTTTTTTTTTTTTTTTTTTTTTTTTACATCTGTTAATGGCTGTGAAGAAGGCCTCCGAAACATACATCAGTGACAGAAACACATTTACTGGATTAACAACAGTTGTTGATAAGCATTTAAATAAACAAGTGCATTAACTCTGTTGTTGAGTTCTGTCATAGCACTCTGATATTATGAATGTGTGTCTGTGATAAGTTTGTGTGTGTGAGCAAGAGAGAGAGAGAAAGTGTGTGTGTGTGTGTGTGTGTGTGTGTGTGTGTGTGTGTGTGCATGCACCATACGTATTGTTTTCAAACATCCTTCCAGATATATTTGTCTGTGGATGAGGTTTTTAAAAGGCCCCTTTGACAGTAATAAGTAAGGTGTGTGTCAGAAATAGTGCCTTTGATCAAGTTGATAGACCAAATAGATATTTCAGCGGCATTGAAAAAGGGGAGAAGCAGGATGTGTCTTTCTGCTGGCAGGAACGTTCTGTACTACTACTAGTGATTGTGGAGTGTGGAAATATTTTGTGCAGCTAGCCACATTGTTTTGTTAGATTGGGGTGCTTATTCAAATTGGTTTTATTGCTTGACTTGGTTGTGTTTTGCAAGTTTTTGGCTTTTTTTTTTGTTTTGTTTTAAACAAATTTTAATGTAATTAATAGTGAATTCAACGCCCATCTTGTGCTTAAGTAAATGAAGATAAGTGACTGCTTGTTCATTTTCGTTGTCCTGAGTGTTTTGCTGTATCTTGCCTGAAGAAGACCTAAGAGGTCGAAACGCATCGTCGTGTTTTATCTTGTGATTCGTTTCTTGGCAATTCGCTTTTAATTACACATAAAATTTGTTTAGAATTCCGCCTGCAGTCGCCTCACTTTGCAACGAGTGTTTGTTTTTGGTGGGGTTTTTTTTTTATTTTTGCTTTAAAAAAGTCTGTTTTTTTTCATATTTGTAGGCATTCTTTCAGGAATGTTCAAGTTTTGGTGTGTGTGTGTGTGTGTGTGTGTGTGTGTGTGTGTTTTTTTTTTTTTTTTTTTTTTAAGCATGAATTGTACCTATGCTTACTGAAAATTCTATGCTGATATTTTTTTCCTCATTTCTGCTGCTCTCTTTGACAGCTTTTTATTATTTATTTCCAGTTTTACATTTGCTCTAGCAAATGTATACACATTTTTTCTCGTAGAAGTCATGACATGCTACCCCCCCCCCCCCCCCCCCCCCCCCCCCCCCTTTTTTTTTTTTCTTTTTTAAAAAGAAAAATCTTTTCCCGAGCAGTGACAGCTATAAGTCAGAAGGACCTTTGAGGTTGCCTTGGCTGTAATAATGTTGAGAAATATTTGCACTCTGACCTGTAATTTTGATATTCTTGTTTGCTTTAGTTGCAGGGTTTCCATGTATTTTTTTGTTTTAAAAGAACCTCCAGCACCCAGGGTAAAAGGGTAAGGCTTTCTCAGCTTCTGTGTCTTGAGGATAGAGCCTGCTAGGGCCGATTCCAGATGCTTTTTTAAGTGGCTGACTTACAAGAGCGGCATTACTGCGTTGAGGGTGAAGTTTGGGTCAGGGAGAAGAGCATAGGGTTGGCATTATGAGATCCAAATCCACTCAGCACATAGGTGAGGTGGAGGGAGGGGATCACTAATTGCGGCATCTGGAGGACTTTGTTTTCACTTGTTTTCTTTCTTTCCTTCATTTTTCTGTTGTCGAAAGCATTGAACGGAATTAAGCACCTGTGTGTTCTTTCTGTGAAGAGAACTGTGTTCAAGTTTGACATCTGCATTCAGGTAGAGATTTCATGAGGTCACCAGACATAGCGCACAAACCAGGCAATCTGGCAAGCCTCGTCAAGGGTTCTTAGCCTCAAAAAGCAAGGTTGAAGTTCTCATGATGACAGACTCTTAAGGACCTGTGCCTTGTTCTTTGCGTTTACTTCTGAAGTTTCCATGGAGGACGTGGGTGGCTCTTGCAATATCAGTTCTGTCCTATGATCTTTGGATGTTCTATGCTTTCTCATTTCCTTTTTCTTTATTACTTTTTCTTTTGACTCTTCTCTGTCCCTGCCTCCTAGCACCTCCCCCCCCCCCCCCCCCCCCCCCCCCCCCCCCCCCCCCCCCCCCCCCCACCCCCCACCACACAAACTTTTTGAAAATAACTTTTTCTTTGTTGTTGTCCACTGCTTTTCTGCCATTGTGGTCCCTTCACCTTTGTTCTAGAAAGTCTTAACTTATGACTGCCAGTTTCCTCCCCTGCCTTTTCCTTTGTTCTAGAAAGTCTTAACTTACGACTGCCAGTTTCCTCCCCTGCTTTTCGCTTTGTTCTAGAAAGTCTTAACTTTACGACTGCTAGTTTCCTCCCCAGCTTTGCTTTATTCTAGAAAGTCTAAACTTACGACTGCTTGTTTCCTCCTCCCCTGCTTTGCCCATTGTTCTAGAAAGTCTTAACTTGCAACTGCCAGGTTCCTACCCTGCTTTTCCCTCGACTCTGTAAGAAAAGAGTTAGAAAAGAAAAAGTCTCCGCAATAAACTTATTCCAGTTAGTATACAGTGAAAGAGTAGGTCACAATGAACCTAGTCAGTGTCGAACAGCCGCTGTTTGCCTGCTGTGTGGCCATCACCTGACACAGGGTCTGGAGGTCGTTCCTGACTCCAGTCAACTGGCCTGGGAGTAGTGATGTGCTTTTGCTGGGAACAAGCTCTGCATGGAATCGGTGTCATGCAACAGAAGAAAGATCAGCGATGCTTAAACTTCTTAGCTGACAGTGTCATTGTGAACAACTTTTTTCCAGTTTCCAAATCTGGAATGTTTGTCTGAAACCACTGAACTGACCAAACTTTCAGAGCCAGGACATTGGTACAGAAAACATCAACTCTTTCTTTTCAAACTACATTTTGTAAAATGCCTTTTTTAATTTTAATTTTTTTTATTTGTTTGTTTGTTTGCTTTTTTGGCTGTTTTACTGAGACAACTTGGAAGTGATGCTGTAAGCACTGTTACAATGGGAAGTAACTGTTGTGTCTTGTCTACCTGTTTTTTTTTTTTCTCCATATTTTTGTGGCACTGTTATCTTATGGTTTGTTATTAAACAGTTATTGATTCCTGGGGATTGTAGATTTTAGTGGAATGGCTGCTACCTCATGCGCTGCCTTGTCTCGTTTGCCTTACCGATGGCTTTGCCGCTAGTTTTTAAAGGGAGGTAAATACTTTGTACAGAACACCGTTCTGTTGTTGTTTGAGCATTGTTACTTTTTTTCAGACAGATATACTCTTTTTTTTTTTTTTTTCTCCCTGGGTGAGAGCCGGCAGAGGGCCTTGTATGGTTGTCTCGACTGTGACAAGCGCTGACATCTGGTGTGGCCTAGCTGGAAAAGAGCATGGGCAGTGCAGGTCCTGCAATGAGGAGATCATGTCATGTGCAGCTGTGTGGAGTGCCAAGTTCAGTGGACAGACGTCAGATCCTGGCACTAGTCCTGTTATAGCGTGTCTTTTTAATTGACAAGTAGATCAAAGCATGAGAGAGCACAGGAACAGAATTGGAGGGTCGTTCAAAGTCCTGCTGGCTGCGTAAAGGTACCTACTTCTCCTAGAGTTTGAAACCTGTGTCATTTGGCTTCCCGGGGTTTTCTCCTCCGATCTCAGAGTGAGGTGTGAATAGGCATTTTTGGAAAGTCTTTCTGTTTTCTTTAAGGTTCCTGGCATCATTGATTTCATACTCTTTTAACTTCAATTTAAAAAAAAAAAAAAGAAAGAAAGAAGAAGGAGAAAGAAAGAAAAAAAAAAAAGGTATTTCTTAGGGCAGCTGTGGACACAAAGCGGATGAAAAAGAACAGTGTTATATATGATTTTAGCATCACAGTGCTATACGTGACTTTAGCATCACAGTGCTATATATGACTTTAGCATTACAATGCTATATATGACTTTAGCATCAGTGCTATACATGACTTGAGCATCACAGTGCTATACATGACTTTAGTATCACAGTGCTATACATGACTTGAGCATCACAGTGCTATACATGACTTTAGTATCACAGTGCTATACATGACTTTAGTATCACAGTGCTATACATGACTTGAGCATCACAGTGCTATACATGACTTTAGCATTACAGTGCATAGAAAGGGTTCTTTCACACACACATGCACACACACACACACCACCCTCCTCCTCCCTCCCCAAAAAAGCTGGTTTTTTTTTTTTTGTTGTTTGTTTGTTTTGTTTTTTTTTTTTTGGGGGGGGGGGGGGTGTTGTTTAACCATGTTGCTAAAGTTGTCTTTCTGTTGTCCTAACTAGAGCGGCATTAAAAAGCATGTTGTGAAAGGCCTGACTGGTGCAGTGACCTGGGTCAGGCCTCTGCCAAGTCTCACTGGTCAGTCCCACACCACATTGCCTTGGTTTCCTCTCATGGATGTACTGGCTTGTACAGTAAATAGCTTTTCTTGATTTTCAAACATTTGTAAACTGTTTAAGGTTCCATGTCGATTGAATGTCGGTGGTCCAGATCTTTCAGACTAGGGTTCAACTGTTGTGAAATGTTGAGGTGACTTTGTGAATAAGCTGTTCAACTCGTCTAGACAGTTTTTTTTTTTTTTTTTTTTCACATACTTCCACACCCCACCCTTTTTTTTTTTTCTTTCTTTTTTTGTTTTCATTCTTTTTGACTGATTTTCATTAAATTTTATTAGGAATTGGAGGCAAAAAATTCATTCAAGATGGTGACAATGACCATTTTTGTGCTTGATATTGGTTCTAAGTCGCAGTTTGACTCGAGCCACGTGAAAGAATTCATGAACCAATGACTTAGACATTCTGTTTTACTTATGCGTGTTCTGAACCACACAAACTTGCACATAGTGTGACCAGCTTGGTTTGCATTGCTGGTTTTTTTAATGTTGTTTTTTTTATTTGTTTTGTTTTGTTTTAAATCTTGATAAGTTGATTGGAGTAAGACTGTTCGCATTGTCATCTCTATCTGTTTTTTTTTTTTTTTTCAATCTGTGTTGACAAATTAAGTGGAGTGGTGCTGTACCAGCGATATCTCCCAGCCTTGTTTTTTTTTTCAAACCACAGGTTTTTCTGCGTTTGTTTCTTTCCTCTTGGACATTGATTCCAAGTTCCACAGTTTACAGTCGCTCTCAGGCTGTCTGTTCCAGCAGCAGTCAGACCTGCAGAGGGTCGTCAGTATAAAAGTCATCCAGTGGCCACCCACCCAGCTGGACCCTGCGCTAAGGTCAAGTCACTGAAGGTGACCTTCATCAGTATCTATAACTGTGCAGGACACCACTTGCTAAGCCTTCCCTTCGCCTCTTGCAGGAGAAGAAGACAGTTATCACTTGGTTGTGAAGATGGACTGAATGTGTGGCTCTCTTGAAGCAGAGGCATCCACCACATCCATTCTGTGACAGTTCCTATGAATCCACAGTTCCCATGAATCTGCCAGCAAGAAAGTAAGTCTGAAACATACAAATTCACTGTGGGCGTGTCTGTTTTGGGGGGGGGGGGGGGGGGGTACACTAAAATGAGGGTCACCGTGGGAACAGGGCATGAAGGAGACGGCATGGCTTTTGTCTGCAGTTTTTTTGTTTCATGAACAAACGCTTATGATGGACTGGATTAGGCTAGACTTCCCCACTGTCGTACAAGACATTTTGAACGCTCAGGACAGCAGTTCTGTCTCAAGTCTGTGTGGTGTTTGTGCGTTGTGTTTGGTTACTTAACAAAAGATTTCATTATTATTTATAGTATTGATTGCAAGTATAGCGGGAGTTCATATTTTGATGTTTGTGGTGCTGTGTGTGGGGAAAAAGTTTTCATGAGGTTGTTTGTTACCTTCTCTTGGGGCATAATGCAAAACAGTTATGTACAAAATACTGCCTTAAAGTCCTGCAAAAAAAAAAAAAAAAGAAAAGAAAAAATATTCTTGATTGACAGAATGTCTATATTTCTTTTCTGTACTTTCCTTCTGTTTTGAACAGACAATGATGAATGTGCAGGTCCCCGCCCTGTCTTGTGCCCTGTGACACTGCTTCCTGCTGATGATCAGTTGACTGACCCTCCCCCCTCTTGCCCAACCCACCAACTGAATTGTTGAAAACTATACTACTCTCCCCCTGTCTCTCTCTCTCTCGCTCGCTCTCTCTCTTTCTCTCAGTCCGTAATTTTGTGTCAAATTAACACCACACATACATGCCCACCCCACCCAACTTAGTTTCCCTCCCTCTTCCTTCCACTCTCCCCCTCACAGAACATGAATAAGATGAAAGTGATTCTAACACTGTAAACCTCCTAAACCCAGTCAGCATACCTCCAGATAGCATGGTTTGGCCCGTTCAGAACACTCCGCTGCCAGGTGACCACATTTCCCAATACTTCAGGAATATAGAAAGAGGCCTTTGGTGGCTATCGAGTAAGGAGACACCTTTTTTCTTCTCGTTTTCCAGTTCTGCCAGTGGCTGGCAAGTTTTTAGAAAAAAAAAGAAGAAAAAAATCAACATAACGCTGAACCCCTTTATTTCCCAGACGAGTGCCAGAAGTCTCTCAGTCATCAACACTGTTCTTGCCTTCTGGCCTTATGCACAGGTTTTTTTTTTTTTTTTTTTTTTTTTTTTTTTTTGTTCTTAGGTTTTCCTGCCTCTGCCTTTCATTTTCCTCCCTGTCACCTCTTTCTCTCTGCCTTCCCAGTCTGTGTGCTCCTCCTGGAGTTTATTCATATCATCAATCATGTCCTCATTTTGGACTTCTCTTTTCTTGACCAGATAGCCAGTATGAAGACCCTAGCTGCTTGTTGTGGCAGTTTTTGCCATTAGTGCCGTGAAAGAAAGATCTGATAGAGTCAGATGTACTTCATCTAGATTGTTTAGGGGGTTGGTCAGAGGGGGCGTTTGACGAGGTAGTATTCTGATGGTTTTGATGTTCTGTAGTGCTTCGGCTCCTGATATTCCATGGAAATATCACCGGGGCTATGAACAAGGACAGGGAAAGGTGGAAAAAACTGTTGAATAGTGATCTACTCCCATTTATACTGGTTTGTCTGTCAAAAATGTTCGATACCGTGGTTACAAGTGTCGGGGCTTCTGGAGAGAGTTTGCCAGGCTCCATAATTATGCTGACATTGAAAGGTTGAATGTGTTTGTTTCACTCTCTTTTTTTTTTTTTTTTTTTTTTTTTTTTAAACCCCTTTTTGAATAAATCTGTGTAAAATCACTACATGCTGACATTCTAGTTGTTTAACTGGTTTGTGTCTTACACTGCACATGTGCAACAAGAGCATCCAGCCATCTGTTTTCCAGGCCTACCCATACTATATTCTGTCCACATTCTTTAATCGAAAGTGGCCAAAACTTTGAGGTACAGGGTGTTCATGCACTTTTTGTTGTCCCCATTTTAACTGCAAGTGTGTGTGTGTGTGTGTGTGTACAAGGGCGTGAACCATTGGTGATTTAAGAGATCAAAGGTAGACGGAGGGAGAACAGGGGTTGTGTGGTGCTGAGCTCTTTCGGGGCATTAATGTTTGTTTACACAGTGTGTGGGTGGAGCGTCCTAAACATGAGGCATTGAAGATGGTGTACATTTGTGCTTTCATTACTGGTGGTCAGTATAGTTGTAATGACTGTTTCTGTCAAGTGAGTGCAGAATTTGTCAACTTCTTTGCAAGTTTTCTGCAAGAAGAAAGTAAGGGCTTACATTTTATTTCATTTTTAAAAATTTTTTTATTGGTTTTGTTTTGATTAATTTTGATTTGAAAATGCATATGATTGTGAGAGCGACACTTGGTTGAGTGATACAGTTACTGTCCTGTGGTGCCTGTGGGTTGAGAATGGACATGGATGTTGGCACATCATGACGTGTGTGCTCCAAGGGTTTGTACATTGCATAATGCTGTGTCATGTCTTGCATGGAGTTTTTCTTGTCAGGATGCCTCAGTCACTGGTGCAATAAGATGTTTTGCAGCAGACTTCATTCTAGTTCTTGTTACACTGGCGTCGCATCGCAGTAGTAATACTGGGGGGAAAAAAGGGCAACATTTCAATGATGAAACCAAGGATGCAGAGGAGGGGAGGGGGGGGGGGGGTAAGGGGTGGGGAGGAAGGGGGAGATAGAGGGTGGTATGGAAGGGAAGGGGGTGTACAGGTAGGGATAAAAAAAAAAAAAAAAAAAAATAAAAGGAAGGAATAAATAAAATCAAATCAAATACTTACTTTGTACTTGATTTTTTTGTGAGAGCGAATGGAGGAGTTTATGTTGTATGTTTGTGTGATATCAGCAAGGATTGATAGCATTATGTGTGTTTCTGTAGATTACATTTAAGCCCATAACAACAATAACAAACCAGATTGCAAAGCATATAATTATAAACGTACTCCCAGTACAGTGAGGAAGAGGGGAGACAATTTCCAGTTAGTGGGAAAAAAACTCGACAGTGCGGTGGTTATTTCCTTTAGCGGACTTTTTTTTTTTTTTTTTTTTTTTTTGATTTTCATTTATAGCCATTAGTAATGGATATTCTGGTAAAATAAAACATTGGGCATCATCGGTGACCCATAATGAACATACCTACAAATTTTCAGAAAGATTGGCACAGAAGTTTTGTCTGGACAAGTGGAACACATTTTGACCACACACACACACACACAGAACATTTCTTAGTTCCCATTGTAAAGTATTCCCTGTTCTATAAGAACTGGGATGTACAAAAAGCATCATATAGGGAAATGAAATTAATGCTGATCAACTTTGTCGGGGTGTTCTCAGGTAACTGACACAGTGAAAAAAAACTTTTTGTGGTGGACAGATGTATACACTCTTGCCCATTCAACTCAACTCTCTCCCTCTCTCTGTCTCTCTCTCTCTCTCTCTCTCTCTCTCTCACACACACACACACACACACACATAACACACACTCTCTTACACAACCGTTCAATGACAAATTAAGTTATGGTAAACTCAATAAACAGAGCAAGGCTGATAGCGGTTTTGATCTTGAACGTTTTATTCAGACAAGCCAGATGGTCTACTATGAGAGAGAAAATTACTTCAAAAGAGTACCCAAAAAGAAAACAAAAAATATGTAATTCTACAAGGCTTTTTTAGTTATACAACAAGACAACTCAAAAATGTATCTATAATGTAATTTCACCATAATTTGAATCAGAATTTGTCTTGCATTCAATCACAATAATATTGGTTTAGAAAGCGAATTCGCCAAATTTTGGATTCAACTTTGTTTTATAAATCTTGGATTAAACCTGTTGAAAAGCTATGTCCCCTAACCTAGTATCAAAACTGAAGTGTAAATCAGTTTCAATGATCCTTGGGTTAATTTTTTCATAAACAGTTTCATAACACTTTAGTCAAAACTGGTTTATAAAGCTTTTTCACCAAACCAGGGATTAAAACTGGTTGATTAATAAAGCAACTTATCACAGCCCAATGGTCGTACATCTGAGACTGCAACTGGTAAGCGCCGCCTTCAGAGACGCCACTAAAGAGCAGTTGAAGGAGGAAAAAATCCTCATCTGATACAAGTTTCTGAACCACAAAACCAGAACTGTACCTGAGAAAGGGACCAAAATCCGTCGGGCATAAGGCTGAACATGGGAAATTGCCCTTTTTACTCTGGGATGCCATTTTCACTCATTTGTGACCTGTGTGTGTGTGTGTGTGTGTGTGTGTGTGAAGGTTGCATTAAAAGCACCTCAAAATTAAATTGTGTGTACGTACTGATTCAACCAACCAAGAACCCTAATACTTCCTCTGAGACTACATGACAGGACTGTACTACACGCTTTCACCAGCGTCAGCCAGACCCGATCAGAAAATCTGAACAACACTCTCAGAGAGGCATCCATTAAGTAGATGAAATGCGACTGTGTGATCCTAGTCTTCCCATCTGAACCTATAGCAAACTGAACTCTGCGTACAAGCCAGTCGGGCAGAAAAATCCACCAAATGATTAACTCCGATGGGAATCGAACCGAAGACCCCCTCCAGCCGGGAGTCCGCAACACTAACCACTTCGCTTCAGCTCTGGTCATGATATTTGAGCAACATTTTCAGAAACGCACTCATTAAGTGGATTTAACTCAGTTGTGTAGCTCCAGTCTCCACAGCTGAGCCCAAAGCAAATTCCACTCTGGAAAGGAGCCTAATACGGGCACAAAAACAAACAAAAATCCAACAAACATAAATGGCTCTGGCAGGGAAGTGAACCTATGACCTCCCAGTCATGAATCTGAAAATGCTATCCACTATGGCACCTCGGCTGGATTGCCTGCAATTGCAGACATGCTATATTATTTTGGCAATCCGCATATCTTCTTCATAAAATGTCACAGCATATTTCATTATATGACCCCCCCCGCGTGTGGTTCCAGCTTTGATGAACATTTATTTACTTGATTTGCAAATACTGTGTATAATGCAAAGCATATATACTAAGATGTGCATAACAGCAGAATACTACAACAAAATGATGTGATGAAAATATTTCCTATTTGGTATATATATCATATATATGCATATACAATATTAGCAAAATTAATAATCTCTTGTTTTTTGTGAATATTTACAATAGAAGACCAAACATGAATACTACTCAAAAATCAAAGCAAACAGGCAAAACTGTGGGAAAAAAAATTAGTGACTATTTCCTGGGCATTAACCATTACAAAAGTATCAATTCATTGTTGTTTGTCATGATCCTATCGGAAGATAACTGATTAAGTGAGTGAGTGATCTATTACATTTAAAACCAAGGTGAAACATAAGCAGACACATGCTTTTTTGTTTTTGTTTTTCAGCCCTTGGCCCACCAAGGACCTAAGCGTGAAAAGCAACGAACTAAGCATGATTAGCGACTAAAACTTACAAAACTTTTAACAAAAATACATATCAATTACAAAAGCCATTACGATGTGGACGAGTTGTTTCTTCATCAACATTGACATAGATGAATTCAAAGGTGAAAAAACATTGAAACAACAAACACCGATAAATCAACTGATTAAAAAAAAAGGAAAACACACACACACACACACACACACACACACACACACAGAAAGCAGTCCTATAAGTTATCAAAAGAGCAAGAGAGAGATGATGATGATGATGATGATCTTTATTTCTAAGGGTAACAGGGTAAGCAAACACATTCTTTTTTTAATCTGGCCCTTGTCCTGCTAAGGGACTAACTAAGCATAACTAGCGACTAAAACGTACAAAACATTTCACAAATGTACCTATCTTCACAAATACAAAAAAAAAATTTAAAAAAAAAAAAAATGTATTGATGAGTTGTTCTTCCATTAAGACTGACACATAGATGAATTCAAAGAAATAAAAAAAAAACGATTGAAAGAACAAACAAGAATAAAGAAATTGATTACAAAGAAGAAAAAATGCACACTCACATAGAGAAAGCAATCCTCGTACTAGTTATGGGAACAAGAGAGAGAGAGAGATATTTACATTTTTTTTTAAAAAATATTAGCATACTACATACTGCTAAGGATGTTAATTAGACAACTATAATGCATCAATAATATTGACATATTATTCACATTTTCATTATGTGTTTACAAGGCAAGAATAGAACGAACAGTTCTACAATCAGTTACCAGTAAGTGACAATGTAATCATGGCATCATAAACATAACACTTATTTATCATGATGTGTATATGTGTGTGAGTGCGTGTGTGTGCTCGCGCAAGCTCTGTGTGTGTGTGTGTATGTGTGTGTGGTGTGTACTGTGTGTGTGTGTGTGTGTGTGCCTGTGTGTGGTGTGTGTGTGTATGTGTGTGTGTGTGTGTGTGAGAGCATGCATGCGTGCCTACGTGCATGCGTGCATGTGTGTGTGAAACAGAGAGACAGAAACAGAGAAAGAGACAGAAACAGAGAGGGAGAGATATATCATCACAATCCTCCCCCCCCCCTCCTCTCCCCCCCCCCTCCCCCCTTGTTTCTTTTTAAAACTATTAATATACTACCCAAGACTACAATCATCAATTAATCATCAATTAAGTGACAACACATTAATAATAAGCACCGCAAATTCAGAGAGAGAGAGGTCAATTATTACATTTTCATTGTTTTAAAAAGTACGTGCCATAAAATACTATGGATCTTACACAAACAGCAACAATACACCGATAAAATCAACAGTAATCAGGACACCTATCTTTCACCAGTTGTTACAGTGCTTCAAGAAATCAACAGCATTCAGACATTAATCAATCAATTAGTGATAATGCACCAATAAAATCAGTGACCACAGCACTCATTCATCATGATACAATTACAATCATTGATAAAACCAAAAGTAAACATATCTCATTTATCATTATCATTATCATTATAAAAAACGCAAGATAAGGAGCAGCATAACAGTTTCAATGTGTAGCAAAACAGGTGTGCCCTGGTACATGTATTTCATCTCTAACAGTAATGATCTTTAATAGTAATAGTAGAGAGACAGACAGACAGAGAAAGAGAGAGAGAGAGAGTGAACGAACGAACGAATGAAATGTTGTTTAATGAGGGAAAGGAATAAGCACTAGTCAGTGGCTTTTTTCATCCAGCCTTCAAACACGGGAAAAGTATCTTAGTTTATGGAAGAAAACATTGCATAGAACTGCATATAAACTCATAAACAACAATGAATACAAAGCAATTTAGAATAACAGAATGCATCATGTAACTAGAGGAATGTAGTAGGGATGGATGGAGAGCGACAGAAAGAGAGGAGGATGGGGAAGCGGAGTCACAGAAAAAGAGACAGAGTCTCTGACACAAAGAGTGAGAGAGAGAGAGAGAGAGAGAGAGAAGAAGAAGAAGAAGAAGAAGAAAAGCATATAAAAAAAATTGGCACATCACAAACGACAAAATACAATGAAAGAAGAATCGTACCAAAATCAAGTCATGCAATAAAGAAGAAAGAGCTGAAAACACCAGAAATGCCCATAGCAGCAGCAAACAACATGCCATATGCACACACACACACACACACACACACACACACACACCATGTCAAAGACAACAAGAGAAAGAAGAAGGAGATCAACATGGGATGACAAAATGAGAGAGAGGGAGAGAGAGACAGCCAGCCAGCCAGCCAGACAGAGAGAGATAGAGAGAGAGCAATCAGGGTTGTTCAACCAAAGTGGATAGCACACATTTTCAAACATGTGGTTGTGAAGACTAGTCACAGGCAGTGCGCATGAGAAACGTTCAAGTGAAAAAACAATCAGTCTTCGCACATCTGGTAAGACAGATATGAAGCATGAGAGAGAGAGAGAGAGAGAGAGAGAAGCATACCAAAATTTGCCACATCACAAACGACAAAAATACAATGCAAGACGGGTTGTATCAAAATCGAGTCATGCAATAAAGAAGAATGAGCTGAAAACACCAGAAATACCCATCGCAGCTAAAACAACAATGCCACCCCCCAACCCCCCCACCATCAAAACAACAAGAGAAAAGAAGCAGATCAATATGGGATAACAAACCCGACTCATAGAATTTTGTTTTCTAATTCAGTTAATAATAACAAGTGATATCTTTCTTTGAACACATTAAGACTGACATTAACGTCGATTTTATTAATTATAGTATTCCACAAACAACTCCTTGAGTGAGTCAGACGAGTTTTAAAAGGATCAATTCTAGGACGCGGTGATACTATCCTAGACGAATGGTTATTATTGTTTGTTTGGAAATAAAACAACAAAACCGTTTTTGGAGAGACACATTTCAAGCATACAGAATATTCTGCAATAAATCTAAACCTTTGAATGTATCGGAAACAATGGCAGAGCCTCTTTTCTTCTTCAACGATAAATCAATTTATTTAGAATATTTCTTTAAGGAGAAGTGAGTGGATAGACAACAATGTATTTTATATTGCTGATGTGTGCAAAAATAATGGGAACTTTATGTCGTTTGCGGAATTCACTGATAAGTATAACATAAGAACCAACTTTCTGAGCTATAGAGCTATCATTCTGAGAATACAAACATTTGTTAAAACTTTAAACCTTATGTTGGCAGATTGTAACAAGGCTCCTCTTTCTAGAGCCCTACACCTTATCCATTCTGTTAAAAAAGGAACTCAATTATATTATAGTAATTTACTAGATGATAAAAAAAAATACCAAAATGCACTCAGAAGTGGAATGAAAAACTGGAAACTAATATTAATTGGAAGGCAACTTTTAGAAAAGTGAAAAAGATTCAAGAAATAAAATTAAAATGGTTTCAGATCCGAATAATACATAAAATTATAGCAACCAATGTATTCTTTCATCTATGGGAGTAAAACCCGATGACAGATGCAGTTTCTGCCGTGAAAGAAAAGATAGTATAGAGCACATGCTTTGGAGATGTGAATATGTCAATCACTTCTCTGGAAAGACTTTGAAAACGCTGTCAAAGAAAAATGTCCACACATTACATCCTTTTCTGTAAATGAACAATTGGTTATCTTTGGTAACAACAATAGTTTTAAATCAGACGGTGTATTTGACTTGATTCTTCTTCTAGCAAAATTTTATATTTACACATGTAAAATGAACGACCAGGTACCTCAATACAACACATTCAAAATAATTCTGAAAAAGCGATATGAAACCGAAAATACATAGCTTACACAATGCTCCAATCAAGAAATTTTCATGTTAATTGGCAATTTTATAAACAACTTATTAGTATAGAAGTAAATTGAACCATGGATATAAAATATGTTTCTATGTATATACACATATGAATGTGCATATGTAAGTGTGTATGGTGTCTGTATATATGTATATATATAGGTATGTAAACGTAATATGGATGTATGAAAAATATATATGAGTATATGTGTGTATATAAATTAAGCGACAAATAGTGAACATAGAAACATGACAGCAAAATAGGGAAAAAAAAATAATAAAAAAGGGGAGAAGGTAAACAATGGAAAAGAAAAAATTAGAACGAAGTATAGTCGTTGTTGTTTTTTTTTGTTTGTTTGTTTTTTTTTTTTTGTTTTTCTCCCTGTGTGTGTGTGTGTGTGTGTGTGTGTGTGTGTGTTTTTTTTTTTTTTTTTTTTTTTTTTTTTTTTTTCAGTGTTGTTTCTTCATTTTTTTGTTTAGTGAAATCAATTCCATTCTATTGGATTTAGATGTATGTATTAGTAATATGGTGAAAATAATCTTTCTGTACTTGAGTGTATGTATGTTATCAAAAATGAATTAAAAAAAGTAAAAAAAAAAAAAAAAAAAAAAAAAAATTGTTTGTTGGAAATATTTTTTGTAAGGGAGTGTGGGGTTCTTCCGGATACTATTTTGAACATGAAAACAGCTTTGTTATACTCTAATTTCATTTTCAATGGCAAAATATTCAATACCTTATAATCAGAAGCTAACAGAGTCGACGGATTTTAAAGAGCCAATTTCAAGGGTCATCTATGTAGACTTACTAAGGGTTTCATAATATCATTGCTTGCTGAATCCCCGACAGTTGAAACATAAAAAAGATTCTATGTAAGCACAGAAGAACATTTTTCCACTGTGTAGATTCAAGAATTTTTTCTCTTTAGAGAGTTGATAATTCTTTTTAGAAATAATATTTGAAAAACAGAGGCAGTATTACATTCCTAGTCTAAAATATTAACATAGTATTACCACCTACTGCAAAGGGAGTTAATTAAACAACCTGCCATACATCAAGAATATCAAACAAATGATGCAAACCAAGACACTGGACACTGCAACAAATTGCATGTCAATCATGACACATATACGTGGGATGAAAAGGACATTTCTGATACCATCTCCAACTTCACATTCAAGCAGAAATATGGCAGCCACACCCACATCAGTTTAAAAAAGAAAATACACACAAAGCACTGCTAATAAAATCTGCAATTCCACTCCGCTGTGTCTGACTGGATTACCCTGCCAATACAAGTAGGCCTACACAGAGTGAACTCCCCTAATCCATTACGCTTCGGGTCCGCGCTGTGTAATGAAACAGGTCAACGTATGTTTTAACCTAACATTTGAGGAAAAGACAAAGAAAAATAAAAAAAAAAAGAAGAAGAAGAAAGAAAGAAAGAAAGAAAGAGAAAAGGAAAAGGTAAAGACAAGAAAAGAAACCAAGATAGGCATTTAACACAAATTAATCACCATAGGCCTATAGACCAAATAAATCAACCTATAAACTAAATAAATCAACATAGGCCTACTAAACCAAGTGAACAAATCCATAGTGGGGACCTTCGATCAATGGTTGAACAGATGTTTGAATAAACACGCAGACGTCCGTGGCTGTTTCAAAGGCACGTGACACACACTCACTCACTCTCTCTCTCTCTCTCTCTCTCTCTCTCTCTCTCTCACACACACACAACTGATGTCCCCCCCCCCCCCCCCCCCCTCCCCCATTCCTCCCTATCTCAACCTCAACAGACTGACACAAACTCGTATGTGTGTGTGTGCGTGCGTGCGTGTGTCCGTGCGCGCGTGCGCGCGCGCGCATGTGTGTGGAGTCGTAATTGAGTCAGCGCGTCTAAATATGTTGTGACCATTTTTCTTCTCTGACAAAGTGAGGATGATTACTAGACAAAAATACCACAACGTGAGTTCTCGAATAAGAGAACAGCATGTGGATAGAAAGACTTCAGCCGTATAAGACAGAATTAACGCGGGCCATTCGTGATGTGCCTCAAGACGTGTACTTGAAAGGTGGCATCAGATGCAGAAGAAGGCTGTTCAAACGCGTGTTCACGCGAAGCAGCGGTATTATGTTTACGACTGAAAACCAAACAAACCAACAAAAAACAAACGACAAGCAGACAAAAAGTTAAGAGTCTAGGCATCCAGAATACTACAGTAGGCTCTTTACATGGTAAGAGTGGTCTACACCACAACAAAGTATCCAATGGCTTTGGACTTTCACTATGTTCTATATATATATATTCTGTTAACAAACGGAATATTACGGCTTCTACGCAACTGCTGAATTGTTATTAATAAAAGAACAAACTGGTAACGTACTATTGAAAAAATAGTTTTTTTTTTTTTTTTTTTTGTGGACCAAATCGATAATGGTAATTGAAAACAACCACCACAACAATAACAACAGCAGCAACATACCTTTGGCTGTTGCATATCCTGCAATGATGACCGAATTCATCAAGACATCAAAAATACAGCCATGACTGATTAGATACTAAACCACAGGTGGTGTCTTCAATGTCCTGCATGAAAACAAAACTCAGAAATGAATCACATCTCATCCTACGTATCACGACCATGACGTGTCTCCACAATCTGAATCAAAGCCTTTGCCTCACGGGAAATCATTTTCACTGAACGACCATCTCTGCAACAAGCAGGTGACCTCCCTTGCACGCCACCCACAGACGGCGCTCGGCGTCGGTGTTGAGAGCTGTGGGGCAGGTCAGCAGGTGGTTGTCCTCTACCAGGTACCTGCTGAAGACGTAGCCGTCACTGTCTGGGGACCTGCAGGCCAGATGGATGGAACTGCTTTCGACGTCGGCAACGGCTAAGACCTCGTCTCCATTCACGTCTAAATAGCAGACGTCAGTCGGGAAAAAGTTGGGTGTGGGAGGGCTGTAGGTGTAACCTTGGAGACTGCCATCTGATCTTCTGTCCAGGATGAGCAGTTCACGGTCATACCGAGCACCGACTAGGAAGCCATGTGCGTTGTACTTGTTTTTCGTGGTGCAATTCACCACAGCGAAACTGTCGCCGGATCTTGAAGCGTCAAAGGCTGTGGTTTTACATGCCCCTATATTTGAGGAATACTTGTCAAAAAGAGTTTCTCTTAACATGCCACTCTCGTCTAGGTATATCATATAGAAACTGAAGCAAGACTTTGTTTCCTCATGTGAAGATTTGACCATATAATACTTCTCATCTTTTGCAAAGAAATAAGAAGAAGACTCTGATTCTAAAGGCAAAAAGCCAACACGAATTCCACCTTGACCTGTCGACAACGATTTCAAGCTGCCCAGACCAAATGCGTGCAGTTCTAGCTCCTTCCCGCTGATATCAAACGTCTTTGTCTTCCCTTCAGGCGTATTTGGGCTGGAAGCAAACGACACCATCACACGCTGACGGCCATGGGGACAAAGGGACTTCACGTGACTTTCAGGCTGTTGGCTGCAGCGAAAGGCTGGCTTCAACTGAACAACTAGCCCGTCCACGCCTGTCTTTGCAGGAACGAGCTTTCTCACTGCATGGCCCAGGAAACTCTGGATGTACCTTTCAACAACTTCCTTCTGGTCAGTCCAAAATATGTCACCAATGACATCATTTTCATCGATTTCCCTGTCAGTTCCATGGTAAACCAAGTAGTGGACAGTAGGGGACAGTTTACACAGTCTGCTCCTCAGTCGTTCAGCGCAGAAGTCCACAGCAGCCTGTCTGTGCAGGGTGAGAATACTGTAGTGATCCTTTTCGCTGATTGCGGCATCCATCTTCTTTTGCAGAAAGTCAATGGCTTCCAACTCCTCTTCCATATTCTTGACACAAGCCGTAAGACCAGTCCAAACTTCCCTCGTCAGGGCTTCCAGCTGCTCGAGCTGGTGTTCCTTTTGCTTGTCAATCATTGCCAGGAGCGTCTCCTGGCGGAGACTTATGGCTGGCATGGAGTCGTCCAAGTTCAGTTTGCTCGGAGAAACACATTTCCGGTTTTTCCGCTGCGTTTTCTTCTGCGCCGAATCTAAACGTTCCTGGAAGACTTTGACAAGCAAGGTTTTGGACTCGGCGCATTCAACGCCTATCAAGCATTGCAGGTGGTGACAGCGCTCGCTGAGCTTCTTCTTAACGGTGTCCTCCGCCTCCCTCAGATCCTGTATTGTTTTTGACTTTCTTCCATGATACCCTCACAGCCTGCTCATGCTGCTTGATTCGAGTGGAGCAAACCGACATCCAGCTCCTTTTAGCTTCCTCTGCGGCCAGCGAGATGGTCTTGGTTTCATGCTTTTCGTGCTCAGACATCTTGCACAGCTGACAGATGACTTGTTCACAGACGACACACAGGAAGTCCACGGAACGATCTTCGTGGACCGAACACTTCTTCCCATGCAGCTCATGGTGATTTGCCTGTGTCACACAAACAGGTTCTCTACTTTTTTGGCGTAAATGTTCGTGACGCGATGACTCTGAGCTCCTGTGTGTGCATTGTAGGATAAGGCTGTTGTTGCACCGAGGCCATATCACTGTACTTTACATTCCACTTCAACTGATCAGTAAAGTCTTAGTATACCGTAAAAATGAAGCACGCACGCATATTGGATGCCAACAACTGACTGATTTTTTTTTTTAAGCTCACTATTTTTACAGTACGATGGTGCAGCAGTCAGTATTCCTAAAACGTGTTGCGGCCTCGGTTATTATCATCACTCTAATCTCTTGCACAGTTGTCGGTCCTTGCTATCATCGCTGATGTAGACTGTATGCCAACAACCAGACAGGTAAGTCGAAGTTCTCTCGTGTTTATCTTATCATGCTAACAATTCTCGAACAGTACATACTTGTCACTCCATTTGGAGAAACTTGGTAGTAGGTTACTTGTGAACAAGAATATTAATAATAAACTCTAGACTGTTGGGATCACTTCGAGTTCGTTGCGAGTTTCACCGTAAAACCCGTTTTGCCTCTGTGCTTCTCAGCGAGAGCAGCTGTACAGCCGTTATCGTACTGTGCGCTGTGATCGAGGGAAGTGCTGACGGCAATAGGCCCCAATGGCGTGGCTCTGTGGATAAACACTTTCGGCTCCTCTCCTGGCTTCTATTTAACGCTCGCCCATGCCGACTTCATGCCAAAACTGTCACCTCTGCGGTCATTGTATCAATCACGTTTCAACATCTTATTATTGTTTCGTCTTCATCATCATCATCATCATCGCTTTTGTCGTCGATAGAAACGCATTAGATTGTACGTAATAAGCTTAGTATCCAGCAGCGTTTAAAAAAAAAAAAAAAAAAAAAAAAAACAGGGGGGGGGGGGGGGGTGGGGGTGGAGGGGGGGGGGGGGGGGTGAGCGGGGTGGGGTGGAGACAAAATTTTTGCAATGGTGGCCGAGTGGAGCAACATTGTCACGCTCTTGCAGGTGCACAGCTGTCACAGAGATATATGCACGTTTAATCAGTTGTAGTTTCCTCTCCATCGCCAGAAATGTCGTCACTTGCCGCAGACATTTTCGTCGTCCGCTACTGGACTACCGAGTGCTAAGAAAGTCCGCCGATTTACCAAATGAAACGTCTGTCGTAAAAATGGGAGGAGACCGGAAACGAGGCGACGATCATCATTGGATACAACCTTGACCTTGCAATTCTGGACATCTGTGACGGCAGCGTCGCGCGGGCCATCGAGCAGCGGCTGTTGCTTTGGGATCCTGACACTGACTCAGACTAACAGTGCCATACAATTCTGAGATAAAAATCTGTCGACGCTAACGGTACCAACTTAAAATCTTTTCTGACATTGAGAAATCAACGTCGAAAACGGACCCGAACACGTGCACAGCTGAGGTACAGTAGAGAGATCGATGAGCACCTCAGTGATTTCACTTGAGGGAGGGATAAAAGGCAGGGACACTGATCCTGTCACACTAGGGGGGGGGGGGGGGGGGGGGGGGGGGATCGGTTCCGTAGCGTATTCGCAGTGATGTTAAAACCAATTTCTTCATTTTTCACAAATAAAATTTTACTTTCTTAACTTTCACAATGAATGGCCAAATGCACATGGCGCTATCAGCAGTCGCCCCTCACTTGTCAAGACCGATCATGTGCAAGACATCTCCTGTTATAGGAAGTGATTGTGTTTTGTGGATATACCTTCCAGTCAAGAAAATGCAGATATCAAAGCAGTTTGTAAACGAGACTAGTTTTCAGAAACGTGCTTCGATCTATGGTGAGAAAAAGCCAACATCTAATCAAAAGTCCGTGGTACTCTGTCGGAAATTTGACACAGATATGGAAAACTCTGGTGCTGCACAGATGCCTTAATTGTGCCTTAATAACTGTGATTTGTGCATCAAGAATTAATTAGGCGACAGGCTAACCTGACTGACAATGATGCTGTCACAACTACGGTCATTTGACGTATACCCTAACTGTTAAGCAGGGGTGATAACTTAGCGACTGTTCGATCCCGTCTTTATCAACATATGTCGGAGGACGGAAACTTTCAAGTCTCAGGCTGTTCGCTAGGTCAAGGACGGAATGTGCAGCCCAAAACCATCCACAGTATTGAGAAAACTCAGGCAGGGGAATTCCCCGAAAGTTGAGCTCGACGTGGCTGTTTCCGATAGGAAGTCTAGGTTGAGTGAAGCGGCCAACGTACAGAGAGAGAGAGAGAGAGAGAGAGAGAGAGATAGGCAGACAGACAGAAATAGAAATGTGTTCGGAGAGAGAGAGAGAGAGAGAGAGGGGGGGGGGGGGGGGGGGGGGAGACAGACAGACACACAGAAACGTGTTCGGAGAGAGAGAGAGAGAGAGAGAGAGAGAGAGACAGAGACAGACAGACAGACAGACAGACAGACAAAGACAGAGGGAGACAGACAGAGAACAGTGTGTGTGTGTGTGTGTGTGTGTGTGTGTGTGTGGAGAGAGAGAGAGAGACAGACAGACAGACAGACAGGGGGGGGGGGGGGGGGGGGGGGGGGGGGGGGGGGGAGACCTGTCTACCTTACACTACACTAATACCACTAGAAAGACAGCTAACATAGAGTGAAGATGGAGCAACGAAAAAAAAAAAAGTGTTTTCCCCCCACGCCGCTAGGTATATAGACGAGGATCTGATTCACCCTTTTTCATTCGTCCCCCTTCAGGGTGAACTTGCATAACTGGAGCAACAAATTACACGTGTGTGGCGTTTCCGTCTGTCAGTTTCCTGTGTTCGCCCTTCTTCGGTCCTGTGTGCGGCCAAATGGGAAAGGGCAAGATAATACTAGGGCCAAATGGGGAAAGGGCGAAATAATAGTGGGGCCAAGTGGAAAAGGGCGAAATAATACTGGAGTCAAAGGGGGAAATGGCGAAGTAGAACTGGGGCCAAATGGGAAAGGGCGAAATAATAATACTGGGGCCAAATGGGAAAGGGCGAAATGATACAGGGGCCAAATGGGAAAGGGCGAAATGATACTGGGGCCAAATGGGAAAGGGCGAAATAATACTGGGGCCAAGTGGGAAAAGACAAATGATACTGGGGCCAAATGGGAAAGAGCGAATAATACCAAGGACAAATGGGAAAGGGGCGAAAAAATAATACTGGGGCCAATGGGAAATGGCGATATAATACTGGGGCCAAATGGGAAAGGGGGGCGAAATAATACTGGGGCAAAATGGGAAAGAGCGAGATGATACTGGGGCCAAGTGGGAAAGGGTAAAATGACACCAGAGACAAAATGGGAAAGGGTAAAATAAGATCGGGGCCAAGTGGGAAAGAGTAAAATAAACACCAGAGACAAATGGGAAAGGATGAAATGACACTGGAGCCAAACCTGGGAAGCTATGGATCCTAACATAAACGAATTCAGTCTGCCCACTCCCTCACTCCCTCTTCTCCACGATGCCCCTCCCCCAAACCACACCCATGCTCCCACTTCATCGCAGGCATATCCCTACGTGGACCGCTGTCTAAATTGTGGTATGCTTGTGGTATATGTTATATGTTACCTTCATGCGTAACATATATCACAAACATATCACTCACTCTTTCTCTTTTCCATATATGGAAGGGGAACACCCACACAGTGACTCCAGTGCCCCAAGCGAGAAAAACAGTCAAAATACGTAAAGATCTGTTGTTGTTTTTTCCCCCAACAAAAATGATCCAGAAATAATCATTAGAAACCAGCGTGAGCTCTTACTGAGATACCGCCAGTAGTGACTTTGAACTACCAATCAGCAGACAAACAGACAACCGTCGACGACAAAGTATTTATGAAAAACACACACACACACACACACACACGCGCGCGCGCGCGCGCGCGCGTGCGCACACACACACACACACACACACACACACACACACACACACACACACCATACCTTCTCTGCTGTTGTTCCAGACTCAAAATTGTATATATACACACACTGATGTTCAACGGTGATCTGCCAATTCACTGAGCAGACTACATCCAAGACTGACGTTATATAAAACCGAAAACAGACATCCGAAAGGAACTTACAGCAGAAATAAACTCGTATTTATCTTGACCGTCATCAGCATGATGTGTCTATGAGTCTCATTCACCGGCTGTATCATCTGTCTCAATCTACGTCTGCGCTGTGTGTTCGACTTTTCAGTCTCTTTCACAGAAGATCTCTGCCACAAGCAGGTGACCTCCCTTGCACGCCACCCACAGACGGCGCTTGGAGTCGGTGTTGAGAGCTGTGGGGCAGGTCAGTAGGGGGTGATCCTCGACCAGGTACCGGGCAAAGATGAACTTGCCACTCTCACTGCACCTGCATGCCAGATGGATGGAACTGGTTCCCATGTCAGCAATAGCCAGGAGCTCCTGTCCATTCACATCCAAGAAGCACACGTCAGTTGGGGAGAACTCCGGTGTCGGTGGCTCGTATGTATAATACTCGTTATCACCGTGTCGCCTGTCCAGAAGATGCAGTTGGCGATCGCACCGAAACCCATCTCGAAACCCATGAGCATTGTGTGTGTGTTTTTCCGGAATTAAGTTCACCATGGCAAAGGTCTCGCCGGACCCCGAGGCATCAAATGCTGTTGTAGTGAGAATGTTCTCGCCGGGATAAAAATCTGCCACGAAAATTTTGTTGATAACTTTTTTTGGAGGTTAGGGTAGATAAAGTAGAAATCAAAGCAATATCTAGCCAATTCATAGTCACTCTTCAGAATGTAATGTTTCTTGTATTTGGAATTGAGAGATGTACTTGGCAGCCTCTCGCCACACCCAGGGCCCCCACTCTGAGTTATCTGGTAGGAAGTAAGTACATTCTTCATCGTCTTCATTGGAAATGGTCGTCCAAGTGCCCAGTTCAGATCCGCTCTCACATATTTCACTTCCATCTTGGTCAAACGTCTTTGTCAATCCTTCTGCTTCATCCGGGCCTTCCGAAAAAGACACCATCATGCCATCGTGGCAGGGACAAATCGACTTGACAACAGTCTGACTGTCTTCACTGCAGCGAAAGGCTGGCTTTAGCTCCACGGTTAAGCCCTCCACGCCTTTCCGAGCAAGGCTGCGTTTCTTGGATACACGACCAAGGAAACCCTGGATATAGTTTTCAACTTCTTCCTTCTGGTCACTCCAGAAGACGTCCAAAATGTTGTCCTCCTCACATTCATCAGGATCACATTTTTTCATCATCAGATTCGTGGTGAAGAGAATAGCGGTAGGCTGGGAACAATTTGCTCAATCTGCTTCTCAGACGTTCAGCACCGAAATCCATCGCTGCCTGACGGTGCAGGTTGAGAATGTTCACATAGTCCTTTTCGTTACCTATGGCAACATCCATCTGATCTCTCATTTGACCAATGACTTCCAGTTCCTTTTCCATGTTTTCAACGCAAACGCTGAGCTCAGCGATAGCTTCTTCTTTCATGGCTAACAGCTTCGTTAACAGGCGCTCCTTTTGTTCGTTGATCAGGTCTAGAAACATAGACTGACGCAGACGGGAAGAGTGACATGGATTCCTCAAAAGTTGGTGTTTCTGGAGAAAAACATCCTTGAGTTTCCTGTTGCATTTGCTCCCAAAGTAAACGCTGCTCAAACGTTTCGACAAGCTGGGTGCTTGACTCATAGGACATGATCTGGAACAGGAGATCATCATAGCCTTGATCAATCTTCTCCTTCACTCTGTCTTCGTCCTCTCTGAGATCCTGCATTTGCACTTTACTTTCTTCCATCATAGTCTTCACTGTCTGCTCATGCTGCTTAATTCGACCGGAGCAAACAGACAGCCAGTGCCCTTTCGCTTCCTCTGCTGCGAGTGAGATGCTTTTGGTGTCATGCCCTTCATGCTCCGACATCTTACAGAGCCTGCAGATGTCCTTTTTGCACAGGACACACAGAAAGTCCACTGCACGGTCTCTGTGGACTGAGCATTTCCTCTTGTGCAGCTCTTGCTGATTGGCATGTGAGTCCATGGAAGAGTTCGTCACGTACACGTTTTCCACTTTGTTAAAGATGTTCGTGATGCTTTGGGTGTGACATGCATGTGGTTGCACAGCGTGATGAAGTTCCTGGGAAGCCATGCCACTCTGCAGTAAACTTCTCGGAACTTGATTGTCCTGGTGACTTCACTTCAGATACCGAACAGAGTCTGACTCAGCGCCACTGTGAACGATAGCCTTCTGCTGCAACTGATGTTCAGCACTGTACACAGTATCACAGCATTGTCCACGCCTCAGGCTGAATTAGAGCTATGCCCACATGAACAGCCTGCAACACACTGCAGCCGGAACAAGTCGTGGGGAAAAAAAAAGACTTCCCACACAATGAAACGAAACTTTCCAACTCAGTCACCACGCAGACAATTCTTTGTGAATTAGTTTATGATTCTATCTTGCGTGAATTTTCAGCTTTGAACACAGTCATTCGCTCTTTTCTTTTCTTTTTCTTTTTTTTTTTTTCTCTCTCCCCCCCCCCCCCCCCCCCCCCCCCCCCCCCTCCCCCCCCCCTCTCTCTCTCAGCGCGTCAGCGCGCTCAGCACATGAAATCTGCAGCGCGAAGGTTTGTGCTCGCGTATCACCAAGTCGATCATAGGCCAAGCTGTTACATGATTTTGCAAGTCGGTAACACTGACAGCGGTGTAGTTTAAAAATAGGAACACGTCTTGCGTGTGGCCTGGAGGTTCAGGCACCTGTGTACACGAGTGAAGTATACTTATTGGTTCCCTGAACTTGAGCACATGTAACATTCAGTCGCTATTTGTCGATAGGAATGTCCCGTTCAGTTCGGTGGTTATTTTAACGTCTGCTCACCATCGATGATATCAGACGATACTGAAAAGCAAGAGAGATCACAGAGAATGTCAGACCTACTGTCTCTGGTCATTTTCTCTCACCTCTCTCTTTCACATGTTAGAATCTAGACACTCCACTAAGGATAGTTCTGAATATACTTTAAACGAATCACAACAGTCTGCTCCACTCTGACAGGGCAATAACGTGTGCGATGTTCGTAATACGTGTTTCATATGTAATATGGTCAATGCTTTCAAAATATGAAGTATTTATGATGTGTGTGTGTGTGTGTGTGTGTGTGTGTGTGTGCGTGTGCGTGCGTGCGTGCGCGCGCGCGCGCGCGTGTGTGTGAACTTTTTGTCGCTACGACGTTGATTGATTTTCCTGGAGACAGAAGCGAGAAACGTTCATGTCTACAATGTCATTCAGACTTAAAAGATTTACGGTTCCGCCGAACGGAAGAGACAAACAAATCACACGACAAACCACAACGGGTTTCGACCTCTTCGGTCTTCTTCAGGCAAGACAAACAGCATTCAACAGAATGAAAAACGAAGAACGAACAATCACTTATCTCCTCTTTGTCTCTTTCGATCGACGGAACAGTGAATATTTGTTTCAGTTTCCGCCTGCAGACACCTCCATTGGAAACTAACCCTGCACCGTTCAGGTTTACCCTGGGCAACGTGACACAGATGCTTGAGTCCCTCACCCAGCTGAGGCAGCGAGACAAAACATTGCAGCCTCCCCTTTACTGAAAACCGGTAGCGGACCACCAGGTTAAATCAGAAACTGTAACCTGACACTTGAACTCAGCCTTGACACAAAACGAAAAAAGGACTGTTCAGCAGTAGGTTTGGTGTCAAGGTGCCCTTTGCCTCCCCTGACTCAACCCCAGCCAGGTGCTCCGCGAAGAGGTCAGCACTGGAGAGTCTTTCTTTTCTCTCTCTCGTGTTCCCGGCCATGCTAAATCCACAGTCCGCCGCAGAGACCCCACCGGTCCCCACAGCTTCTCCTGGACCTCAACTGGACTGGG
>JADBJO010000879.1:373907-423907 GCA_016801955.1 Conus betulinus
CACCACCAACAACAACAACAACAACGACACCAACAACACATGTGTGCAAACACATACTCTCTCTCTCTCTCTCTCTCTCTCTCTCTCTCTCTCTCTCTCACACACACACACACACACACACACACACACGCACACGCACACGCACACACACACACACACACCCTGCGCGCACGCGTGCACGCCAATGCATACACATCCACGTCTGTGAACTCCACTTTACACACTTCAGTCACTTCACTGATGCACACTGACTAGTTCACATACGTTTCTGTAAAAGCAGGTAGCCCTCAGAGAGTGGAAGTCTTTATATCTCAGTTGACATGTGTTGGGTCATTTGTGTCTGCCATTGAAAAGGCCCAGTATGAGTCTGCCCCAATCTCTTGGGAGTCTTCGCGATGTTGGGCTTGAGATCATTCTCAGCTTTGTCCGGTTGGTGATGTTTCTTGCTCTTCCTTAATGGCCAGATCTTGTTCTTGTTAAGGTGGTTCCTTAGGTTTCTTATTACATCAGAATGCCAGGATGTAATCCAGTTCTTTTCGTTGCCTTGCCTGCCAGCGTATCTGCTCTCTCATGTCCTTTGACTCCTGCATATACAGCTTAGTACGTCCATGGGAATCTCTCCCATGGAAGGTTTCATATTACTTCACGCCAAGCCGGGCTTCCCATACCACTCTCCACTTTTTTTTGTTGTTGTTGTTGTTGTTTGTTGGAGCAGGTTCATGGAGTCAGTCAGTGTCATGGCTTGGTGAGTTGTGATCTGGTCTGTGGTTCATGGAGTCAGTCAGTGTCATGGCTGGGTGAGTTGTGATCTGGTCTGTGGTTCAGGGAGTCAGTCAGTGTCATGGCTTGTTGAGTTCTGATCTGGTCTGTGGAAGAGAGCCAGTGGAGTGCTTATGTCACTGCTTCTACCTCCATTGTTAGACTTAAAGTTGTTAAATTGCATGCATACCCCTCTCACACATACACACGCTCGCACGCGCGCGCTCACACACACACACACACACACACACACACACACACACACACACACACACACACACACACACACACAACACATAACACACACACACACACACACACACACACACACACACACACACACACACACACACCCCACACACACACACACATTCACACCCAGTGAACGTCAAGGAGGCCTTTGATGAATTTCATCAATATCGTTTGATGAGCTTCATCAATACTGGAGAGTAAAGAGCTGGGCCCTTCTGTCTGAAACCCAATTCACCACTGGAGCTCCCATCCCCCTCCCTTACTCCCCTCCACTCTCTAATGCCAAAACCGTCGACAATCTGTGAGAGAGAGAGAGAGAGAGGGGAGGGGGGACAGAACAAATTGGTAACTGAGTGCGCAGTTAACAAAACTGATTGGTCTTCCGCTTACACAGTAAAGTTATAGTTCTAAGTATAAAACGTAGCCTACTTGTTCATTCTTTGGGAAAAAAAAAGAAAAAAAAAAAGAAAAAAAAAAAAAAAAGAAGAAAAAAAGAAACTACAGACCACAGAGCGGAATCTTTCTATTCGATAGCGCGATTCAGATTTCAAAAGAAGTCGAAACCGAAACCAAAACTAGAAAGTGTGACGTAACAGCAGTCACGTGCCGTGACTGACGAATCACAATGTTCATTTCTGAACGGAACGAAAATGGCGCGAGTGGACGTGCCAGCGGTCTTGGCAGCCGAGAATCATGTAGCATCTGCTTGGAACCATTTCCGGGGCGAAATCCCAAAATTCTACCGTGCTTTCACACGTTCTGTCTGGCATGCCTGTCCCAGCTGGCAGAAAAAGCGACACGACAAAAGGTAGGACTATGCAAAAGTCGGACTGTCTTCTTTTTTTTTCCGGATTGAGGACATAGGGAATGTGTTAAAACACGTAGCCTTTCTAGGCTTTTAATTGTCCCATCTGTTGATGAAAATTTATCAAAAATATATAGGTCATACAAGGTTATTTGTGATCGCTCAGTCTTTAGTGACGGTTTTAATCACCATTAATCATATTTTATATCAACAAAGTACTGCCATTTGTCAATTGGGTCTTTGAATGTGTTTAATATGATGTGCACATTTAATGTTAGTGGGCAACATATTCCATAGAGTGCAACACCGTTACTAAAACAGAATTTCCTTTTGTTGGTACGACTGTATTCAATTTCTGTACTTTTTTTTTTTTCACTTGCTGCTTTCAGCGCAATTTCCCATAGCCTCTTGGCCTTTGAGACACCATTGCCAGGCCTAATTAACTGACAGTGGTTCACTGTATCAAGGCATGGCATGATGGATGGCGAACTGTCAATGGTTCACTGTATCAAGGCACGGATGAATGGCGGACCCATTTTATGTTGATCTTATTGATTTGAACGTTACAAACAGAAACGCCATTTGTTTTCGCACAGTACCAATCGACCGATGCACAGGGTGTGGATCAGGATGGCTACCTTCGTACATCTCCATTCAAAGGACTCCCCCCCCCCCCCCCCCCAACTATATGACTCCGACTTCCCAGGGCAACCCAGCGAAGTGTATGAAGGATCCGGACAGGATGTGACAGAAGTGACTTTCTGAACCTAACCAGTAAATGTGGGACTAAGGGCTTCTCTTCACCATGTCCTCAGCGACTACAGTGCCCCGCCCCACCCCCCAATACCACGGCCGCGCTTTCAAGACCACTAACGTAACCATCAGCTACAACTGCAGGACGTTCTAAAACAGCATCCCATCCCCAGGACACACCCTAGTTGGATTCTGGATGTTCTCCAGACTTGATGACTGGTTTTAACCCATCCCAGAAGTAGAGGAGGAGCACCAGGAACCACCACCACTGATGACACCACCAAAATGTGCCACCACAACAAAGAACAGTACCAGGACCAAAGCCCCCACAAACCTTTAAGTCAGAGAGGCCCCTTGTAAGCTAACAGCAATCTGCCCCGAAAGTTTATGCTGAGGGACTTGCCATTTGCAGGGCACCAACCACTGTGACCAAGACCAGCAGCATCCTCCCCCAACATCATGTGCCAGACAAGTGGATTCAGTGATGTCAGCTAACAGAAGAGAAAGGAAAGGAAGGAGGAGTGGGAAGGGGTGGGGGGGGCTGCTTAACCTGGAATTTATTTTTTTCAGTTATCAGCCCACTTTCTTGTTTCAACGCTCAGCCCGAGGTGATAAAAATTTGACAGTGTGGAACACTGTGCCTACTGTTCCTGTCAGAACTATCCAGTCCAGTAATGTACACAGAAAGTGGGGGGGGGGGGGGGGGGGGGGAGTATCACCAAAGTAAAGAACTATACAGTCTAGTAATGTACACAGAAAGTGGGAGGGGGGGGGGGGGGGGGCGATCACCAAAGTAAAGAACTATACAGTCTAATAATGTACACAGAAAGTGGGAGGGAGGGGGTGGGGGGGTATCACCAAAGTAAAGAACTATCCGGTCTAGTAATGTACACAGAAAGTGGAAGGGGGGGGTTGGGGGGGGGGGGGGGGGGGGGGGTCACCAAAGTAAAGAACTATCCAGTCTAGTAATGTACACAGAAAGTGGAAGGGGTGTGTGTGTGTGTGTGTGTGTGGGGGGGGGGGGGGGGGGGGGGGGGTTCACCAAAGTAAAGAACTATCCAGTCTAGTAATGTACACAGAAAGTGATCCTCCACAGTTTCAAAGGCTGCTGCACAGGATGCTCATTCAGAGTCAGTCACACACACACACACACACACACACACACACACACACACACACACACACACACACACACACACACACACACACACACACACACACACATATACACAAACACAAATTCTCTCCCACTTTCTCTCTCTCTCTCTCTCTCTCACACACACACACACACACACACACACACACACACACACACACACACACACACACACACACAAATTCTCTCCCACTTTCTCTCTCTCTCTCTCTCTCTCTCTCTCTCTCACATACACACACACACACACAAATTTTTTCTCCCACTTTCTCACTCTCACACACACAGACACACACACAGACACACACACACACACACACACACACACACACACACACACACACACACACACACACACACACACACACACACACACATTCTCTCTCACTTTCTTTCTCTCACACACACAGACACACACACACACACACACACACACACACACACACACACACACACACACACACACACGCACATTCTCTCCCACTTTCTCTCTGTCACACACACACACACACACACACACACACACACACACACACACACACACACACACACACACACACACACACACACACACACACACACACACACACACACACACAAAACCATACACACACACACTTACACACACACACACACACACACACACACACAAGCAGGAAACATGAGGCAGAGTTAGCAGAGTTCACTGACTGTGGAGGGTTATGCTGCCACCATTTGATGCTGTTATTTCAACAAGGATCCTTCCACTGACATCCAGGAAGAACACTGGCAGGACTAATACAGGGACTTTATTCCGTAGGACAACAACAAGTACATGATTACCTATGGAACACTGGTAGGTCAGCCAACAGTGAGAATCCATCTGGAACCAGAGGGATGAGGGATCCAGAGGCAGTTGTAGGCAGAGGTGGAGACCAGGAGAGTTCTGTCCATTCCAGAGGAAAAGAGAGATGTGAATGTTCAACTGATCCCCTTGCAAGCATGTATACTCTTAACGTTGTACAGAACTGTCAAGACTGCCAGGCAAAACTGCAATTCTAAGCATTCACATCATATGACATAGCATGTTTCTATCATCATTTAGAATGTGCGGGGAAAAAAAGTTGTCACTGAGTCTGTGACACACTATTGATAGTGTGAGTGACTTGATTTAAAGGAACAGAACAACATGGGATGAAGATGTATTTCATTTGCACTTCATTTTCTGCAAATGAAATATTTTCAACTGGAACACATCCGTTGTCAGCAAATCCTGTATCTTGCGGTGAAAAGAAAGAGAGTGTTAGCACTGTCTTACTTAAAGAAAAGAATAATTAGCACTTTGTGTACAGTAACATGAATTTTCAGTTTCAAATTCCTTTTCAGGTATCAGATGCAGAGGATGTCCTCATCACCTGCCCAACCTGCCGCACTGATGTTCAGGTGCCAGCAGAAGGCGTGGGCAAGTTTCAGGTATGACAGACTAGTTCACCTCCAAGTCTGCTTAGCAGGCATGTGTGTTTTTTCTGTATGGGGGTGGGATGATTTTTGTGTGTGTGTGTGTGTGTGTGTGTGTGTGTGTGTGTGTGTGTGTGTGTGTGTTTTTCCAATAATCTATTTTTTTGGAGAAAAAAATCACTGACAAATTGTTCCCATGGATTTGATTTTTTTGAGAGTCGTTGAAAAAAATCAATGTTTTTAAAAAAGATCTGATTTTAACTTGAGAGTGTGACAGACTCTTTTATGCAGGTCTTTTGAAGTAAATTAATAACCAGTGTTAAGTTTAACTTTGCATTTTAATTGTCACTTTATTCATTTTTTATTATTATTTTTTTTTTTAGTAGTGTTTCAGCCCTGATCTGGCATTTGTGGTTAACAGGGCTTAAAGCAATATGATTTAATTTGATCTGACTTACAAATTAAAAAAAAAAAAAATCTACATTGTGAGCAAGTACTGTGAACAATCATGTTTGCAGCTGGATGGATGAAAGAGAAGGAAGCATGCCTTTCAGTTGTTAATCAGATAGATGGCACTTGAAAGGAATACAGGGACCATTGTGCTTCTTCTGCCCCTGTGAGTCTGGGTGGTTTGTATGGCAGCAGATTTACATGGTCATGGGTCTGTCTGGTCAGACCCATCTTTCTGGTGGTTACTTGTTGAACCGTAGTTAAATCACAGCTGTGGAGTGGTCACTTGGGTTTCAAATACTTAAACCCCGCTTTCAGCTAACGTGTTCATTGTGCTCATCGTCCTGACTGCCTGTCGAGTGCCAGAGCTCTCTTAGCCCAGCTGACCACACAGAGGGCGCCTTTTCAGGGCTGTACCCACTGTTGAACAGAAACGATGCGTTTTGATTGGCACACAGAAGGTGAGGTCTGTCAGTAAACTATACAGTACAGCATTGGACCGCCATCTTCACGTCTTCAGCCTGCAAAGGATTGGCTGACCCAGTAAGACTATGACCAAATGCGCGCTATGACTGAGAGTGGAGTTGGGGCAGAGAAGGAGAAGGGTGCCCAGCTTGGGGTACCAAGTTGATGTCTAAAGGGAGAGAATCAAACTGACCTGAACCTAGCCGGAGCGGTGATCTGCCTTTCATACACGCATGTTTTGGCACAGACTAGTTTCAAATCTTCGTCAGCACACAGTCTTGTGTGTGTGTGTGTGTGTGTGTGTGTGTGTGTGTGTGTGTGTGTGTGTGTGTGTGTGTGTGTGTGTGTGTGTGTGTGTGTGTGTGTGTGTGTATTTGTCAAAATGACTTATCTTGACCATTGTTGGTTTTCACTTTTATCGTTGCCATGAAATTTCAATGCATTTCTGTCACAGCAAGCTCATGTACATTGGTTTAATTAGTAAGTGTGTGTGTGTGTGTGTGTGTGTGTGTGTGTGTGTGTGTGTGTGTGTGTGTTTGAAAACAAGTAAAGCTATTTACTTTTCTGCATTTCTGATTGGCCTGATTCACCATCAGTGATAAATTCCTTACTTTGCATATCATGTTTGATCATAATGCAGCTTTTACAAGATGAGTGTGGGCAACACATTTAAGGAAAAAAGATTGGAGGAGGAGGGAGGGAGGCTGCCTCATCTTCGTACATCCTCAGTGGCATTGCTCACTCATCTCTCATTCTGCTAGACTGTCACATCCCTAGTGCCATCATTCCACAGAGTACACTTACTGTCAGGTTGTCAGTTGGCAACCCACCGTTGGGAAACACTGCACTGCTGCAGGGTCACTTCAGTGGTTCTCAGTGGGTGCCATTAACACTCCTCCTCTTTACCCCCCTGTCATGACAAGAATTGCTTGGTTGCTGTGTCTCAGTCTGCATGAGCATCCCATCTTGAGCATGCTCCCACGTTCTACCATCAACTGACTCCATGAACATGCTAATACAACTAGAAGGCTACATGACAAGGCATGCACCTGGAAGGGAAATGGAAATGTTTTCAGTCACCACAAGAGCAGGCCATGTGGGGGTCAGGCAGTGAGTGATTGGAGACTTCTTCATACATGATTGTCAGCGGGGATGAGGATGATGAAAATGATGGTACAGAATTCTGTTCTGGTCTGAAAACCTGTGTCAGGGACATGCATCTCGTTTTCTTTGATGATGTAGTCTGGCAGTAGCCAGGCCTGAGAGATTCAGACACCTGCAGTGTTAGTCTAAAAGTTAGAGCAGCATCGTCCTCAGTGGATCCATGATGTGGATGAAATCAGCTGCTTGGTTTCAGTGTTCCCATGTGACCCATAGCAGGTTTAGGACCATGGCAGGATCTCAAGAAAGCCAGCAAATCTTACAAATGCGTGTCAGTGAGTGGATCCCTACCTGTCAGCCTGTAGTCTGTGATGCTGATCACCCTGTCATAGCAGTTGGTGTGGACACGTGCAGATTGTTACCCTGATATATCACAAATTCTTCCATTTAGATATCATATATTGCATGTGTCTTGCCAATCATGTAGTGTGAATGCAGAACGGATAGATGAATAGACATCTGTTTGATTCAATATGTGTTCAGAGATGAATATTTTTACTGTTCAGCTTTTGTGGTTAACAGTTCCAGTTCAGATGTGGTGGGTGGCACATGTGAAAGTTTCTGTCCCTCCAGTTTTGAGTTACACCAGTTTAACTGTTGTTGGCATTGAAGGCTCCATGGTGGATCCAAGACTTGTCTTCTGTCCTCTCCCTAATCGGGTCTGGTGGTCACAGAAGACTGATCCATTCTAAGGCAAATTTATGATCTGTTGCATGTGATCTTTGCTTGCACTGAAGTAGACAACAGGACCAATTAAAATTGTGTGTGTGTGTGTGTGTGTGTGTGTGTGTGTGTGTGTGTGTGTGTGTGTGTGTGTTTTCAGAGCAACTTTTACCTGGATCAAGGAAATCAAGGCCCTGTTCAGCCCATCATCTGTGACCTGTGTGATCAAGATCAGGTGGCCAGCCACTTCTGCACGAAGTGTCAGATGATAAAACTCTGCTTCCACTGTCACCGAGGCCATGGTGACTGCCCGAGAGCTGCAGCCTCCGCACAAGCCAGCGTTAGCTCTGCTGTCCTTGATAACGATGACATGGCCCAGCTGTTTAAGATGGCCAAAGATCAAATGGAGACGATCTCAATAGCGCTCAGTCACACAGTGGAAGAGGAGAAGAAACTGCACAAGCAGAAGGAAAGTATGGAGGACCACCTTCATGACCTGTACAAGGCTGGTCTTGCACGGCTGGTTGAAGCTCGGGACGACATTTTAAGAAAGATCAGGGTCCCACACACAGACTAACGAAGAACAGCTCCACTCAGAAATGGCAAACATGCAGAGAAAGCATGACACCCTTGCTGACCTGACCGCACAAAGCGACACCAGCCCTGTCACTGTGGCAGACCTGCGGGCAGCTCTGATGTCGGATTCTGAGCTGAAGTCACTGCGCGCCAGAGCTCAGGGGAAGGAAGTTCAGTCCTTCCGGCTCAGAGCAGGGGACCATGGCCAATGTCTGTGGTCAGCAGTCTTCAGCGCCTTATCTTCGGAACTCTGGAACTGATTCCAGCAACCCAAGATGATGTTGCACAAGTAAAAGATGGAGGAGATCTTGATTCTTTAGAGTCCCTTGGAGATGTTGGGGCGCAGTCACCTTCCCAAGCTCAATGGCTCATTCAGATGCAGCAAGGGAAAGCTGAAGATGTGACTGTGCTATCCAGGTTGGATGACCTGGCCCAGAAGTCTCAGTTCACAATGAACAAGGTCAAGGAGAATGAGAGCAGGAAAAAAAAAACGGCTTCAGATTGAAATGAGAAATTTGATGGAAGAGGTTAAAGCTATGAGAGACAAAAATTCACTGATAATACAAAATCTTGCCGTGATCCAAGCTGAGAATGCGAAGTTGAGGGGAGAAATGTCACAACTGCAAACGAGCCAACGAACACAATCTCTGGTAAAAACCAGAGCAGAAGGCATTTCAGGTGTACCTGATTGTCCTGAAGACATCAACAGCCAAGACCTTGTATCATCAGCCAAATACAGCGCAAGTATGAAAGACTTTTCAGCTGAATTTCAGATTCATAGAGGTCAGATTGAACAACTGCTGCAAGATGTCAAGTCTCTGAAAAACTCTCATGCAGCTGATAGTGCCAGTATCCAACAGCTGAGGTCAATGATAGGTAAGATCAATATGACTGGTAGATAATGGTACATGCTATGTTTTATGCACATATTTGACATGTTTCATGCACACTTTTTTTCTGTTATTTTTTTTTTCCATTATCTATCGTTTCAAGGAATAGTTGGCTTTAGATTGATAGTAAATTAGAAAAAAAAAAACTGTCATAACATTTGAGTTTGATGCTTTAAGTCTGATTATTATTTATGAAAGTAAAATCAACAAGGACTGAATTTTGTTTGGAAAAAAAAAAAGTTTTTTTGTTAAACTGAGCAGAAGCACAGCTGTTAAATGGAGTAATTTCTTTTTTGGCTTATTTGTGATCTTCAGATCACATGGCTGATTTGCATAATATTTATTAAAAGGATAAGTAACAAAATACTGAATTCTCCATTCTGATGTCTGCCTCAGGCATGACCTTTGTTTTTATTGACCTCATTAACAGACTAGTCTCTCAGCTTTTTTTTTTTTTTAAAATCTTCATCGGCAAAGGATAAAGTATGATTTCAAACATCGAAGGTCGCAGTTGTGTATCATGAATTTGATTCATGGTAGCCATATTAGAAAAGCAGCTGGAGTGGTAGTTTCACAGAACATCTGTAAAACTGAATTTATTATTGGTCCTTATAGATTGAATATGTTCCTCTATGGGGCTGACAAAGAGCAGTGGCAAGAGGAAATGGTCAAGGCAGACCAGTAACAAACTATTCCAGATCTGTCTAGACTTGAATGCTTTTTTACCAGCCGGAACTGGTGCCCACAAGGAGGAGTTCATCTTCAGCAGACTTCACACAGGCCACATTTTATTTAACAATTCTGCAGGCTTTTTTTTTTTAACATGGTGACAGCCGTGATAGACCCTTCGTGATTGGCTAGGCTAAATGCAATATGACATGATTGACAGCTACTTATCCTATGATTTACGCACTAGATTAGTTATAGATTGAGCATTTGGCCTTGAATCGGACATCCAGAGTGAAGTGTCTTAGGGACATTGTGTCATCAGCTCAGCCTATCGATTTTTTTTTTCAATTTAGATGGGTGAAATTGTTGTTATCCAGTGATACAACAATAAACAAGCCTTTTTTTTTTTTCAATTCATTGGACCTAAAATACCTTGAGACTTGATAGTGCAGGGCCTGTAGATTAATGTTCCACAGTCTTTTTTGTTTGACGCCAATCCACAGTGTAATTTCTGATTGTCGTGTGACAGTTTCACTCTTGGATTAGCACCTGTACGCTTTTGTTTTTATTTGTTTTGCACACAGGTCAGTGTAAAACATATTTTGTCTTTATGACAGTTTTTTTTTGTCTAAGTTTAAACTGCGTGCAGTTTCTGTCACATGCAAGCAATGTAACTTTTTTTTTTCAGTTTTATTGAACACACCTGTACTTTTTTTTTTTTTTGTTGTTAATGATTGCCAGATTGATTTTAAAAGTCATACTGCAGACCGTGATCTTAAACTTAATGAGAATGACATTGTAAGATAATGTCTTGCCTACAGGGACTGCCATTAAAAAAAAAAAAAAATGCTTAAGTCATTTGAAAGAACTAATTTGTAAAACCACCGAAACCTTTCAGGACATCAATCTGAACATTGCAAAATTTACCTCAGGAGGTTGGGTGGTATGCAAAATTACCTCAGGAGGTTAGGTGGTATGCAAATTTACCTCAGGAGGTTGGATGTAAAGAGACCAAAACTCATTGTGGTGTGGTTGGAGTTACGGAAGACGTTTCAGCAGCATCAATCATATAGCATTTTTTTAACTCTTTCATTCGTACTTTTCCATGAACCATTACTTTCTCTTTTTCCTAGATTCTTATAATACGAGTATTCCTTTCATTCCTGGATTTAGAGAAAAAAAGAAGAAGTGTAAAGTGAGAACTGCCACGTATGCAGTAGCAAACCGTCCAGAATAGAGCAGCGACCACTTTCCCAGGCTGTAGGGGCCGTCTGGCATCCATTGCATTCATAAACACTGCCCCGCAAATGACCTGGTCATGACGTGTACCGATGATGCGACTCACGTGAAGTTCCGAGTGAGAACTGATTTTCCAGGCTGCAGGAAGGAAAGGAGGGATTTTGTGCTGCGGGTTTTGTAGGGATGAAAGAGTTAATGGTTTAGTTTGGGGAGGGGGGTGGGGGGGGGGGGGGGGGGGGGGGGGGGGGTTTTGCTTCAGTATTTTCCCTGCATGGTGACAGAATGTGAACAAGACTTGTGTGGGGAGCTAGGCCATACAGTGATATAAAGAACGATAATAACAAAAGATGATAATGATGAGAATAATGAATAAAGAATGATTCTGATGAAGAATGGTAATGGTGAAGACTGATAATGATAAAAGATGCTTCACTCAGAAGATCATTTTCTCCTGTCTGTGTTTAGGCTGGACAAGGCAGTGGTATAGCATGATAATGATAAAGGAATGATAATGATAACAGATACCACACAGACTTTCACTTTCACCTGTCTGTGTGTTGGGCTAGACGGTGCAATGGTAAAGAATGATAATGATAAACGAATGACAATCATAACAGATACCACACAGAGAATCACTTTATCCTGTCTGTGTTTGGGCTAGACAAGGCTGTGGTAAAGAATGATAATGATAAAAGAACGATAATGATAAAAGAATGATAGTCGTAAAAGATGCCACACAGAGGATAATTTTTGTCTTTATAAGTATTTTGGCTGAACAAGGCAATGGTAAAGAATGGTAATGATGAAAGATGCCACACAGAGAATTGTTTTGCCCTGTCTGTTTGGGCAAGACAAGGCAATGGTAAAGAATAATAATGATAAAAGATATCACACAGATGATTGTTATGTCCTGTTTGGGTAAGACAAGGCAATGGTAAAGAATAATAATGATAAAAGATATCACACACATGATTGTTTTGTCCTGTTTGGGCAAGTCAAGGCAATGGTAAAGAATGATACTGATGAAAGAATGATAGTCATGAAAGATGCCATACTTGGATGCCATACTTGCCTTGTCTGTGTTAGAGCTAGACAGGCAAAGGCAAAGAGTGAAGACGATAAAAGTGATGATAATCAAAGTGATAATGATGAAAGTGATGGTGATGAAAGATGCCACACAGAGGATCATTTTTGTCCTGTCTGTGTGGGGATCATCTGATGATTGATTGCCATGGCAACAGCTGACAAGAGCACTATTTTGCCATCCAAAGCAATGCTGCTCTGTACATAGCGGTCAGTAAGATGTCAGCCGAGTAGTTACCTACTTTCATCCACTTGAATAATGTCAATAGAATGTCAAGGGTGTAAGTACCTAGTTTTATCCATCTGATGTCAGTAGATGTCAACAGTGTACTGAATCTGAATGATGTCAGTGGAATGTCAAGGGTGTGTACACACAATATTATTGATGTTATAGTGTTTTGTTGTTTGTTGCTTTTCAGGATTTAACCTTTTTTCAGGATTGGCGTTTGGTTTTCAGGATGTTTCTTTTCCCTTGTGGGTTTGATAGCTCAGAAAAATTCCCTGGGTGGTTGGTTGACAGGGCTGTAATGATAACTGACCTGAATTGACCACATTGTGTAGCATATCTTTCTATAGATCTGTTTATCTAACTGTAACAGTGAAAAAAAATATGATTTGTTTTTTTTTACTAAAAGCTGCTGCTGTCTGTGTCTGTCTTCTTTCTGTTTCATTCTGTCTCTCTTTCTGCATTTCCATCTTGAAATTCCTTGAAGACGGTGTACGAAGAATGTGTGTTCTTAATGCGTGTGTAGCTGGTAAAGTCTGTTGCTTGTGCTGTCTGCACAAGGATTTCCATGCGTGTGTTATTCTGCGCTTGCTCATTTTTTAGTGTGTGTGTGTGTGTGCATGTGTGCGTGTGCATGTATGTATGTGTGTGTGTGCATGTATGTGTGTGTGTGTGCAGGAAGAGCTGTTGATCCTGTGTACTTTAAAGCAGAGCTGGATCGCAAAGTAACAACAAAGAGCGTGCGCACTCTCATCTGCAAAGACGTCCTTGTGAACGAAGGTGACGGCTACGATGACCAGACGGGCAAGTTCTGCGCGCCAGTGGGTGGCACCTACCTGTTTCTTGCAACGCCGCACCTCACAATGACAACATGGCCCGGTTGGATATCTGTTATATGGACTTTGCCATTCTGGGTAGTCTTTACTCTGATACACTTGATAGCTCCAGCTCAGTTCACTGTATTGTGAGGATGATGCAGGAGACAGAGTCTGGCTGAAAACGATGTCAGACCCATCTAGCTTTTGACAAAGATTCCATGACAACATTCAGTGGTGTACTGTTAATGCCAAAACTGTTTTAGGTGATGAGGTCGCGTCATATGAATAGAATCTCTTCGTCAAACAGGAGAACCTGTCTGTAACAACCTTGAAGTAAGGAAAAATAGCTGTTTGTCCAGACTGATCTTTGTAGAGAGGTTGGCCATCAATGACGCACACACACACACACACACACACACACACACACACACACAAACAAGGATTGCAGAAATACATGTTATATTGTTGATTCTCAGAGTACTTTGCAGAATACTAATAGAAGTAATAACAAAAAATGTTTTTATGCTGTTTTAAACACATACATGTACACACACATGCACACACACACACACACACACACACACACACACACACACACACACACACACACACACACACTCTCTCTCTCTCTCTCTCTCTCTCTCTCTCTCTCTCTCTCTCATACTCACATTATTACACATATCACACACACACACACACACACACACACACACACACACACACACACACACACACACACACACACACACACACACACTTTCTCTCTCTCTCTCTCTCTCTCTCTCTCTCTCTCTCTCTCTCTCTCTCATTTTCTCATTATTACACTATTTAATTTAGTAGTTCTTTCCATGTCCTTATTTTTCATGTTTCTGTTATTTTCAGTGCATTGAATCATTATATCTTCATTTTTTTTTATTTTGTTTTTTAAGCATGTCTTATTTTTTCCCCTCTGTTATTCTTGGCCTGATCCTACTCCACCTGTTTGATGCTTATTTCTTTTTACCAATTTTAGTCTTCATCACTGACTTTCTGGGGAAGATAGCTGGCCATAGAATGCAGTGTCTGTCTGTGTTTGTTGTTACCCCAGCCAAGGAGGCTATGTTTCTGCCTGCAACTGTTGTTTTTTATCCGTCCCTAAAGAGGACCTGCCCTTAACCTATGATAACCAAACTGTGTCAAAAGATGGGGATATTGGCTAGAGACAAGCTCTTCGAATTTTGGGACAGACCTTCCGCCAGATTTCTGGTGCACAGGGAAGAAATGTTCCATGTACACAGGGAAGGGAATGATTGTTCCAAGAACATGGGGAATGACGAAGTGTTCCAAGTACACAGGGAATAACTGACTGTTCCAAGTGCATGCGGAATAACTGTTCCAAGTACACAGGGAATAACTGACTGTTCCAAGTACATATGGAATAACTGTTCAAGTACACAGGGAATAACTAACTGTCCCAAGTATACAGGGAATTAAGTGTTCCAAGCACACACAGAATAACTAACTGTCCCAAATACACAGGGAATAACTAACTGTTCCAAGTACACAGTGAATAACTGTTCCAAGTACACGGGGAATAACTAAATGTCTCAAGTATACAGGGGATAACTAACTGTCTCAAGTACACAGGGAATAACTAACTGTTCCAAGTATGCAGTGAATAACTGTTTCGAAGTACACTGGGAATAACTAACTGTCCAAACTACACAGGGAATAACTAACTATTCCAAGTACACTGGGAATAACTTCCAAGTACGCAGGGAATAACTAATTGTCCCAAGTGCACATGGAATAAATAACCGTTCCAAGTACATAAGGAATAACTGTTCAAGTATGCAGGGAATAACTGTTCCAAGTACACAGGGAATAAATGTTCCAAGTACACAGGGAATAACTGTTTCAGTACACAGGGAATAAAAGTTCCAAGTACACAGGTAATAAATGTTCCAAGTATACAGGGAATAGCTAGCTGTCCCAGGTACACAGGGAATAACTAACTATTCCAAGTAAACAGGGAATAACTGTTCCAGGGAATAACTAATTGTCCAAAGTGCACATGGAATAACTAACCATTCCAAGTATATAAGGAATAACTGTTCAAAGTACACAGGGAATAACTTTCCAAGTGCACGGGAATAACTAACTGTTCCAAGTACACAGAGTATAACTTACTGTTCCAAGTACACAGGGAATAACGATCTGTTCAAGTGCAGTGCACAGATAAGAACTATCCCCAAGTATACAGGGAATAACTAAGTATTCCAAATACACTGGGAATAACTAATTTCCGATTCTACAGGGAACAATGTTCCAAGTCTACACAGAAAAATCTTCCAAGTACACAGGGAATAAGTGTTCCAAGTACACAGGAAATAACTGTTCTGAGTATGCAGGGAATGACTGTTCCAAGTACATAGGGAATAACTGTTCCAAGTGTATAAGGAATAACTGTTCTTAGTATACAGAGAAAAACTGTTCCAAGTACACAGGGAATAACTGTTCCAAGTGTACTGGGAATAACTGTTCCAAGTACACAGGAAATAACTGTTCCAAGTACACAGCTATATAATTGTTCCAAGTGCATGAGGTATAACTGTTCCAAGTACACAGGGAATAACTGTTTGAAGTACACAGGGAATAACTGTTTGAAGTACACAGGGAATAACTTCCAAGTACACAGGGGATAACTGTTCCAAGTATACAGGGAATAACTGTTCTAAGTATACAAGGAATTACTGTTCCAAGTACACAGGGAGTAACTGTTCCAAGTACATAGGGAATAACTGTTCCAAGTACACAGGGAATAGCTGTTCCAGTGATCCACTGCAGCCTGTAGATCCTCATGAGTGCTTCAGGTGTCTCAGCTGTCCCAGACTGTGATTTGCTGTCTCCTGCTGTGTGCAGTGTTGTTGCTGCGGCTTGTGGTGGCACAGTTTTTCCACTGGCAATACTGATCTTGTGTACCTCCATCTGTACCTTCCGTGGCGTAGCACTGCTTGGCTGAGCTCAGAACATGTTTCAACATGCTTTAGTGTGGCGCTGATTGGCACCAGTTCAGAGAGCATGCTTCAACATGCTTTAGTTTAGCACTGATTGGCACCAGTTCAGAGCATGCTTTAGTTTAGCGCTGATTGGCACCAATTCAGGGCATGCTTTAGTTTAGCGCTGATTGGGCACCCGTTCAGAGCATGCTTCAACATGCTTTAGTTAGCACTGATTGGCACCAGTTCAGAGAGCATGCGTCAACATGCTTTAGTGTAGCGCTGATTGGCACCAGTTCAGAGCATGCTTCAACATACTTTAGTGTAGCGCTGATTGGCACCAGTTCAGAGCATGCTTCAACATGCTTTAGTGTAGCGCTGATTGGCACCAGTTCAGAGCATGCGTCAACATGCTTTAGTGTAGCGCTGATTGGCACCAGTTCAGAGCATGCGTCAACATGCTTTAGTGTAGCGCTGATTGGCACCAGTTCAGAGCATGCTTCAACATGCTTTAGTGTAGCGCTGATTGGCACCAGTTCAGAGCATGCGTCAACATGCTTTAGTGTAGCGCTGATTGGCACCAGTTCAGGGCATGCTTCAACATGCTTTAGTGTAGCGCTGATTGGCACCAGTTCAGAGCATGCGTCAACATGCTTTAGTGTAGCGCTGATTGGCACCAGTTCAGAGCATGCTTCAACATGCTTTAGTGTAGCGCTGATTGGCACCAGTTCAGAGCATGCTTCAGCATGCTTTAGTGTAGCGCTGATTGGCACCAGTTCAGAGCATGCGTCAACATGCTTTAGTGTAGCGCTGATTGGCACCAGTTCAGAGCATGCTTCAACATGCTTTAGTGTAGCGCTGATTGGCACCAGTTCAGAGCATGCTGCACAGAGCAGACTCAGCATTTTTCTTTCATATTTCCTCCATTTTACCATGTTTGGGTCTGTGTGCAGGTCATCCACGGATTTTAGGATAAACCTGATCTTGTGAGGGGCCATATGCCACATTTCATACTGGCTGAAAGACTTTTTCGAAGCATAGTTTCCGACATGTTATATTGTTGCTGTTGGCCATGGTACCCTCTTCTTTATTCCTCTCTCTTTTTGTCCTGTAGTACCATTTTGCTTCTGGCTTTTCCCTTCTGCCTTTTGCTTAAACAATCTCCCCTCCTTTTTTTTTTCTTTCTCTTTTTTTTATTTAGAAATTTTTTTTTTTTCGCTGAAGGTACCATCCACCTCCATTCCCAGAAATCCATCATCACGCTAGGAGTACAAAGTGGGAAAAGCAGGGGTCATGCTTGGAAACATGGGGGGGGGTGGGGGGGGGGGGGAGAGACAAGATTGTGAGATCAGTCCAATCCAAGCTGAGTATTGGCAGAAAATGGTTGTAGCTGTGGAGGCAGTGGATGAGGGGGGGAGGGTGTGTGTGTGTGTGTGTGTGTGTGGGGGGGGGGGGGGGGGGGCCTCAAGATCAGGGAAATGAGAGGATGCCTGATAATTTCCTTTGCTTCCTGCACTCCAAGTCTGCAGTGTATTTCCAGTCATCACTGGGTTGATGTCAGCAGGTATATCATGCTCTTTTCCTTTTAGTGAATCTTGGGAGTAGATTCTGTTTAGTAAAGGTAAGAAGTAGAGGCAAGCTGAACAAATGGAATGGGGGTGGGGGTGGGGGGAGTGCTCACAGACCTGTAGTCTTGTCTTTCCCATTTTCATTCTGGTCTTTCCCAGACATCCTCCAGACTATGTATGGAAGTCAGTGGTTATGGAATTCAGTCATAGTTTCCCTACGCAAAGTAATGTAAAGATTCCTTGATGATGCTGTGAATTGTTCGTTGAGAGTCTCTGCAACGTTCATCACTTTGTGCCATGTATTTGTAAATCATATGTACTTACGTACGTTCAGACATTCTTACACGGAGAATAGTTCGAGCAGTGAAGGTCAGAGTTTCCAGTGTATCATCTTTACATGTACTTGTGGCCGCCAACAACCCACACTCAACCGGGACCGGGGCAGACACACCTTGCCACTGGTCTGTTGAAAGCTCCAAGTAAGTGCTATTCCTAGCTGAGTGACCTGTTTCAATCCGGTAGTCGTTAAGGTCAGAGTTGTAAGTGTCGCTGTTGTCGGTGCCATGGTTATTTGTTTCTGAGATGTTTTTAACCCTGAAATGGCTTCTACAGTCAGCTGGCGGTAAACTGTAAGAAGATGTTTACATGGATTATCTTTTGGACAGTTGCTTCAAAGATTTTCCTTGTTCATTAAGTCCTTGTCTGTTGTTTGCTGTGAACAGTCTATTTTCTGTACTGATTCGAGTTTCTCTATTGTTTGTTGAATGTCAATTTTCATGATAACAGCATGGTGCTAAGTTGCGAAAAAAAAAAAAAAAAGAAAAAATCTGTCTTGTCTTTTTTTTTTTCAACCTTTGACTTGTGTTTCACTTTTTACCGCATGCCTTATGCAGATAGAAATACTGAATTCATATTGTCTTGAATCTGGGTGATTTGCAACATATGGTTTTAGTCATAATTACAGATTTTTTCATTTTGTTTTCTTTTTTTTTAACATATGGGACTGGATTTTTTGTGTGCGTTTCTGAGCCTTTTCCTTGTGTTTCCAGTGTATCATCTTTACATGTACTTGTGGTTGGAATATGATGATGATTTCATCTCATTGGTGTCCTTGTTCACATGGAGTTTGTTTGATAGAAAGATATTGAAAGATCAGGTTGCAAAGAATATTTTATAGTTTTGAGCGAATTGCTTATTTTTTTTTTTTAAAAAAAAATCAAAATGAAGCATTTTTCTTACTACCGTTTGCATCAGAGATTGATTGAAGGGTAGATTTTTATGTCTCCAATTTTGTTTTTCTTTGCAAGCTCTATCTCTGACATTCTTTGTCACTAATTCAGTTTAATTTGTTTGCTAGGCCAGCGTCAGCTGAGTATGACATGGATTATCTTTCTTTTCTCTCCTTCATGTTGCCCCTTCTCCACCTCCCATCCTCCTCCTTCATCCAATCCCTTCTCCCTACACCTTCCCCACCCCCTACCTCTCCCCCCCCCCCCCCCAGTCCCTGTCCCCCTCCTCCTTCCCACCCACACCCCTCCCCTCCCTCCTTACCCACTGTCCTCCTAAAGACCTCTGCAGCATTATCTTTCTCACCCTCCCTCAACTGTCACGGTGCTTAGCATTTGTTTGGTGTATCAGCAGCTGTTTGACAGGTTATAAACAAGGTAATTTACCTTACCATGATCCCCCCCCCCCCCCTTCTTCTTTTTTCTGTGAACTTGAATTGTTGTATACCCCCACCCACCCCACCTCTGCCTTCTTTTCGGTTCTGTGAATTTGAATTGTTGTACCCCCCCCCCCCCCCCCCCCCCCCCCCCCCCCATTTTTCATCGGATCTGAGATTTTACAGTGGAAAGATTTTTAACAAACTTTCAGTTGGGTTTTTCAATGTATTTGAAGAATTGTGTGAATGACTGACTTGTGAGTTGATTTTAACATGGTGACAGCCCTGATGTGGCCCTTTGTGGTCGGCTGGGCTATAAGCAACATGATCTTTATCTTACTCCTCCCCCCACCTTCTTTTCTTTCTGTGAACTTGAATTGTTCTATATATCCCCCACCCCCACCCCCACCGCTTTTTCTTTCCTTTCTGTGACTTAAATTGTTGTTGTACCCCCCCCCCCCCCCCCCCCTAGAATGTTGTATACCCGTCCCCAGCCTTCTTTTCTTATTGTGAACTTGAGTTGTTGTATACCCCCACCCCCCTTCTTTTCTTTCTGTGAACTTGAATTGTTGTATACCCCCCACCCCCCACCCCCACCCCCGCGCACCTTTCTTTCTGTGAACTTGATTGTTGTATATACCCCCCCCCCACCCCCCCCCCCCGCGCACCTTCTTTTCTTTCTGTGAACTTGAATTGTTGTATACCCCCCACCCCCCCCCACCCCTTCTTTTCTTTCTGTGAACTTGAATGTTGTATATCCCCATCCTGCCTTGCTTTCTTTCTGTGACCTTGAATTGTTGTATAGGAGTATTGTTCAGTTCAATGGCAAAATATTGTTAACTTACTGTTACAGTTTTTGTGAATGATTTTTTTTTTCAATCTGCAGATGAAATAACAGTCCTATGTGTAAAATGTAAGAATGTACATTAAAGGTTTATGTTATAAGCTGAAATTTTAAACATCAACGGCTTTTGATGTTTTTATCGGACACCTGCGATGATACTAAATGGCTGACACCTGCTGCTTCATTGTGAGTGTTTGTTCTTTGAGTCATTGACAGGCAGTCCAAGATTTCAGCCACATTGGTATCCTGCAGAAGTCGTATTTTCTTCCTTGTAAATCTCATTTATGTTTTCCATTTCTCTGATAAATGCAGTTGCACATTTACGAACACACACACACATACACGCACACACACACACACATGCATGCAAAATTTCATGTCAACCACAATGAAAGTGGAGAGTTGTCTTGTGTTTCTTGCTGTTTTTGAAAAGCAAGGTTCTTTGCTCAGAGACAGATTTGATGGATATGTGTTGTAATGTCTGCAAAATGTAGAGTGCCTTAAAATGTATCATCATACTTTGTGCCATCTGGTTTAATGTTGAAGGGTTATGTAGAGTGCCTTAAATGTCATCGTTATGATCATACTTCGTACCATCTGGTTTGATGTTGAAGGGTTATGCAGAGTGCCTTAAATGTCATCGTTATGATCATACTTTGCACCATCTGGTTTGATGCTGAAGGGTGATGTGGAGTGCTTTAAATGTCATCGTTATGATCATACTTTGTACCATCTGGTTTGACGTTGAAGGGTTATGTGGAGTGCCTTAAATGTCATCGTTATAATCATACTTCGTACCATCTGGTTTGATGTTGAAGGGTTATGTGGAGTGCCTTAAATGTCATCGTTATGATCATACTTCGTACCATCTGTTTGATGTTGAAGGGTTATGTGGAGTGTCTTAAATGTCATCGTTATCATTGTAGTATGCACCATCTGGTTTAATGTTGAAGGGTACAGCAAGGTCTGTTAAAGAAGCTTGAGTATTAATAAATTTGTTCCTGTGGGAAAAGATTGTCAGCTGTTTTTTTATTCTCCATTGTATTCTGCGTTATCTGTCGAGATCGTTTGTTGTGTGCGGTGCGGGCTTTATCAGAGACTTTTATCGTGAAATTATTCTACTTGTCCTACAACCAATATTAAAACCAGTGGAGGAAAAGGCCAGGTGCAGACCGTGGTGCTGATCCAATCCATCGACTCCAGAGATACCAGCAAACAATCCTCTTCAGACTGAATACTGGCCATTGCCAACTGTTGAGCCACCTCAGCCAAACTAAGATTGCCCACACAGACAAATGTCCGTGTGGCACTGGATCTCAGGACTCCAGAATACATCCTCCCAACACTGTCCAGCCCATGGTGTTCTACAGCATCAAACCTGACCAGAGGGTGCAGAACTGCAGATGCAACCTTGGAGCAACCATCAAGATGTCAAGAAGACTGTGGGTTTCTTCATGGTGACAAGACTGGAGATCTTACACAACCAGAAAAAAACAAACAAACAAAAAAAAAAACAATTGGCCGCAGAAGAAAAAGAAGAAGAATTCTACTTTTTAAAATGATGAGTGACATTCCCTAGCTTGCCCTCTCATAAAGTTAGGTGAAGCATTTCAGAGCAAGATGTTCTTCAGTTGCTGCTACTACTACTGCTGCTACTACTACCATAAAAACTCAAGAAACGCGCCAGCCACTGTGGCAAAGTGATTAGTGTCATGGAATCCTGGGGACTTCTGGCTGGGAGGTCATGGGTTCAAATCCCATCAGAGTGATGAGGGATTTTTTTTGCCCTGACCAGCTCCTATGCAGAGTTGAGTTTGCTTCGGGCTCACTTGGTAAGACTGAGACCGTACAGTCAAGTTTCATCAATTTGATTGATGCATCTCTGATAGTGTTGCTCAAACATCCTGACTAACACTGCAGGTGTCTGTATCTCTCGGGCCTGGTTGACGCTGGGATATATTATGAAGGTAAGCATAGAGTACAACTCTGTCATGCAGTCTCAGACTGAAATGGAAATCCGTAGCATCTTCATCATCATCATCATTCTCATCAATCAGCATGAGAAAAAGTCTTAATTCTGTGGCCCTTCATGTCCTGCTCTCATGGTAACCTCAGTTTTGAAGTCCTCTCCACCTCTCTGGCTTGGTTTGATTCCACTGGGGTCGCAGGTATCAACGAATCCATTGGGGCTGTCATTGGACAGACGTGGTGGCACCCTTCGGAGGGAGAACTTACACCAGCCTTGCGACTTTGCAGTTATTGTTGTCAGTAGGGGAGCTTTGTAGGAAGTGTCCTGCGTATGTTGGATCAGAACAGACGCCAACAAACACCACCGAAGTGGCAGCAGTGCAGTGTCGCCTCCGGTTGGTTGCCTCTTGACAGATTGACATTGACTGCTCCCTGTGGATTGCCGGTGCCAGGGCTGCAGCGGTCCGGGCTGGGCTGTATCTGAGGAGGGGGTGTTGGATTGAGTGGCGTGGCTGCAATGCCACTGAAGTGGCACAGAAGATGGAACAGCAAACATGCACACATGCACACACACACACACACACACGCACACAAGGTAAGACATCAGGGCTGCCATCACGTTGAAGTCAACTCACAAGTCATTCATTCACACAACTCTTTAGAATACATCTTCTAAAAACCCACCCGAAAATTTTGTTAAAAATCTTTCCACTATAAAATCTCAGATCCTGTGAAAAATGTTATAGATCTCTTTCAAGAATTCAAGGATCGCATCAGGTGGAACATATCCGAACAAGGTTTTCATGGAATCTGCTGTAAAATTTGTGTGTCTCACATTATGCAGGTCACAACACTAAAAGAATTGTTTCACTGTGAGTGGCACATGGCATGGAATGCACCACGGAGCTTCTTCACTCTTTAAAAAGAATGAATGAGTAAAACACGAATGGCCGGTGTGCAGCCGGCATAGAACCGTTCCTTCTTTGCGACCACCAGAGGTGGAAAAGAAAAGAGGGCCAAAAACAGCTCAGTTGGTAGAGCAACGGACTTGTAATGGGGTTGCGGGTTTGGATCTCCACCGGGCCGTATCCGTACAGGGGGATTTTTCTCTCGGAGTTAACACTGGTTCTGACTCACAGTCCTTCGAATGAGACTATTCCATGTGTGAAGGCACGCATAACATTTTGCACACACTTAAAATCCCGTTACCAACTTTCGGAAGAATAGGCCAGTTTGGCCGTTGGTATGGATGACAGGTTACAGACAGCATGCACTCTACGTGAGAATTGAAAGAATGAAAGGAAGTAAGCAAACTGAGTGAACAATTTTGACTGGATGGCACAGGAAAACATGAATGAAGCGCCGGCAGCAAATCTACAATCAGCACTACCAGGTAGGCAGCCCGTTGTGTACATGAGAGTGCGGATTGTCAGCGCCTAGAACCTTCGGTAAGGTGCTTTATAAATGCTGTTATTATTACCATTACCACATAACAAACAAACAAAAACAACAAACAAACACACACACACACACACACACACACACACACACACACTCACACACACACACACACACACACACACACACACACACACACACATTCACACATACAGGCGCGTGACAGCAATTATACAGTATATGTGACCAGATATCGCCTTCCTGTCTAAAATCGTTAACAGTGAAAAGTTACCAGCACCTTCCTGTCTGAAATCGTTGACAGTGAAAAGTTACCAGCACCTTCCTTCCTGTCTGGAATCGTTAACAGTGAAAAGTTACCAGCACCTTCCTGTCTGGAATCGTTAACAGTGAAAAGTTACCAGCGGTTTGTGTTGCCAGTCATCAGGGAGTCATTGTGATGGTGTTTCTTAAATCGCATGTCTTGCACACACACACACACACACACACGCACACACACACACACACACACACACACACACAGGCCACACACACACACACACACAGAGGCCTACACACACACACACACACATAGAGGCCTACACACACACACATACACATACACACACATATACACACACACAGGCCACACACACACACACACACACACACACACACACACACACACACACAGAGGGAAATGGACGATCGTGGGGGAAGAACGCCCCCTAAAAAAGAAGTCTCCGCTTAGCTGGAATGACATATGCCACATAAACCTCTTCGAATCGGCTTCATCCTCAGACCTGTGTATGACCTCTTCAATTCAGACCTGCTGAAACGAGGGAAACAGATGACCGCACAGTGTCCACGCTCTCAGGGCGATTATTGCCACAGCGGTATACACCCATCCTAAGTTCATGCTAATCGGTGCTAACCCCAGCAGGTCGGGAGGGTACTCGTGGAGATCGCACGTGCGGTTGGCACTGCCAGTGAAACACTACGCCCGATTAAGTTCCCTTGACGACGTTCTACGAGCAGGAGACCACAAATCATGGTCTGGAACAGTTGTGACATCAGCTGCGGGGTTCACTGGATGCGTGGTGACTGTGAGGCCAGGCAGACCTTCCGGAAAACTCGGTCGTCCAGAGATCATCGGAAAGTGGCGTGAGATCGGGAGAGCGTTGTCCACTAGCGCCATCAAAAGAAATTACTCTGCTGTGCTTTATGAAAGCAGAATGGAGCAAGTCCACATGCACAAGACTGAAAAGTATGCCCATCTAGTCAGAAGCTGGAGGGAATCTGGTTTATAAGCAGCCATGAGCCATGCAAGTTCAGAACTTCGACACCAGGAAGTAACCAGATTTTAAAATAAGCTTTTGTTTACCTGAAGAGGTCTGCTCTCTCTCTCTCTCTTTTCCGTTGCTGTTTATAACCTAGGAAAGTCCCAGAAATGTAGAAGTCCTGATCCTGATCCTGATCCTGAGCCAGCACATGCCTGTTCTAAAAGCCTTCAAGGGGGACACAACACATCTTTCCATCAAAGCAAATGGAAGACACAAAATGCTGAAGCAGTTAGACCAGTTCCACGCTACATCTAGGGTGAGTAAAAACCAAAGAAATCACGAAGCCTCTGCCAGCGGAAGGGAAAACAGCTGGAACAGTTGTGGTCACTGTCGCCATCTAAGTCATTCTAACAGTAACAGAAGAATCTTGGGAGATGGTGTGATGACTCCCCGAAAGGCACAAAGATGGGGCATCAAACTAGATAAACGGCAGAAGAAAATCTGCAGATGATCGACTGGTGGGGCCTCCCTGGCAAAAACAAGGTTTGGTATCTACAGTTCATGCTGACCCCGAAACTCTTCTGGCTTCTGTCAATACACAGTAGTGATACTGTCCAGTAACAATCAATGGAAACTGAAATCAATTAATTTTAAAAGCAGTTTTAGATAATGCCGCCGCTCAACTCGGACAAACAAATTAAGACTTACACAGCATTTTTGTTTGTCTATATGAACGGCGGAATTGTATGATATTGCTGTTAGAAATTTGTTGCAGTTTTTCCGCCTGATGTCACCTTACTTGAAACTAAAATCAGCAAAGACACTAAAGAAATGGCTCGGTGTTCCACGAGGTTTCACTGACTTCCATCCTCGATGTACACAAAATGGGGAAAGCAAGTCCAGCCCAAGTTTATGCTTGGAAAGAAATGGAAAGTTAAGGCAGCGGTAGGTGTCTCACACACACACACACACACACACACACACACACACACTTCCTATAAAAATAACTTTAAATAGCTGTGACTGGTGCCAGCAATATGATTTTTGACCATAAAACACGTCGCGGGTTTGATGATCTTCAGCTCTTTATTCGTTATTTGTTCCCCACTGTCGTTCGTGGAAAGGTAGTGGTTGGAAACAGGCTAGATTTGCTCTGAGGCTTGAGAGAAGTTGGTCCACTCGCTGAAAGCTGTGGTACAACGCTCATATATGATTTTCCTGCAGTTACACCGCAAGAGGTTCTGTTGTAGGTATTTGTCGTTTCTATTTTTGGAAATCCGATCGACTCCCTGTACGCCTAACAGAACAGGCCTAACGCGCTTGCTTCCGAGATTGCTTATTAAACTTCCGGTTTTTGTGATTCGAAACAAGTGGGTCTCGCAAGATGTCAGGTAAATGTTGTGAGAAGGAAGAGCAGTGGAAATGATGATGGTACTTGTAGACAGGCATTTAAATGGAGATTTGAGCTTTAGACTCTTCTATTCTAGGCCATGACACGGGCTTGTAATCCTCCTGTCGAAATCACGGATAATCCGTCGACATCATTTGATACCTTAACCTCTGTTTCAATGTTTATGTTACGATAAACACGATTGCATTTTGCATCGAGTCTGGATATGGTACACGGGCGTTAGCTTGCTTCTGCCAGATATTGATCTGTGGATATTTATGTGGATGCAAAAAGTTGACGAAAATGATGTAAGTTTGTCATAAACCGTGTTCAAAGAAAGTAGTCGATTTCATTCTTTCAAGTTCACAAGACACAGGTCTGAACCGAGAGATCATTTTGTTTGATGGACATCACCAGTTTTCCCAGAAAATTTGTTTTAGCAATTTTTATAAAGAAAGGAGTGAAATTTCTACTTCTTCTCTTTTTTTAACACTTGCAACTAGAAACAAAAATTTATGATGTGAAAACTACCCAGTTTTGAAACACTAATCCACTAGTAGTAATACCCCCCACTACGGCCTTTTGAAAATTGTATCCAGGGACTGTTGTGGCCTGTAACTACCAGCACTGTGCAATAGTACAGTTTACACAAAATCAATGCTATCATTCGGGTCAGGTTTAGACCTAAAATTTAGTCCTAAAAGGGCTCTGCCTGACTCACCAGGGTCATTCTGGGGATTAGCTCTGGGGGGCCCAGGGGAGATGAAATGGCGGAGTAAATCTCTAGTAGAATAAGAAAAGGAAAGGGAAGGGAAGAAAAGGAATGGGAAAGAAAAAGAAAGAAAAAAGCAAGATGTCAAATGAAGAGTGGATCCTGTGAGAGGGGACTTCACAAGGCAAAAGTCTTGAGTGGTGTGTCTTGGTGGCTGCAAGGCTGGCTATGTTTGTGGAAGGATCTTGTGAGAGGAGACCTCGTTGAGGACTGGATGGTGTGTCTTGGTGGCAGCAAGACTGGCAACGCACGCAGGCTAATGGGGAATTTTTTTTTTTTCAATCTTTAAAAAAAAAAAAAAAAACTGAACGCTGACTTATGGGCCCCATTTCAATACAGCGAGATAAGAATCAGAAAGATTGTGGTCGCGCTATGGAAGAAGAAGAAGAAGAGTCCTCATAAGAGGTGAGACAGCAACTGAGGGCCCAGCATTAGTGCTGTGAGCCCCGACTGTTACAATGTGCCATAGTATGAATCAAATGCAAGCAGCATAGCCATTTATCAGAATTAGCATAATTTTCTGTTTTGGATGCTGTTAGTGTCAGACATAAGATTAAATGAAACATCAGATACAGGATACGGTGAATAAAAAGACAGAAAAGAAACTTATGACCCCAGTAAACTTTGAGCAGTGAAAACAGAGTGGAGCCCTGCTATTTCTGGCATTCTCCTTCCTCTTCTAGCAGTTGCGGTATAACATCTGTCTTGAATTTGAGAGATATCACTATCAGTGTGCATTCACATGAGACAAATAACATGTTCCATTGGTGTGTTTAGCATGCCTTCACACAGGGAGCCTTCATTTACAGTCTCATTTGAAGGAGTTTTCAGGAAATGGGAGTCAGAGTCATGTTAACTCCATGGAAAAAAATCACCTTTAACTGAAATGGCCTGTTGGAGATTTGAACCCGCACACCCAGGATCATCACGATTACAAGTCTGGTGCTCTATTATCTGTGTTCTGACCTCCCCAAATAAGAAAGAGACAGCTATCAAACAGAAAGGTTGAAACAAAAATCAGAAATAAGTTGGAAGGAGTCAAAGGGTTACCCAGTGATATAAGTATCAATACCGGTGCTGGATCAGTGTTGTGTACCATGAAGTCCAAAAGAACAGTTGGAGGAACACGTTTCTAAACTGCATACCTCAAAGTACAAAACAGTTGGTAGTTTTTCCACAGTTTACTGTCCCATAGACTGAAAAGCAATGGAGGAAAGGATGAAAGCTTATATTGTCATGATGTAAGCTGTAATTTGTGTAAAAGAATTGGGAGGAGGGACTAAGGCTGTAACTTATAATCACACTTGTCTATTATAGTGTGTCTGTCACAGGCAGTTCTATCACACCACTCTTTCCAGCCTCCCCCCCCCCCCCCCCCCCCCCCCCCCCCCCCCCCTCACACACACACACTAGCACATCCAGGTTCCTGCTTTCTCAAGTCCAACACAGATGATGTGCAGAGAGCAGTCAAGTCTCAGCTTGTCATGAGGGCATGCCAAAAGAAGAGACGCTGCACTGCTGCCGAGTCACTGTGACGGTGTTCAGTGGTGTCAGTTCTGATCCAGCATATATGACATTGCACTGCTGCCAAGTCACTGTGACGGTGTTCAGTGGTGCCAGTTCTGATCCAGCATATATGCAGAACACTACTTACCAAGCCCCCTAGCAACAACATAAAACAAGTGTGTGATGAGCTTTTACATGTTTTGTGGGGAACGTCCTAGAATTGTGGATGATAAACAGATCTGATCACATTTTGTGAAGTACACTGCAGTGTAAATGACAGAGACAGTGGGATGGTAGGCTTTTCTTCAGCTTAGATTTTGATTGTTGTAAACCTGCTGTCTTTGCCTGCAGATCTGCATGTAAGTATGATTTTGTTTTGTGTTGCCCACAGAATCTGGGATGTCTGAGTTACGATGAAAGCTGACTGGAGGGTATCATGCCTGGCATGTACTTCACACACAGAGAGGAGAGAAGGATTTGGACATCTGCTTGTTTCACTCATCTGACAGGCGGAAGACAACAGCAGTAATAGCTAGGTCTGTGTTTGGGGGGTGTGTGTGTGTGTGTGTGAATTATGTCTATATCTATATTAACTATACGTGTGTGTCTGTGTGTGCGTTGGTGTGTGTGTGTGTGTGTGTGTGTGTGTGTGTGTGTGTGTGTGTGTGTGTTGTATGTATTGTATGTGTGTGTGTGAGTGAGAGACAAACTCTTTTTTTTTTTTGCATGAGTGCAGGTCCATGGTGTAAAGAAATAACTGGTATTGAGTTTTAGCTTTGCATTGTAATTCTCTCACTTTGTTCTCTTTCTATAGTGTTTCAGCCCAGATATGGCTTTTGTGGTTGGCAGCGTTTAAAGCTTTAATTTGATTTGTGTGTGTGTGTGTGTGTGTGTGTGTGTGTGTGTGTGTGTGTGTGTGTGTGTGTGTGTGTGTGTGTGTTTTGAACTAAAATTATTTGTATGTGAGAATTGAACTGAAGATGTTTATTTTTCTAAAGCACACTGTATTACAAAACAAAATCAAAGAAACAAAACATTAATGATTACATGACATACGCATGACATGTAAATGATAAACGTGCATCAGAGATTGAATGCATTATCCAGCATTACATTAAAATAAATCATAATTTGTGTTGCAATACTGTATGTTTGTACACACACACACACACACACACACACACACACACACACACACACACACACACACACACACACACACACACACACACACTTGTGTCAGACCCATCATCTGGACTGTGTGCTGGACAGGTCATTGCATGGACATCAATTTTCCTTTGAACTTTGAAATAGTTTTTCCACATTCTTTTATGGGATGTAATTATTATTGGTATTACTATTAGATTAAGAACCATACCAATTACACATATTTACACTCAAAATTTAATAGTATAAAATTTCACATTCATGAAGTGGGAGTTACACACACACACACACACACACACACACACACACACACACACACACACACACACACACACACACACAGCATGTGGTCAATGTCAGTAAGTTGCTATTTTCACAATTGTCTTTTTAAAAAATCGGTATGATTTGAAATTTAAAAAAAAAAAAAAGAAAATAAAAAAAAAAGAAAAATTCCATTACGGTTTGTGTGAAATTATTGGGTCTGGACCTGTGTATCCTTTAACATGGTCACTATTTCTGTAATCTTTGGAAATGTTTGCCAGAACAGTTCTCTTCCTTGTTCTGATACATGCCATTGAGATATATATGTATTGCATGTTCTTATTACTTCCATCTTCTGTCTTTTACTCACTCTTTCCCCTTCTTCTTCCTTGGTGTGTGTGTGTGTGTGTGTGTGTGTGTGTGTGTGTGTGTGTGTGTTTGTGTGTGTGTGTGTGTGTGTGTGTGTGTGTGTGTGAGTGTGTGTGTGTGTGTGTGTGTGTGTGTGTGTGTGTGTGTGTGTGTGTGTGTGTGTGTGTGTGTGTGTGTGTGTGTGTGTGTGTGTGTGTGTGTGTGCGTGATGTGAGAGACAGAGACAGAGATAGAAAGATAATGCTCTGTCTGGCCAGTGTCCACAAGAGCAGAGAGCATTACATAACATACCACACACAGACCCCAAGTGTACACAACACATGAAGTAAAAAGGAAAAAATTACATAAAGCGAGATCTTATCCAAGTAAAAATTCCATGCCTTATGAGTGTGTTTTATGTGAAAATATATGGCATAGGAGTAAAGAGAGACAGAGAAAGTTCAAAGAGAGAGAGAGAGAGAGAGGGGAGATGTGAGTGTTTTACATCAATATCTTTTTTATGTGTGAATGTTGAGAGAACGTGATTTACGGTGAGAGCATACACTAAGTGCAAGATGTGCACGCAGTTTATTTTCTGATTATCAGCGCTGACAGAGGGCAAGGGTGGGACCACCATGACGCAAGGCAACATTCTCTCCAACAATGGCTCGATGCCGCTGTCCACTACCACCCACATCAGCCCCACCACTGGTGATGAACACCTGCAGGCCTCTGCCTGTGCTTTTCTGTTGGAGATTGTTCTATCGTGTGTGTGTGTGTGTGTGTGTGTGTGTGTGTGTGTGTGTGTGTGTGTGTGTGTGTGTGTGTGTGTGTGTGTGTGTGTGTGTGTGTGTGTGTGTGTGTGTGTGTGTGTGTGTGTGTGTGTGTGTGTGTGTGTGTGTGTGTGTGTGCACTCTGTGTGTGTGTTGTGTGTGAATGCATGTGTGTGTGTGTGAGGACGAGATTGATGATGATGATTCTGCAGAGTTCCAATTCGAACATTCCTCTTGACCAGAGCATGTAGTGGCTGCTGCTGTACCAGACAGGTGATTGGATGTGGGTGACCATCGTTCTCAGCATTTCTCACGACCTTTCATGCCATCTTGGATGGCAGTCGGAACTGTGTGAGGTACCATGCCTAAGGAGAGTAAGATCAAAGCACCAGAGAAGTGAGGTGCAGAGCGACCCACGGAACTGGTGAGAGGACCAGAGCTTGTAGGAGGCATTATTGTATGTTCAGTTCACATTGAAAACATGGGAATCCATGTTTGGACAGAAGGGGAGGGGTTTTGAGCGGTGGAGTGGTGCCATGACCAAAGGGAGAGAACTGAATGGATCCCTGCGTCTAAACGCTTGCAGTGCTGTTTGGCATCACTGCCAGGCTTGGTGCACTTTCACATGCTAGGTGGTTTTTTCTTTTTTCTTTTTTTTAATGCTGTCCCAACCTCTGTGCCACTTCAGTGGCAGTGCACCCACGCTGCTCATTCCGACACCCTGTCCACAGCCACAGCCCGGTCGGTCCAGCCCAGCCCCAGCACCGACAATCCACAGGGAGCTGTCAGTGTAAAGTCATCAAGAGGTAACCCACCAGAGGAGACACTGCACTGCTGCCGAGTCACTTCGGTGGTGTTCAGTGGTGCCTGTTCTGATCTAACATACACAGGACACCACCAACTGACGACAATAATTGCTTAGTCACGGAACCAGCGTGAGTGAGCTCTCCCTCTGGAGGGCGCCACCACGTCCATCCAGTGACAATCCCAGTGGACTTGACGATACCAGTGACCCCGACAGAATCAAACTAAGGCCACAGACATGGAGAGGACATGAAATTGAGGTCACCATGAGAGAGGGCATGAAGGGCCACAGAATTTTGAGACTTTTTTTTTTTATTAATGCTGATCGATGAGAATGAGGATGATAAAAAGATGATGCTACGGATTTCCATTTCAGTCTGAGACTACACAACAGGGCTGTACTCTACGCTTCCTTTCATAATATATCCCCGCGTCAACCAGGCCTGAGAGATACAGAAACCTGCAGTGCTGGTCAGGAAATTTGAGCAACACTCTCAGAGACGCATCTATTAAGTGGATGAAACTTGACTGTGTGGTCCCAGTCTTCTCAACTGAGTCCATAGCAAACTCACTCTGGGTAAGAGCCAGTCGGGGCAGAAAAATCCTACATGTTTCTGATGGGAATCGAACCTGCGACCTCCCAGCCGGGAGTCCGCGACGCTGACTATTTTGCCACGGCAGCTGGTATCACATGCAAGGTTTGGCTGGACATGGTAATGGATGCCCTGACTATGATCATAGCTGTAAATGGACAACCATAATGCACCTTCAGATTCCTTCCCATGTAAGAACCCATTCTTTTTTTGTGCAAGCCTGAAGATAATCTTAGAGGGTTCCCCAGCGTAGTGTAACATGCCTTTTATTGTTTTAATGAGCTTTTTTTTTTTTTTGGTTGTTTACCTTTACTGGTTGTGCAGATGGAGGATCGGAAGAGCAGGTGGTGGACAACCCTACCAAGCGCCCCATCCTGACGGACACTTTGGCGGCCGTCACCATCGCCATCCTGGCTGTGGCTCTTGTCATCACTTTGACACTCATCGTGAGGGCTGTCCGCCGGAGGCGGCGCCTTGAACGTGGGGAGGAGCTGGACCGCATTCCCACTGTGTCAGCAGGCATCATGAGTGCTAGTGAGTTGTGACTGTGTGACAGGCTGAAGATTGTGTTCCCACTGTGTGGCAGGCTGAAGATTGTGTTCCCACTGTGTGACAGGCTGAAGATTGTATTCCCACTGTGTCAGCAGGCATCATGAGTGCTAGTGAGTTGTGACAGGCTGAAAATTGTGTTCCCACCGTGTGACAGGTGAAGATTGTGTTCCCACTGTGTGACAGGCTGAAGATTGCGTTCGCACTGTGTGACAGGCTGAAGATTGTGTTCCCACTGTGTGACTGTGTGACACTGTGTGACTGTGTGACAGTCTGAAGATTGTTTTCCCACTGTGTGACTGTGTGACAGTCTGAAGATTGCGTTCCCACTGTGTGACAGGCTGAAGATTGCTGTTCCCACTGCGTTCCCACTGTGTGACAGGCTGAAGATTGCTTTCCCACTGTGTGACTGTGCGACAGGCTGAAGATTGTGTTCCCACTGTGTGACAGTCTGAAGATTGCGTTCCCACTGTGTGACTGTGTGTGATAGTCTGAAGATTGTGTTCCCACTGTGTGACAGGCTGAAGATTGCATTCCCACTGTATGACTGTGACAGGCTGAAGATTGCATTGCATTCCCACTGTGTGACAGGCTGAAGATTGTGTTCCGGTTGGTGTAAACATTGGAAACACAGAAAATAAGAATGGAAGAGTGTGTGTGTGTGTGTGTGTGTGTGTGTGTGTGTGTGTGTGTGTGTGTGTGTGTGTGTGCGCGTTTGTGTGAGTGAGTGAGTGTGTGTGTGTGTGTGTGTGTGTGTGTGTGTGTGTGTGCGCGCACATGCATGTATGTGTTTATGTGTATTGCTTTCATGCATGAGTTTTCAGAGGCTCTTTGTGTTAACATTAATATGGGAAACATGCACACACACACCACACAGATACACACAAACACACACACACACATACACACACACACACACACACACACACACACACACACACACACACACACACACACACACACACACACACAGGTGCGCACACACATACACAAGCTGTATGTGTACAGCAGAAGTGATTTCCATCAGGCTGCTTAAATTAAAGAATTTTCCTGCCCCCTCCCTGCTGAAACAAACAAATAAACAAACAAAGACCCTAAGAAGTCCAACTATACAAAAAAAAATATTAATCATGTCTCTGTCTGTCTGTAACCACATTGTAGGCATTTCAGCAGTGTCATTGTTTGGGGTATCAGCTCCGTAACTGGCGGCAGATGAGGCGGCGGCGGCTGTGACGAAAAGTGTAATGTGACCGATACTGAGACCCAGAGTGGATGGAATGCTGCTGTCAGCTCCAGCTGAAATGGCGCCGCCTGTGGCTCTCACAGCAGTCCCAGGAACACACGTTTGTCTGCATGGGGACAGACGCCTGCAGCGTTGAAGGCGTCTGAACAGTTCCTTATGCACACCTGGTCCTGTGCAAAGAAAAGTACCCGCCATTTTTGAATTTCTGCATGGATTTGCCAGCAACAGAGACTAGACAGACACTCTCACGACAGGTGTGGCTTTTGAGAAGGAAGGAAAAATCTTGAGTCTTTTTTACAACGACAGTCACTCAGTTGCGGAGCAAGAGTGAGTGAACACTCCCTCCCCCCCCCCCCCTCCCCCCCCCCTCCCCCCCTCTGGAGGGTGCCATCACATTTCATAAATGACAGTGCCCCACAATTTTGCCGGAACCAGTGACCATGACGTTAACTCCTCAAGGGCACAGACATGGAAAGAAAATCAAAGCTGACCTTACCTTGACAGCTGAGCATGATGGGCCACAAAAAGCTTTTTTTTTTTTTTTTCTAGACGATGGATGAGGAGAATGAAGAGGCTGCTATGGAGTTTTTCCACTCTGTTCAGAGACTACATGACATGAGTGGGCTCCACAGTAATTTTGTGTACATATCCAGGCATCAGCCAAGCCTTAGAGATACAGACAGCTGAAGTACTTGTCAGGTCATGTGAGCAGTTCAGTGCATGTTGCTTACAGCCCGGCAGACGGCGAAGGGGTCCTGTTAGAACTGGGGCGACCAGAGACTGAGGTCATGTTGAGAGCACGGAATGAAGAGCCGTGGGATTGAGACCGCTGGTTCAGACAGGATGATGATCAACGTGAGCGATGAAGATGATGATGTCTAGTTCCACTACGGTCTGGGACTTACAGCGTAGGGCTGTACTCTGTGTGCTTCCTTTCAGAACTCAGCCTGGGCTGAGAGAAAGGGACACTTTGTGGGTCAGGACATGAGAGCAGTACGTTCAGAGATGCTGGCACTCAGTGCATCAAACTCTGCTGTACGGTTCCAGTCTTTCTTGTTTGATCCCATTGTAACCTTCCTGTCAGCCCTGGGTAGGGGCTGGCCGGGGGCTTGAAAACTCCCACAGATGTGTGAGGCTCCAACCCATCGATGTCCACGTCCCCAGCCTCTCACATTTTTACCACTGCGCCGTGGCGATAGCTGTGTGTGGCCAACAAACTGTGGTCTTGGAAACAAAATATCAAGGTTTATGGTGAAATAGGTTTTTGCTTTTTTTTTTTGTGTGTGTAAAGCTTCCACACCTTGTCCTCCTTTCATGGAAAATAGTAACTGGGGTTGTAAGAAAACTTGGAAAACTGTACTTTTGAGGATGAAAGTTGTTTCTTTTCATTTGATGCCAGAGTCTGCCCTGTGTATGTGTAGATGTGGCCGCCTACAGCCGGAATCAAAAGGACCCATCAGCCACAGCAAGACGTCATCGTCTGGGAGCCAATCACCCCTTCTGGCAGCAGTGCCCCTGTGGCCTCCACATCGGCAGTGCGAGGTATGCCGCGCAGTCATTGTTAAGGGGGTGGCCGGCCCTCAGGTGAAGTGCCAGGAGATCTGCCCTTCATCTGGCGGTGCTGTGACGGCAGAGAGTTGTGTTCGATATATGAAGAAGAGAGGGGAGTGGACATGAAGAACTTGCCTGCATGCAAACAACTTAAATCAGCTTTATATGCAACGTTCAACTCTTGAGCTGGAACAACCAAGAGGGTAAAGAAGTGCAAGCGATAACAGACGTGTGTTCTGATGAGCATGCATACATGTAAATGCATACACGTGAAGACACACAAACGCATACATAAATGCATACATACCTAAAAATACACATGCGCGCACACACAGAGACACCCATGCATGCACATTCATATGCAGTTGCGCATAACCACACGCACACATGTGTGCGCGCACACACACACACACGCACACACACACACACACACACACACACACACACACACACACACACAGAAGCGTGGAGCATGGAGTACATAAAAAAAACAAACAACCGGGTAAAGGAAACGTTTAGCAGTAACCACAGGACAATATTTTTCGCAGCAAGAATACTGATGATTTTTTTTTTTTTTTTTTTTTTAACAACTGTTGACTCCACATTTTTGCTTGGCTGTTGTCCTCTGGACTCCTGAAGTGCCTTTGAAAACTGGAAACCATTCCAGACGGCTCGGTGATATACATGGGGAGTCCATTTGTGTTCTTTTGAACTATGATTCCATGTTTGTGTTCACTTCGTTGTGCTCCTCCTGATGCTGTCCAGTGGGGCTTTGACGAAAAAGTCACGCGCAATGATTGATGTCTATGCAGCGTTACTTTCTCTCCACATCATGACCTCCACTGTTGAAATTTTGATTAGAATTGCTTTGTGTGCAACTGTGCATGTATATGTATGTAATGTAGTGTTTTTCTGTGCGTGTGTGCATCGTGCGTGCAGGTGTGCGCATGCATGCGCATGTGTGTGTGCGTACGTGCGTCTGTACGCATGCAAACACAAAAGTTGAGTGAGTTTTGACACGTTTGAATGCGCCATGAACAAAATACACTTTTCAAATGCAAGCTTTTTTTTTTTTTACTGATTTCTTGGGGGGGGGGGGGGGGGGGGTATTAGATGGGAACTTTCTTGGTTCTTATCACTGTATATTTTTGATGGGAGTTGTTCTTCTGATTTTTCTCAGAAATTCAAATGAAACTTGTTTCTTCTGATTTCTGGGGATTTCAGACAGATGAAAGTTGTTTCTTCTGATCTTTGAGGATTTCACATAATAAGTGCTTTTTCTGATTTCTTTGAATTTTGTTTTGTTTGTTAGCTGTTTTTTTTTTTCTGCTTGTTTGGGTTTTCAGACAGGAACTGGTACTTTTTTTGTTTTGTTTTGTTTGTTTGTTTGTTATTTTTTGTTTCTTTGAATTTCAGGTGTCGGCTGTAATGCAAAAATCTCAAGTAGGCGTTTTTCTTTTGATCTCAGTGGATTTTTAGATAAGAGTTGTTTCCCCTGATTTTCATGGAAGCCATTTCTCTTGATCTCTGACGCTTTCAAATGGGAGGAACACTGGAGTGCTCATTCAAATCTACAGCGATTTTCATTTTAACGTGTAGATTGTGTGGATTCATTTGTACACCTGATTCAATTCCACTTATATAAAACACTTAAAGAAAAAAGAAATCAAATAATAATGGTTTTGGCGTGAATGCTTGCCAAAGAAAATCCAGGCTGTGGAATGGTATATATAGCCCACTGTCAGAAAGGGTCCAGTCTCCTTGTAGTGCTCTGTGTGTGCTGTTGTGTGTGTGTGTGTGTGTGTGTGTTGGTATATATAGCCCACTGTCAGAAGGGTCAGTCTCTTGTAGTGCTGTGTGTGTGTGTGTGTGTGTGTGTGTGTGTGTATGTGTGTGTGTGTGTATGTGCAAGTGTGTGTGATGTGTGTGTGTATGTGTGTGTGTGTGTGTGTATGTGTGTGTGTGTGTGTGTGTGTGTGTGTGTGTGTGCGCGTGTGTGTATGTGTGTGTGTGTGTGTGTGTGTGTGTGTGTGTGTGTGTGTGTGTGTGTGTGTGTGTGTGTGTGTGTGTGTGCCTGTGTGTGTGCGGTGTGTGCATGTGTGTTTCCCTTGAACCAGGTCTTGTTTTATTTCCCACCACATCTTTTTCCTTAAGATTTGTTTGCCCCCATTCCCCATTTCTGAAAACTGTCTCCTGAATGACAAGTGGGGTTGAAGTTAGCTGCTCTCATGACCAGCACAGCCGTTCATTTCTGTCCTTGTGTCCTGTCTTTATGGTTGTTGATGATGAGAAACTACTCTCTGAAATCCTCTTCCTACGATGTTCAACTGGAAATTGAAAAAAACAAGATTCATATGAATTTCACTCACACACACACACACACACACACACACACACACACACACACACACACACACGCGCATGCATGTACACATGCATGCACGCAGGCAGGCATGCATGCATGCATGTGCACAAACACGGCGTGCTTTACTCATACACTTGCACACAGACGTACAGACAGAACACAGAATATCGGTAACACTGGGAGGCTGATACACATTGTTTTCCCAGTGCTTGGTTTTTTTTTTTTTCTTTCTTTTTTTTTTTCTTTTGTTTTAGATCTCCCGAAAAGGTGATCAAGCGCTGCAGGCAGGCAGTGATGTGTTTATCTTTGTTTACATGACTTGGTGTTGCTTGTTGTCTGTGTGTACACGACTGGTGTTGCTTGTTGTCTTTGTTTACATGACTTGGTGTTGCTTGTTATCTGTGTGTACACGACGTGGTTGTTTTAGATCTCCCCCGAAAAGGTGATCAAGCGCTGCAGGCAGTGATGTGTTTATCTTTGTTTACATGACTTGGTGTTGCTTGTTGTCTGTGTGTACACGACTTGTGCTTGTTGTTGTCTTTGTTTACATGACTTGGTGTTGCTTGTCTTTGTTTACATGACTTGGTGTTGCTTGTTGTCTGTGTGTACATGACTTGGTGTTGCTCATTGTCTTTGTTTACATGACTTGGTGTTGCTCATTGTCTTTGTTTACATGACTTGGTGTTGCTTGTCTGTGTGTACACAGCTTAGTGTCACTTGTTGTCTTCATTTACATGACTCTGTGTTGCTCATTGTCTTTGTTTACATGACTTGGTGTTGCTCGTTGTTTTTGTGTACATGACTTGGTGTTGCTTGTTGTCTTTGTTTACGTGACCTGGTGTTGCTCGTTGTCTTTGTTTACATGACTTGGTGTTGCTTGTTGTTTTTGTTTACATTACTTGGTGTCACTTGTCTTGTTTACATGACTTGGTGTGCTCATTGTCTTTGTTTACATGACTTGGTGTTGCTCGTTGTCTTTGTTTACATGACTTGGTGTTGCTCGTTGTCTTTGTTTACATGACTTGGTGTTGCTCGTTGTCTTTGTGTTTCATTGTCTTTGTTTACATGACTTAGTGTTGCTCGTCGTCTTTTGTTACATGACTTGGTGTTGCTCGTCGTCTTTGTTTACATGACTTGGTGTTGCTCGTCGTTTTTGTTTACATGACTTGGTGTTGCTCGTGTGCAGTGAAAGCTGCCATCCGTAGAACATTTGTCAGAGGATAGAGTTGAGGGGAAGGGAGTGGGGAACCTGCATGATAATGATTCTGGTGAAGCTTGTGCACGTCCTTCCTTGACCATGTGATCTATTGCAAAATCAAAAGCGGTGACTCCACCTTTGGGTGAGCCAACACGCCTGTGCTGACAAATGCATGTATGCGCATGCGTGTTCTGTGTCTGACTCAGGTTGGTCTTGGGTGATATTTCCATCTGTGTTTCTGTGTTCACAAAAAGGAAGGTTCTCCAGCATGTCGGTTCTCCACTTCTTTCTTATTGTAGTACGGTGTTGTTTCCCGTGGGTGGCTGAAGCACGGTTTGTGAGGAGTTTAGTGTTTTTGCAGGATAAGAACCTTGCTGTTTCGTTTATTTACTAGTTATATGGATCACAAGATATGCTGTGGTCTACTAGCTTTTTTTTTTTTGTTGGTTTTTTTTTTTTTGTTTCTTGCAGCTGTTTTTTTTTTTTTCTTCCTTTAATTTCTGTTTTTATTTTCTTTTCAATCAGAAGTTTTTAGTCTTTGGAAGGAGGAGGAGGAGAGGAGTCTGGATCATGTCAGGAACCTGAATGGTGTTCATGCATGGATGTGGTCAGTTGATTGGTGGGTTGTTTAAGCCCGAGCCCTGATGTGGTTCTGTGTGTGTGTGTGATGACCCACCCTAGGTGTGGTTCTGTGTTGTGTGATGTGGATGTGTGGGCCTGTGATTGGGCCTGTTTAGTACCCACCGACTGGGTCAGTTGATTGGTGGGTTGGTTAATGAGCCTGGTGTGGTTCTGTGTGTGTGTGTGATGTGGGCCTGTTTAGTACCCACCGACTGGGTCAGTTGATTGGTGGGTTGGTTGGTGAGACCTAAAGTGGTCTTGTATGACAAGCCATAGCCTCGATACCCTCTTCGTAAATTCTCTCATCTCAGTCGTTAACACATGTATCCATCAGCTTCAAATCGTGTGCAGCGTGGTCTCCAAAGTTAGTCGATGCGTGTAGCGTACATGGACTAGAACGCATGCAGTGACACCGAAATTGAACCCTTAAACCGGTGTGACTGGCTGAGCTTAAAACAACGAAACAAGAAAGAAGTCATCCTGCTCTCATTCTGATTGTCAGCATGACTCCATTCACCTTTCAAATGTTCTCCAGGAATCCTTGCAGAGTGTTTTTGTGTGAAATGTGTGATTGAGTGCTCTTAAATGGTTGTGTCGTGTCGTTTTTTTTGGTCTTTGCACCCCCCGCCGTACGCAAGTTGCCCACTGGCAGAGTTTGGCTGTGTATGTCTATACAATGTTTTGTACATTGTCTACATGTTTGTCTGTTGATAACATCAGATGGGGTAGCCAGTGTGGGATTAGGTAGCTTTTACAGAAATACATGACTTGTTCATCAAAATTCTTTTGTTGTTGTTGTTTGTTTGTTTGTTTGTTTTTAAAATGGGATGAGATTTTAGAATTGTTGATGTAATTTCTCATATAATCTGTTGCTTTGGAGTTTTGGTGAAATTGTTAGAATTTTTTGTTGGAGTTTTGGGACTTTATTGGAATCGTTCCAGCCCTGATATAAAGCACTTTCAAGCTGGGTATGCTGTAAACATATCTGTTAATAACAAAAGTGTGGGGAAAAAAAAACACACACCAAAGCACAAGCCAGTTACATAGACTAGAGATCAATGATTCATCTTCTCTGGTAATGTGTTCTACTTGAATTTTTCTTCTAACTCTTGGTTGAGTAGTTTTTGACATATCAAGTTTGTGTGAAGTATCAAACATTGGTTATTCAACATATCACATTTATACTGACAAATAATGGTGCCAGAGAATTTGACCTTTGCCGTGATGATACTAATCCTCAGTGTTCTGGTTTAAGAGAGAGAGAGTGTGTGTGTGTGTGTGTGTGTGTGTGTGTGTGTGTGTGTGTAGAATTGACCATTATCATGATGCTAAATATCAGTGTCATGGTATAGTGTGTGTGTGTGTGTGTGTGTGTGTGTGTGTGTGTGTGTGTGTGTGTGTGTGTGTGTGTGTAGACTTGACCATTATCATGATGCTAAATGTCAGTGTGTGGTATGTGTGTGTGTGTGTGTGTGTGTGTGTGTGTGTGTGAAGAATTTGGCCATAACTTTAATTGTTGCTGTATAATATGAATGTGAAACAGGCTTTGATCTGTTTGTGCACAAATTGTGTATGAGGCAAAATCGTTTTGCCTTGTGTTTGATTATGTACTTAGTTTTATTGTGTTTGTTCTCTTAGCTGCTGTGGATTTATTTCAAAGCAAAAATGAGAGTGGCTAACACATGTCATCTTAACTTTCCTCCCAACAGGATTTCAACAACTGTTAAAAGGTTGATATGACCATCAGACAATGACAACTCCAACAACAGTAAAACCTTCTACATCAGTCATGACTTTAACAACAGTCTGTCACCTCAAGGTCAAATTAAGTGCATTAATATCGTTAATGTAGTTGAACTTCACATTGCTGAATGTGTAACCTTTGGGTACAAGTTGAGGGTCTTTACATGTCCTGTTCATGAAAAGTAGTGCTTTTTTTTTTTTTTTTTTTTTTTCTCTCGGCAGGATGAAGAGCAGTTTTCTCTAGGAAGAAATCAGACACAACTGCGGATGATTATCAACATTTTGAAATAAATTCATGATGAGAAATTTTCTTTTTTATCTTTTGAGAAAAAAAAAAAATCCGAAAACATGGGTGGGGGGAGGGGGCGGGGATCCACCAGTATTGTGTGTGTTCTGTGCCATACTGTGCTGTGTGTAAGAGTTGCTCGTCAGAGTAACGCGGGTATCAGAAAATGCTTGCTTCATCATGTCACAAGTTTTTAATCTGAATTGATGATGGCAGAACCACTGTGCTAAAATCAATGCTATCACAAAGTCTACTGACAACTCATTCTTTTTAAGCCTTGAGGGATTGAGGTTTGGCCACGATGTTATGTGTTAATCTTCAGAATGGGTTGACCGCTGTTAATAAGTGACATGAAATGCATCTGAAAAAATTTTTCCATAGTTGTTGATCTGTAAAATCGTTCCATGGTTGTTGATCTGTAAAATCATTCCACGGTTGTTGATCTGTAAAAAATCATTCCATGGTTGTTGATCTGTAAAATCATTCCATGGTTGTTGATCTGTAAATTTGATAACCTTTGTATTTCTTTTTAACATGCCTGTTTGCATGTAAAGGAGCAAGAAAATAAAAAAAGAATGCCCCTGTTTTGATGCTCAAGAAACAATTAGGGAGAACACAAACGGAGCCCAACAGTAATTAACTTTCATTTACTCGCCCGGTTTCCTGAACAGTGTCACAATGCGTGAATGGTAATGTTTTTGTATCTATAGTGATTTGGCCTATGTTATATATGAGTTAATTTGGGCTTACTTGCATGCAAAATCATAATTATGGAGTCTGTGGTGGTGGTTTTATTTAATTTAAGAAAACAAAGGCAGGTAATGTCCAATCCCACTTGAAAATTCATTTCTTTTGTGTATATATATATGTGTGTGTGTGTGTGTGTGTGTGTGTGTGTGTGTGTGTGTGTGTGTGTGTGTGTGTGTGAATACTGTCAGAAATATCAAAACCAAAAACACAAGACTCAGATTTATTGACCAGCATTTGAGTTTATGATTTGCCCCTTTCTGTTCCATGAAATGAAAAGAGGAAGACCAAATCGGCTAGGCAAGGCAGTTAGTTACAGGTATCCCCTTGAGCATTGGTGTGTAGTATGTAGCTTGCAGTATATAGCCAGCTTTGAGCAGGTGCTCCCCCTTACCTTCTCCTCCTCCCCCCCCCTCCCGCTCCCCATCTGGCCTCCTCCTCTATAACAGGTGGGAGAAGAAGAGATTGTAGAAATTGCAGTCTTGTGGTTCTGCTGTGTGTGAAACGTTGCTTGTTGTGGATTTGGGTCGAAACATCCTGTCCCACCCCTTTCTCCCCCCAATCCCCCTCCAGTGACTCGGTCCCCTCCCCCACCCAGTGTAACGGATCAGCTGAACTCAGTGTGCGCATAATCAAAATGGACTGTCAGATGTTTGGTAACATTACGTCCTTCTTCTTCTTCTGCCTAGGCAGGCTGATACTACTCACGCAGCTGATACTCACGTGGACACTCCCTGTATAGACAGGCAAGGATTATTCCATCTGCTCAACAAAGGCAGTGGAGTTTTGTGTGTGACCATTTTTTTATCCTGCCATTAAGGCAGCCATACTCCGGGAAAAACATTACGTCCCTGTTTCATACTTTGCCTTAAAGTATATACTGTGCAATACAAGTGAAGCTTGTGCGTTGGCAACAAAAAGGCATGAGTGTGAGTCGCAGGAGTGAATCTATGTACCCTTTCTCAAACGGTGTTTGGTCAGAACATTTGTGTTTTTTACGTCTACGTCTTCTTAGCTAAGCATGATGGAGCATAATCAGTTTTTAGGTCATGGACAACTCCAGATTTCATCACTTGTACCTGCAGCAGAAGGTTAGAGGGTGAGCGAGGGAGTTTAGGTTGTAAGATCTGGAGAGGTGTTCTCTTCATCTTGCTGCCCCGTTCTCCTCATGCTCCATCCTCCTCATGTGTGGGATGGCGCATAGTTGCCAACCGTCTGCACCTTATGTGTTTTTTTGTTAATTGTTTGTTGTAAAAAAAAACTTATTTTGTACTCATATTGATAGAGTATATATTTTCTGATGTATTTTTTTTTCTGATTTAGAAAAAATAAGACAAAAAGAAAAAAAAAAAGAAAAGAAAAAACTAAAAGCTGACCAGGGAAAAAGTGGGGTTTGGAGTTGTTGCTGATTTACGTGCTGTAAAATAGATGTAGTATTGCCTGTGCACATGCACCAGTCTGTTTCCTATGCAATTTCAAAACAGTCTGCAGTGCCAACTGCCCCTGAAACCTTCAGAAAATCTTGTGATTACTCCTTCTTCTGCATTCCTTGCACAGAACTGAGAGCTTCATGTTGATGGGATCTTTTAGGTGGATGTGATTGTCATTGATCCCACCATTAAGACACGTATGTGACTGTCATTGATCCCACCATTAAGACACGTATGTGATGGTCACCCACCATTAAGACAAGTATGTGACAGTGACCCCACCATTAGACACGTATGTAACGGTCATTGATCCCACCATTAAGACGACATATGTGATGGTCAGTGACCCCACCATTAAGCTAGCAACTTTCTGTCTTCAGAGACACAGGACCATTTGGTTTCCTAAAACTCAAAACATAGCAGCAAAACATGATACGCACTCAGACTAGCTGTGGGAAAGTGGTTGTGTCAAAGTCTGTCGTATTGTAATGGAATGTTGTTGCAATGCAAATGAAATCCTTGTGTAACGAATCAAATCTGCCCTCCTACCCCTCATCCACCGTCTTTCTCAGCCAGAATCACGACAGGTAGTTCATTTCAACTGGAGATCTGGTTTATGATGAAAGCTGGTGTGCCTGTGACTGTCAGTTATCATTGGATTTGACACAAGAGCGTACGTTTCTGATGGTCATAGCATGTAGAAGAGGGAAGTGTAGTTATGTGTCATGTGCAGTGAATTAGTGTGTGTTATAGCATTGAACAATGAAGGAATTGTGATGAGGTCTGTGTTGTTTAATTTTGGTAGTCGCTTGTATGTAAAGTGCCTGGAGAGATCAGATAGTGGAGAAATTTTGTTCCCTGACTGATGATGGTTATGTTGATGTATTTAGCAGTAACGGTGAGACTGCGATGACAAGGATATAGTAAACAGTATCCAGACTGATTATCATGCATTCTGTTTAGGTTGTGCAGTGTCAAGAGAGAGACAGAAAGAGAGAGAAGTGGGGAGGAGTGGATGGGTGGGGGATGAGAGAGAGGAATAAAAGTATATGGTGAAAAATGATAGAGCCAGGATTGACCACTGCCATATATAACTAGTCTCTCTGAAATCAACTGTTTGTTAATATGTTTTTGAAAAAAAAAAACCCACAAAGAATTATGGGAACAAACAGGCATTATCAAAAAAAGTAAGATGAATTACACAGTGTAAAGGAAATGGCCATTGCTAGGTGTGAAAAGTACGGAAACTGCTTAACTTTTTCCTTGATGTACTTTTTTTTTTTTTTTTTTTTTTTTTTTTTTTTTTTTTAGATGGGGCGTCCAGCTATGCTGGATTTTGTGACAGGGCAGTTTAACAGTCAACAGACTGCTGGACATGCAAGTCAGACATATACATTTTTGATCTATGCAGCCAGTACACCTCTCTCCACATTCCTGTTGCCTTGGTGTACTTTGGATTCATTGTGTAGCAGATTTGATTTTAACTTTTTGTAACACTGTACAGTGATTCTTCCTAAAGAAAAACTGGTCATGTACTACTAATATGACTGTATCGTTTGATTTTGATAAGTTTCATGGCAATATCTGTCGTACCAAGCTATGCATACTATGATATTATATATATTTTTTGTGGTCTGCGTGATGTGTTCAATTTTGTGGATTATCAAGAGGATCTTATAAACCCTGTTTCATTGTCTGAGTTTTTTTTTTTTTTTTATAGAGTTATAATAAAGTCTGTGAAAACGCTGTATTGCCAGTTGATGTGTTACTGAATGATTCTGCGTGGAATGAATGATGAGACATTGATGAGAGACTGACAGCAATACATTGCTGAGATCACACACACACACACACACACACACACACACACACACATATCAAAGTCATTTCCATCAATACGATCTCCTTATCCCCATCTCTCTCTCTCTGTGCTTGAACTTGAAGTTCCAATGATAGTTTCATTAGTGTTTCATATGAGAGTTTATGAATTTGCATGATAGAAATCGTGTGCTTTTAAAAATGTTTTTGAGCTTGTGGTTGCATGTTCAATCAAGTTCCTTACCTCCTGTTTTCATCAAGCCACCCTCCTGCCATGAAAGATAGCATCCCGTATTCCCAATCCCTTCGACTTCGCAGACTATGTAGCACCTATGATAATTACACCCAAAGAAGCAGCGGCCATGACTACCTTCTTCACACCACTAGAGGCTACCCACAAGCTACAGTTCAGATGGCCCTTGAACGAGCACAGTCCATCCCCAGACACCAGCTCCTACAAGACAAGGAAAAGACTACAGACAATGACCGATGCACTGCCACTCTGACCTACCATCCACACAATCTATTTGTGAAAAAACGTTCTGTTCCGCAATTTCACTATCCTGAAGGAGGATCCAGCTCTCCAAAGCATTTTCAGTCAGTCTACCACCTATGGTGGCATTCAAAAGGGACAAAAACCTTGGTGACCACCTGATGCACTCTACCTTCCACCCTTCTTCACCCCCCCCCCCCCCCCCCCCCCCCCCCCCCCAAACCCAACCAGGCAATTTCCAGTGCAAGAAACCCAAATGCAAAACCTGTGACTTTCTTAATCCGACAACTACCGTGCAAGGCCCATCCGGACACAGCTTCCACATGAGGTCCCACTTCGCCTGCCAGACTCAGAATATAGTCTATATTCTTAGCTGTACCCTTTGTCCCAAGATGTATGTGGGTGAAACATACAGATCTCTAAATGAACGTTTTAAAGAACATAGAGACAGCATCCTCACAGGAAAAGACACTCCTGTGGCAAACCACTTCAATTCGGACCATCACCATCTTTCCCACATCAGAGTGGCAGCCCTTTGGAGAAATGGTCCGTCAAGAAGGGAACTACAGAAAATACACGGAGAGCCAGTTAATACAGCGCCTTGGCACCTTGAGCCCACATGGGCTCAATGTCAGGAAATGATACCTCACCCCAAATCATCAGCCCTCCTCTCCTCTTTTTTCTCCCCCTTCCCCCCTCCCCCCCCCCCCCCTTTCTCCCCCCCCCCCCCTTTTTTTCCCCTCTCCCCCTTCCTTTGTCTCTTCTTTGCTGTCCATTAACACTCCCCATTTCTATTGTAAACCATGATCACCCCTACATTCAGTATTGCCCACCACTCCCACCTCTGCCCTTTCCACCCCCCTTCAAACCATGATGAACTGCGCTCAGTGACCCAAGTCAACCACCATCAACATCTTCCCACTGCTGTGTCATTCCCTGTTGAAGTGTCTACAACACAAAACGTCGGTCATCCCCTCCAGGTACTCTTTTTACCCATCTTTTCCCTTTACCCAAGTTCCTTTCTGTTCTGCAGGGACACTGCTCTGTGTTGCTGATGCGGAATTCAGTAAAAAGGTGGTGTTTTCAGGCGGCTGTGGCCTGTCCTAAGCCTGTGAACATTCCACAGAGCAGGTGCCTGGTAAGAGAAGATCGTTGGCCTGAAGTTTTCAGGCGAGCGGAGAGAAGCCGAAGCAGACGAGAATCGGTGGATGAGCGGAAGTTGCGCGACGGAACATACAGATGGAGGACGTCAGAGAGTAGGAGGGAGGCCAGATTATTCAGTGATTTGAAAACCAGGAGAACTTTAAAATGCGAGACTGAATTTGGGAGCCAGTGTAGGGATGACAGAATTGGTGATATGTGATCAGATCTAGTGGAGCTGGAGATCAGACCGGCGGCACTGTTCCGAACTTTTTGAAGTTTAGAGATGAGCGTTAAGGGACAACCGGCAAGGAGGGAGTTACGATAGTCGAACCGAGACAGAACAAAAGCACAGATTAGAGTCTTCAGGGCATTTTGAGTGAGGAAGCGGCGAACTGAGCCTACGAAGTTCAAGGTAGCAGGACTTGCATACATTAGAGATATGTTGTTTGAAAGAGAGAGTTTGGTCGAGTGTAACGCCGAGGTTACGAACAGACATAGACAGATTTATTTGTTTCCATCAACATTTATAAAAACTAAGGAGAGAATGAGTACCGATCTTCTTCTTCTTCCTCGATAGCGACCACAATCAACTTGATGATTATCACTTCACTTAAGCGGGTCCGAACAGAAGGGAAAAAAAAAAACCTGGGCGTGGCTTTTAATGGAGACGGGAGGCCTTAACACAAAGGGTCTTGGTCTTGGCCTCTACGACGTCCTGGGGCAGCTCGTTCCAGTCTTTGATGGTACGAAGAAGGAACGCCTGCTGTCTGTACTGCGTTCTTCTGCAGAATGGTGAACCGCTGATCGCGCGGCGTCAGCGCGGAGGTGCAGGGTGCAAGATGGCTTTATGCCGTCTGTGCTGACCAGATCGTTATGTATCTTGTACAGCATGGATAGGCGTGTTGTACGTCGTCTGTCTGGAGGCTGGGCCACTTCTTCAGTCTTCAAGCATGGCGGAGGGGCTGGAGGTGTTGTGTAGCGCCTCCTCATCACGAAACGGGCTGCCCAGCGCTGCACCGCTCCAAGCTCACTGATGTCCTGCTCTGTGTGTGGATCCCAGATGCTGCTGGCATTCTCCAGGATGGGTCACACAAAGGACTTGTAGGCCATTTCCTTGATCTTCCTGGAGCTAACTTTGATATTACGACGCAGGAAGCCTAGGGTCTTGTTGGCTTTGTTGCACAGAAGGTTGATGTGCGTGTCCCAGCTGAGATCGCTGCTTGGCGCTGGTGACGGTCTCCAGGATATGGCCGTGTGTGATTCCTGCTGCAGGTCACAGGCAGCAGAGTGGTGCACTTTCCAGGATGAAAGGCCATGTCCCATCTCTTCTTCCACGCAGCAAGCTGGTTGAGGTTTTGTTGTAGATGGGTCTGGGCTGTTGGGAGAAGTGACCATGTTGTAGACCGCCCTGTCATCCGCAAACAGGCGTGACCTCGTAGTCAGGGTGTCGGGCAGATCATTTTATGTAATCAAGAGCAGATAAGGCCCCAAAACGGAGCCTTGTGGGACTCCGGACTGAATGGGACCAAAGACCTACGGAGGGCGAACTATCTTTGCTGGGACGAAGCCAGAACGCTCTCCGCTGACGACCACTGCCTGCTTTTTGTCTCTCAGGAAGTCGGCTACCCAGGTTGTTGATTTCTCCTCGAACACCGTTGTAGTTGAGCTTGTGAGACAGGAGGCATGGTTGACCTTATCAAAGGCCTTGGCAAAGTCCAACACCAAGATGTCAGTCTGCTTCCCGCTCTCCATGTTCTCAAACAGCTCGTTGGTGAAGTCAAGGAGTTGGGTCTCGCAAGATCTTCTCATGCGGAAGCCATGCTGTTGGTTGCAGAGGATGCCGCGATGGTTCATGATGGTGCTGGTCAAGATGTGTTCCAGCACTTTACAGCATACACTCGTCAGAGACTGGTCTGTAGTTTGCCAGGTTATACTGCTCTCCTTTCTTGAACACCGGCGTAACATGGGCAGTTTTCCAGTCAGCTGGTAGAGTGCCAGTATTGACTGAAGACTGGAATTTGATGGTAAGAAGCTGGTGCCAGTTCGTTTGCCAGCTCCTTTAGGATCCTTGGGCTGATGTTGTCGGGTCCCAGTGCTTTTC
>JADBJO010000879.1:431407-443907 GCA_016801955.1 Conus betulinus
AGCTTCTCAGATTTTTGTCCTGTCGCAACCCCATTACCGGCAATCCACAGGGAGAAATTGGCACAAAGTCCTCCGAAACCGGAAGTCTGTGATGCTAACAACGGCTTCGGTGGTAGACAGACAAAAATAATGGATATTCTACTTTTTTTTTTTCAATTATGCCTTTTTTTTTTTTTAACTTTTATTTCTTTTTTTTTTTTTTTTTTTAACTGAATGTTTTTCCCCAGCTCCCTTGACCTCGGAAATGGCGGAAGTCGTGATAGGAAAGAAAGAAGTTTTATTTATTTTAATTAAATCTCTTACGTGTAGTTTGTGCACTTGTCTCGCTGTTTGTCCGTCTGCCCGTCTACCTGTCCGTAGACAGAAATTCTCTCTGAACTCAGTGGATCTGTTTCAATGAAATATTTGATCAGGGAATAATCAACGGATACTAACTAGATCGTTAAATATCTATAGAAATCTTAAATGCAGCAGGGAACTGTAAACGGTACATAAAAAACAAGTAGGGTAACACTTGACAACAGTACATAACAAACAAGTAGGGTAACTCTTGATAACAGTGCATAACAAACAAGTAGGGTAGCTCTTGATAGCAGCACAAAAAAAACAAGTTGGGTAACTCTTGATAACAGTGCAAAACAAACAAGTAGGGTAACTCTTGATAACAGTGCAAAACAAACAAGTAGGGTAACTCTTGATAACAGTACATAACAAACAAGTAGGGTAACTCTTGATAACAGAGCATAACAAACAAGTAGGGTAACTCTTGATAACAGTACATAACAAACAGGTAGGGTAACTCTTGATAACAGAGCATAACAAACAAGTAGGGTAACTCTTGATAACAGTACATAAACAAACAGGTAGGGTAACTCTTGCTCCCTTGATTGTCACCCCCACTTGTTTGTTACTAAAATTTACTGTTTACTGACCCCTTCATTTCAATCAAATCGAGCTTACCTGTAATTCTTACTGCTCGTCCATGTATTTGTCTGACTGTGCTCACGATCAAACAGGCTGTGCCAGTCTTCAATAGATGTTAAGTTTGTATTTGTTCATTGCTCCGGGTTTTTTGTTGCTGTGTAGATGTGTCCAGTGCGGGATATTATTTAGGAAGGCTTGGAACATCCTCTCTGGGGGATGTTTCCCTGTTTGTTCTGTGTGTGCTCTGTGCTGTTCAGTTCAGTTCAGTTCAGTTCAGTAGTTTATTTAATATCTTTTCATCGTCAGACGATATCAGACACTTAGAAAAAAATCCAAAAAACTCCACATTCAACTTACCATCCATGTAAGTACTTTCAAACCCACATCCGACTTACGTATATTTACATAAGTGAAATACCCTAGTGGTACACAACATTGTTGATCTCTATTAAAATTTTTGCTTTTGCAACCTGGGATTGCGAAATAATAATCATGGCAATGTCAGCAACACATTGACCATACAAGTTATTCATCTCAATACCTTTCTCCTGATAGAGCGAGGTCAACACTGAGCATTCAAACAAAAGATGATGCACAGAAATGTTTTCTCTGCAGACACAAGTAATGCCATGAGATTATTTAGTGTCCCATGCATTCAGCTTTAATTTATGAATTAATCTAACAGTGTGCCGTGGGCACGATGGTAAATTAGCCATTTTAAAGACTAAAATTCTGCATATGTATATATATGTCCATAATTTGGATTGGTTTGTTTTAAAATGGGCTCTGTGCTGTCATTTCTGCTAAGCGATCCAGTGTTGTAAGCAGTGTTCGTTTGGGAGTTAAGGGCGTGTATCTATTTCACCGTAGTAAAAAAAAAACACGTTTGCTGGGCTGGGTCTAGACCCTGATCTGAAAGAAAACTCACTCGATAACCACTGCACTGGGCAGAACGAGGCCTACTACCAAGGTTAAACGAATCTTGGATATGTCTTTAAGTCGTTCATTCGAAAAAAAAAAAAAAGAAAAAAAAAATTATCAACGAGAAGGAATAGTTGTTGCGAACCGAAGAAGTCACTTTCCCATGTACATTAAACAAACAAAAAGAAAAAAAAAAAAAAAAAAGAAAAGAAAAGAAAGAAGCACCTACGACTTGCAGTTATAGGGAAAAAAATCACCTTTTCTGTCGTCAGAAAGGGTAATTTATTCCACGAAAATAGATTATTTCCAACACTGGTATCAATTCATAACGATGATTTCTTTGTTTTACTGCGTTCAAATTCAATGGAACATTTACAATAATGTTATTCATAATGTGAACAGAGCTTGGGTCCCCGAGTAGATCCGGATTCGCATCAGAGATCTGCACCAGATTTAATGGGTCTGTCCTCATGGCCCATTTTATCTTTCCTCCAGGCTTCCTTAAAAATCACTCCAGCAATTTGGAGTCATCAAAATTGATGTGTAAACAATCTTGCTCAAAGGCCACGATCCGCGTTTGGATCTGGACGTGTGCCACGGATCCGCACCAAACTATAATAGGTTCGTCCTGGGTGGCCATTCTTTCTTTTGGCGAAGTTTCGTATAAAATGGGCTCAATAGTTTGGGTTTAAAATGGGCTCAATAGTTTTGGGTTTAAAGTGGGCTCCGTAGTTTTGGTTTAAAATGGGCTCAGTAGTTTTTGGTTTAAAGCTCCGTATTTTTGGGTGGGCTCGTAGTTTTGGTTTAATATGACCTCAGTAGTTTTGATGTCCAGTGGGTTCAGTAGTTTTGGTTTTAAATGGGTTCAGTAGTTTTGGTTTAAAATGGGTTCAGTAGTTTTGGTTTAAAATGAGCTCAGTAGTTTTGGTTTAAAATGAGCTCAGTTGTTTTGGTGTAAAATTGGTTCAGTTTGGTTTAAAATGGGTTCAGTAGTTTTGGTTTATAATGAGCTTAGTTGTTTTGATGTAAAATTGGTTCAGTAGTTTTTGGTTTAAAATGAGTTCAGTAGTTTTGGTTTTAAAATTAGCTCAGTAGTTTTGGCGTAAAAATGGCTCAGGAGTTTGGTTTAAAATGGGATGAATTGTTTTGGTTTGAAATGGGCTCAGTAGTTTTGGTTTGAAATGGGCTCAGTAGTTTGGTTTAAAATGAGCTCAGTTGTTCTGGTGTAAAATGGGCTCAGTAGTTTTTGTTTTAAAATTGGCTCAGTAGTTTTTGTTTAAAATTGGCTCAGTAGTTTTGGTTTGAAATGTGCTAAGTAGTTTTGGCTTGAAATTGGCTCCGTAGTTTGGGTTTAAAATTAGCTCAGCAGTTTCGCTTTAAAGTGGGCTGATTAGTTTTGGTTTAAAGTGAGCTGATTAGTTTTGGTTTAAAGTGGGCTGATTAGCTTTGGTTTAAAATGGGCTGATTAGTTTTGGTTTATATTGAGCTCAATAGTTTTGGTTTAGAATTGGCTCAGTAGTTTTGGTTTAAAATTGGTTCTGTAGTTTTGGTTTAAAATGGGGTCAGTAATTTTTGGTTTAAAATGGGCTCAGTAGTTTTGGCTTAAAATTTCCTCAGTAGTTTTGTTTTGAAATGGGTTCAGTAGTTTTTTGGTTTAAAATAAGCTCAATAGTTTTGGTTTAAAATGGGGTCAGTAATTTCGGTTTAAAATGGGCTCAGTAGTTTTGGTTTTAAAATGGGGTCAGCAATTTTGGTGTAAAATGGGCTCAGTAGGTTTGGTTTAAAATGGACTTAGTTTTGGTTAAAATTCACAAAAGTTTTTCAGTTTTTCCCACAGTACTGCCATAACCTATCCCCCCCCCCCCCCCCCCCCCCCCCACACACACCCACACACACACACACACACACACACACACACATTTCCACATGACACACCTCCCACGGACCCCCCCCCCCCCCCCTCCACGCCCCTCCTGTGTTTCCGTATCCCCCCCCCCCCCCCCCCCCCCCCTCCATCTCCTTTAGTTTTTCTGTATGAGATTCTTACAAATAGATTTCAGGGTTGAGAAAAAAAAAAATGTTTTCATTCGTACTTGGTCGTTGGTGCAGCTGAACAAAACAACCCGAGACATACTGTTAAACATTTGTGTTTGGTCCACAAAGAAGGGGACGAGGGAGGTGGGTGTAGGAGGGCAGGGGGGGAGGGAAGGCGGGGGGGGTGGGGGTGGGGGGAGGGAAGGGAAGAGGGAGGCGGGGGGGGGGGGGGGGGTGGGGGGGGGGGGGGGGGGGGGGGGGAAGAAGAAAGAGGGCGACATCTCGGTGCATGACCTCTGCACGTTTTCTGCACTGGTGGCTGATGATAATGTGCTTGTGTGACAGTTCTCTCCCCGGAATGCGCTCTTTTTGAAGTTGTTGAGTTCGGACTTTTTTTTTTCGGAGCAGACTCTCTCTCTCTCTCTCTCTCTCTCTCTCTCTCTCTCTCTCTCTCTGTCTCTGTCCTCTGTCTGCCTGTCCCTCTCTCTTTCGGTGTTTTATGTGTGTATGTCTCTGTCTGTCTCTGTCTGTCTCGCTGTCTGTCTCTTTCTCATACCCAATTGACCCTATAGTAATAATGATAACAACAACAATAATAACAGTAATAATGATAATGAGGATATGGAAATGATGATGATGATGATGATGATGGCGACGGCGACAATGACAATAATACTAATAACAATGATACTACTACTACTACTACTACTACTACTACTACTACTACTACTACTACTACTAGTAATGATGATGATGATGACGATAATAATAATAATGATAAATAATGATAATGATAACAATAAATGATGATGATGGTGATGATGATATAATAATAATAATACTACTACTATAATATATAATAGTAATGATAAATAATAATAATAACAATGATGATAATAATAATGATCATAACAACAATAACAATCATACGATAATAATAATTTGTCATCACCTTCCGCTGTGCGCCGAGCTTACGAAGAAACCCGAAGAACGTCAGGTTGCCAGGGACGGTTTTTTGCATGCTGATTGCTCGAGGGAAGAGGAACCAGCGGGAAACGTGGCATCCGCCATCGACCCTGCCAACTCCAGTCCATGCCTCATTATCCTGCGCGCAGGCACAGCAGTAGAGAGCAGGGTCAGTCCTGGATCCGGTTTGCTTGTTGACAAGGTAACAGCTGACGATGCTCTCTCTCTCTCTCTCTCTCTCTCTCTCTCTCTCTCTCTCTCTCTCTCTCTCTCTCTGTCTGTCTGTCTGTCTGTCTGTCTGTCTGTCTGTCTGTCTGTCTCTCTCTCTCTCTCCTCTCTCTCTCTCTCACCAGTGTATGTGTTTATTCATCATAAGGAAATATACAGATATGAGGCGAATCTTCCATCTCATCACACTAATGTTTATTCATAAACAGATGATTGGAATTCAGTATGCAAATCTTCCTTCTTAGCAATTTCATGTTTATTCATTATAAGGTAATTTAAAGACATTAGGCTGATCATCTTGCTTCACATCAGCTTAATTCTTTCCCCCCCCCCCCCCCCCCCCCCCCCCCTCCCCCTAAAAGGTCATTCACACACAGCAGGCGAACCCTCCCTCTCATTTGTCTCATGTATATTCTGTACAAGGTGATCCTCACACAAGTTTGTCGACCAAATTACTCAAATATGGCTGCCTTAGTGGCGGGATGGAAAAAAAAAGCAAAAAAAAAAAAAAAAAAAAAAAAACAAAAACGGTCATACACACAAAACTCCGCTCACTTTGTTGGGTTGATGGGATTAACCCTTGCCCTCTCTATACAGGGAGTGTCCGCAGGAGTATCAGCCTGCGTACGCAAAAAAAAAAAAAGAAAGAAAGAAAAAAGAAAAAGAAAAAAAAAAAAAGAAAAAAACCCCTCAAAAGAAAAAAAACATCGGCCAACTTTCCCTCGCGTCGTATAATGTTTATTCACCATAAAGTGATTTAAATACAGAGGGTGAAATTTTTTTTTTTTATTTATTTATTTATTTATTTATTCTTATAATTTTTTTTTTCCAAAGCATAGAGCAGTATGAGTACATAAACAAAGCATAAAGCATCAAATGTACATTCTTATGCTTTTTCTTTTTTTAGTATTTAGAGCAGAGAGAGAGAGAGAGAGAGAGAGAGAGAGAGAGAGAGAGAGAGAGAGAGAGAGAGAGAGAGAGAGAGAGAGAGAGAGAAGAAGAGAAGAAGAAGAAGAAGAAGAAGAGAAGAAGAAGAAAAATATGGGTATCAATAGTATTTTAAAGATTGGGTACATTTCTTGCGCATTATCCGACATGCTGTTTGTAGAATGCAAGCATATGCACATGGCTACATACAGACATCTTTTGTTGTATCATGTCGGCCTCAATTATAATTTTGCATTGTTATCAAGATACAGAGTCAGTTCCCTAGAAATGTTGGTAATTAAATAACTTCTCTGTATTGTGTGTATGGTTATGGTAAAGGGTTTCTCATCAATATATTGACATTTACTATAGTTTGATTTACATGATTTATGCACACTTAGCTAGTCTTCCTTCTCTTCAGTTGAATGTTTACTCACTACGAGGTGATTGACATACATGGAACTAATCTTCCTCCTCTCGTCAATCTCATGTGTCTTGACTACAAGGTGATTAGCAACTCATGTGTATTTACAACATGGTGATTAGCATTTCATGTGTATTTACAACCAGGTGATTAGCATCTCATATGTATTTACAACATGGTGATTAGCATCTCATATGTATTTACAACAAGGTGATTAGCATCTCGTGTGTATTTACAACATGGTGATTAGCATCTCATGTGTATTTACAACAAGTGTGATTAGCATGGTCATAGCATCTCATTGTATTTACAACAGGTGATTAGCATCTCATGTGTATTTACTCAGGTGATTGTATCTCATGTTACTACAAGGTGATTAGCATCTCATGTGTATTTACTACATGGTGATTAGCATCTCATGTGTATTTACTACAAGGTGATTAGCATCTCATGTGTATTTACTGTAAGGTGATTAGGACATACTTAACTGATCTTCCTTTTCGTCAGTCTCATGTTTATTCACTACAGTTTTGCGCAGGCCTAAATAATCTTCCTGCTCGACAGTATAATGTTTATTTAATACAAGGTGATTTTTAGTAAGGCAAGGCTTTGGACCATACGAAGATCCTGTTGTCCACAGAGAAAAGAAGAAAAATGAGATGGTATGGTCATGTATCAAGATCAACAGGACTTGCCCAAACCGTTCTTCAAGAAACAGTGTGCGAGGAGGCAGAAGGAGAGGAAGACAGGGAAAGAGATGGGAGGACAACATCAGTGCATGGACTGGCCTCACACTCAGTAACTGCCTAAGAGCTGTCTGAGAACCGGGAGGAGTGGAGGAAGCTGGTTGCGAAGTCTTCTGTGGCGCCCGGACAGCGGTCTTCAAACCTTCGGGATGGGTGGCAGATGGATTTACACACGCAAGTTGAATCTACCTTCACATCAATCTGATGGGGTTTTTTTGTTTGTTTGTTTGTTTGTTTTTCACGACAATGATCTACATGTATATTTCATGATTTTTTTTTCACTACATAATGAGCTACACATACGTTTTCTGATTTCCCCCCCCCACTACATAGTGATCTACTCTTTGTCGTTTAATACAACAAAGCAACCGATGACTTTATCAACGGATGCGACAGGTTTCTGAGCATCGCTGAGGTAGAGAACAGCTTGTGCGTTATCATGTCTTGTTGGCAGATCTATTCCTAACCTTCGCCCTCCCACTCCCCGTCTCCCACCACCACCAGCAATTCTTGAAAGAAGACTCCGAGACATGGAAACGAGGTCCTATCGCATTAAACATTAAACAGACTGATTCTAACGAACGAGTGTATCAGAGAATCAGGCGACAACATATGAAGGTCTTTTGGCGCCGATTCAGAAGAGAAACTAAAGTGGCCGTGGAACAAGGGAGATCGAATGGCCTTGCTAACGCAATTCCTAAAGGTCGTTCGTAATTGAACCACGGGTCCCCGGTCCAGATCACCAACTGACGACCAACCATAATTTCTTTCTGAACTCTCCATCTACGATTTACTTCACACAGTGACTGACGAACTAGGATCTCGTTTCATGGAAATTGGAATAGAATTTAGTCAAGGGAGGTAATACAACCTACTTGCTGGTACTAGACTGGGATATATAATTAGGTCTAATTAACACGGAACTGGTTTGAATTGTGGCGTCGACGGCAGCGATCCCTGCCCGAAATTAAACTTTATTTCCACAGCATTTTTGAATTCGACTGTTTCGGCCGTACCGAATGAAAACGTTACCGTACGAATCGAGAATAGGAATTTGGGTCAGTCAACCACAAACTGATTTTAGTAAACTGTAGAGATGACATGAATTGGATTTCCATTATAGGAGAGCGCTCGCGTGGTTACTTCCCGTGACACAGACCCAAACAGTTTGCAGAACATAATGAGCAAACCTCTCTTTTCTTTTTTCTTTTTTTTTTCCCCTTGGTTCCGCGAAATTCGCAAACCTCACCCACCTTGGACTGTAAAGCAAAAGATCGGACAATTAAGAACGAAGACAAGATCGGCGAGACTGCGAACTAGACGAACTTCTTTCGCGATCTAAAGGTTCGTTTAATAAGAAATTAAAAAAAAAAAAAAGAAAGGAAAAAGAAAAGAAACGACTTGAGGACACTAATATTGAAAGGGGAAGACAGAGGGGGAGGGGGGGGAAAAAAATCTAAGCACTGTCAACATAACAGATTGGCTAGTGAAACCTATTTGGAAGGAGACAGGCCTACGACCCACATAGCTGGAAGAACCTGACGGGAGTTTTTGGTTTTTTTTTTTCTTTACAGTACACCATCTTTATGACTCTTCACATACTTAAGGCAGAGAGAGGGAGAGAGAGAGAGAGAGAGAGAGAGAGAGAGAGAGGGGGGGGGGGGAGAGGGAAGAGGGAGGGAAAGAGAGAGAGGGGGTGGGATGGAGGGGGGTGGAGGGAGGGTTGGAAAAAAAAAAAAGGAGAGATAAAACTGTGGAGATGAAACAGTAAAACATCAATGACGAACCGAATTACTACTAGAATAAATGCAAGTGATCGTTCAGAAATACTTGCTCTTCCAGTCATTTAGGCATTCATTTATACTTGATGATACCGATTTTCTTTTAAACAAGACCATTCGTTTATTCACTAAAACTAGCCGGTACTGCGTTTGCTAGAATCGAAGACATACCATAGGGCGACAGTTTCATTCTCGAAGAAGCCTCTTCACCAGAGCGTTCTTGTGCACTTGGGTAGTGAATGATGAGCTCTTAAGGCGGGCGGCCATAGTGGGCGGTGGTTTTGACGGCCGTGTCCCGCCCGGCAGAACGGATCCGTGAGAGCCGCCATAAACTATCCGTGCTATATCTATCGCTATTCTGGTACCATTCCTGCTACCTACATTAAATTAATCTTTCCCTAAAATCATGCAAAAAAAAAAAAAAAAAAAAAAAAGAAAAAAGCGGTGATTTCTTCTACACCTTGATTTGTCTGAACAAAACCATAATTATCTTAACGTAAACAGTTTACAGCGGATATTTGAATCCCAGTTTCTTTTGTCGCGTGAATCTATATCTAGCAGCATCCGATAGGCTTTGCGCGAGAGAGAGAGAGAGAGAGAGAGAGAGAGAGAGAGAGAGAGAGAGAGAGAGAGAGAGAGAGAGAGAGAGCAAATTCGGCTGTGAAAATTCAACAGTGCAGTTCTTTCCACTTTACCCGGAGAGCCGCGAAACGGACGGTTTGCACGACCGGCGGAACGACGGGTTTAAAAATTCCGGGTCGGCCCGGCTTCACTATGGCCACCTGCAGCCATAGTTGATGACGCCACCAGTTGAGAGGAGTTGGGCTGTGCAGGACTTTTATAACCGGGCTGTGCAAAGGGGTTACCGTATGGCCGCCGCCTGAAACGTTCAAGTCAAAGCCATGATGAAGGGGAGAGCAACATAGATCTTAATGGGTGAACCAACATCCCCACTAAAAGTATGAAACGTCGAGGTCAGTAGGCAAAAGATTGTTGAAATGGACACGAGAAAAAAAAAACAACAAAAAAAAAAAACATAGTCGTTTTGCCTTATAGGCTCGGTTTACCTGCGTAGGGAATGGTACTGGAGTGCGCAGGATTTGCGTCCTTTTCTCATATGCTGCTCTCCTTGTTGTGGTTCATGTGCTACCAGATGAATGCTTGGGAGGTCACCTGGCGCGTGTGCTGTCTCTGTCTCTGTCTCTGTCTGTCTCTCTCGCTCTCTCTCTCTCTCTCTCTCTCTCTCTCTCTCTCTCTCTCTCTCTCTCTCTCTCTCAGTATCTTTCTGTCTTCCTCTCTCTCTGTCTCTGTCTCTGTCTGTCTGTCTGTCTGTCTGTCTATGTCCCTGTCTCTCTCTCTCTGTCTCCTCTCTCTGTCTCTGTCTCTGTCTCTCTGTCTGTCTGTCTGTCTGTCTGTCTGTCTCTATCTCCCTCTCTCTCTCTCTCTCTCTCTCTCTCTCTCTCTCTCTCTCTCTCTCTCTCTGTCTCTGTCTCTGTCTCTCTCTCTCTCTCTCTCTCTCTCTCTCTCTCTCTATTGCCATTCAGACATTGACCACCTTACAATCTGCGAGTCAAATCGGGTCAAAGTGACCATAGTCCAGCCGACTGTGGTGGCCATTTCTTCCTATCAGAGATACCAACCTATCAAAAACAGCACTTCGGACACTTGTATGGATCTGCATTTCAGTACGACGAGATGATTGCATAGCCACCATGGAAGCTACTACTTAACGTATGGCTTCGGCAAAGTGTCTATTATGCAGATGATAGAGTTGTCTATGTGGATGTCACGTTACCTCTTCGGGAAGCTGTTTAATTGGGACAAGGTGGTCATTTACTACAAGACGTTTCGGCTATGTACTACATCTTCTGTAGTCCTGTATAAGACGAAGTGAATGCCTGTATAGCAGCGGCGGTTACTGCTGCCTTAGAACTTTGCACGTGACACTCGAACGGCTGTCACATCAGCAGTAGCAGACTCAGTTCCGTTTACTTTCACGCCGCTTAGTCTGGCTCCTTCCGACACAGGCATACCCGGGTGCCAGCACGGGCGCCGGCAGTCCAAGGAAGTCCAACCAGTATCAGAGCGTCAAGAGGAAACCCACCAGGGAAGGCTCTGCACTGCTGCTGAGTCACTTCAGAGCTATGTATTCGGTAGTGCGTTTATGAACCAAGATATACAGGATGAGTCCTATTAGGATCTTCACTTATCACCTGTTACCTATCCCGGAGTCTTGAAGACTGTTGGGGCGCCACAGAAGACTTCGCAACCTGCTTCCTCGGCTCCTCCCGGTTCTCAGACGCTCTTAGGCAGTTGCTGAGTGTGACGCCAGTCCATGCACTGAGGGGTGTCCTCCCATCTCTGTCTCGGTCTTCCTCTCCTTCCTGCGCTCCTCGCACTGTTGCTTGTAGAACGGTTTTGGCAAGTCCTGTTGATTTTGATACATGACCATACCATCTCATTTCCCTTCTTTTCTCTGTGGACAACAGGTCTTCGTTTGGTTCATTGGCTTTTCCTTACTATGGTCTGGACCTCCAAGTTGGCAATGTTCTCTTCGCATGAGATGCCAGTGATTTTGCGGAAGCATCTCATCTTTAACGCTTGAACCCTTCTCTCAAGTTCAGCTGTCAAGAGTCCACGTCTCACAGGCATAGAGAGGAATATGGCAATGACTAGGGAGCGCATCAGTCTGATCTTGGAACTGACTGTGATGTTTCTGTCATTCCAGATGGGACATAGTCTGGCTAGCGCTACTGTCGTTTGCGCAGCTCTAGAGAGTACTCCAGGTTTTAATCCGTCATCTGCAACAATCACCTCGAGGGCAGAATTCTAGCCAAGGCATACATTGGCGGGATTTTGAGGCCCCCGTCGCCTCCTTTCCAGAGTTTTCGTGGTGAAATGGTGATAGGATTCTAACTCACAACTCCCCAGCCCGGAGTCCGTGATGCTAACCACTGTGCCAAAGTGACTGCAAATTCCACGTTTATTTCCTTGGGACAAGATGATGCTATGGTCTCTAAGTCAGTTTCTACCCCCCATACTGACAGAAAATCATGTCTTTATTTTATTGGGACGAAGTGACAGGCCTTTGCTCATTATCTCACCGTAGAGGCTGTGTCAGTGTCCATTGTATAAACAGCACAATGACCACACAAGCCAAGTCAAAACTAACCCCAATTGACCACACAAACCAAGTCAGAACTAACCCCAATTGACCACACAAGCCAAGTCAAAACTAACCCCAATTGACCACACAAACCAAGTCAGAACTAACTCCAATTGACCACACAAGCCAAGTCAGAACTAACTCTAATTGACCACACAAGTCAAGTCAGAACTAACCCCAATTGACCACACAAACCAAGTCAGAACTAACCCCAAATGACTACACAAACCAAGTCACAACTAACCCCAATTGACCATACAAACCAAGTCAGGACTAATAGCTCACAGCGGGGAGCAAAAAGCCTTGTCCTGATAAAGACACATACAACTAAAACAACTGTCTTCACTGTTTACACAGGTCGCGAGGCAACGGCTAAACAATCG